>CM065386.1:145000-525000 GCA_033060915.1 Euryodendron excelsum | reverse complement strand
TAGAAGAAAAGGAAGTCAATGCCCAGGTACATAAATTAACAAGCAGAACTGCAGAAATATTTTGGGAGGAGAAGAAGAAGAGAGGACGCAAAGTATTTATCGGAAGTCACGATGATGGTGAGAACTTCAACATGACCATCCAGGTGCAGATGAATGAAGATGGATCTCAAATTGAAGAGGATCCAGACGATATGTGGAGCACTAAACGAATGGCAGAATGCATTCCACTTCTGAACAAAACTGAGGGGAGAGATTGTGTAGATGGTGGGCTGGGTGCGTGCTTGTCCGAAGAGCAGAAGAAGAAGAGAAGATTGGTTAGGCTGATGTTTAGAAACGAGTCAGCTGTCAAAGCTGAAATCAGTGGTAGCTGCCTTAATGTGCAAATGCCATCTCAGGAAAGTTTTGCCGGTAAAGAGAACGGTGAATGTTGTGAAGGTTCAACCAGAATTGATGGAACTGATGATAATGGGAAAGACATAGTACCAGCTGTGATATGCCCAACCATTAGTGATGAACATGGTAAAGAGCAGGGGAAAAACATGACCAATGAGGATTCAATGTTGAGAGAGCAGGATGGTGACAGAAAGAACCATTTTAGTGAGGTGGGCACGAAGCCATTGAAGACATACCAACGTCGTCGCCTGTCTGCATCAGCTAGCATCAAAGATCTGGATGAAGAAGTCTTTGTAGATGAAGGACAAGCAGAATGTGCCAAGACATTTTTTGGCGCTGATGGAGGTGAAGAATGTGGTGAGCAAGATGCTGGCAACCTAGTACAGGTTTCTCCAGTTATATACGAGTCTGATAATATACGAGTCTGATAATATTCGGTGCTTAAAAACTGATTTAATGATTTGACTTGAAATCTGTTGCAGTATGCTACGTAATGAGGAACCTAGAGGGAAGTTGGAAGGAAACTGGGAAATGGAGGCATCATTTGGAATCCTGGTAGTATGGATAATTGTAAATGAAAGAAGCTTGTAGACAGTACTGATCTTAGTTTCAGTTCCAATGAGAAGTAGTCCGAGAATAGAATTCTGAAGATAGTTGAAAGGACTACTCATATTTCCTTTTTGGAATTGCTCTGGGCGTGGGTGATTTTGTGTGATCTTACGACGAAAATCAAGCTGAGGAAAAACCTTTGTTCAAACCATTTTCTACATTGCTGGTACCTTGTCAATAGTTATTGAACTAACACTTGAGATAGAGTTAGGCTGAATGTTGAAAAATTATGATTTCTTGTAATGAGTTTCAAGAACAGCAATCTTGAGGGAAGAAATTGCATTTGGATTGGTAATGAAGACAACATTCCAGTTGGTTTTGCAAGCAAAGATATCTAACTTTCTAAAATAAATAAAAATGAAAATTGAGAACTCAATCAAAGACTTTGGTCCAGTTATTGGCTCAACTGGGGTAACATTTTGCCATTCTACTCGGGGTGGAACCTGGAAAAGTCTACCTTCTTTTTTTCTTTCTTAGTTTGGGGAGAAATAGAAAAACAAGAAAAGTAATTTTTCATTCTCACTTTATTTATTTTTATGTTTTTGGCTATTTCCTTTTGAATAATAGTTACCTTTTCTTTCTCTTTTACTGGGACTTCAAACCAGGAAAAGATTTTTCCTTCTTTCTGTTTTCATCATTTTCTATACAAAAAAGAGTAAAATAATCACTTTCCTTACCATGGCTCTCTCACTCTCTTTCCCTTGCACGAAGTTCCAAACAGGCTGTTAAAGACCAAAACTTCATTTTGAGGATTATTTGCAAAATCCTAAGTACTTAATTAACAGCCAAACAAGGGATAGAAGGAAACACAGAGAGAGAGAGAGAGAGAGAGAGAGAGAGAGAGAGAGAGGTAACTACTACTCACTGGATTTATTGGGCCGTCGCGAACGAAATCGGGGTTTTCTTGGCTGTGATTCTCCGGGTTCGTGACTCGCTTCTCAACGGTTGGTTCAGGTCTCCTTATTTCTCTTCCTAAAACACACTAACTCTGTCTCCCTCTCTCTGTAGTGAAGGTTGTATTTTTGTATTCATTATCTATTTTTCTCTCAGATATAACATCGATTGAGCAGTTTTCTATCCAAATTTAGTTTTGCATATCTGCGTTTTGATTTGAGACCATCCTTTTAATGCTACACATACAGTTTCTATAACGTATGATGCTAAGGTCTTTCTGTCTCTTTTCTATTTTTCCTTCCAATATAGAAACTGCAGTTCTGAAGTTTTTTCCTGAATGATTTAACTGGAAATTGCTTAGTCTATTGACTGTTAAATGTCATTCCTAAACACCTTTAACCAAAGAATGACCACTTTGTTCCATTTTATTTTGAAGTGGTTTAAGATACTGTTCTGAGTTATCAGTAATTCAACAATTGCATCGTAATATGAAAGCTAGAACCAATGTTCTTAGCCAAATGCGTTTCCTATTCCGCATCCCCGAAAACTTCATACCCTTTGCTTTTGATTCTCCCACTCCAAAAGCCCCAATTTTGAAGCTTTGCCAGTACTGGACCAACTTTGCCTCTGCTGCCGCCACCGCAGCAGCGTCCCCATTAGGTGAAACTCTAGATGAAGAAAAGGTAACAATAGAAGAGGTTGGAGACTGCCCAAAGGACTCCAGAGATGTTCTTCGGATAAGGGGTTGCAGTGGCAGCGAGATATCAAAAATATCTCAAAGGCATCCTTCTCTGCGTAATGTTGACCACGGCAACCTTCAGTCCAAACTCAATCAACTTAGTGGGGTGGGCTTCACATCTTCTGACCTTGTCATTAGCTGTCACCCCCTAGATGAAAAGGTAACAATAGAAGAGATTCAAGACTGCCCAAAGGACTCCACAGATGTACTTCGGAAATGGGGTTGCAGTGACAGTGATATATCCCAAATATTTCACAGGAGGCCTTCTTTGCGTAATGCTGATCTTGCCAACCTTCAGTCCAAACTCAACTTACTTAGTGGGTTGGGCTTCACATCTGATGACCTTGTCAGGATCATTAACTGTCGCCCCCGCTTCCTCAGTAGTTGCTTAAATCACTACTTTGACGAGCGCCTAGAATATCTCCAAGAATTGTTTGGGTCAAGGGAAGTACTTCTGAAAGCTATTACTCGAAACCCTTCCCTCCTCACCTATGACTTCCATAATAAAATCAAACCTGTCATTGCCACATACGATGAAGTGGGTGTTAGAAGAAAAGATTTAATTCCTATGCTTCTATCTCGCCCCACCTTAATTCCTCGGACTTCTCTCAATAATGAGAAGTTGGATTACATTCGCAAGACTGGGATTTCCAAGGATTCAAAAATGTACAAATATGTGGTCACTCTGATTGCCATCTCACGCATTGAGACAATCCATGAAAAGCTGGCAAACTTTGAGAAGTTTGGTTTTTCAGATGATGAGGTTTTTGGTCTCTTTGGACGCTCTCCCCTTGTGTTGACACTATCCATTGACAAGGTTCAGCGGAATATGACCTTCATATTGGGCACAATGAAACTAGCAGCCAGTGTAGTCCTTAATCACCCATTTTTACTGTTCTTCAGTTTGGAGGCTGTGTTAAAGCCACGGGTTCTTCTGGCAGGAAAGATACAGGATATGGGTCTTGTTCCGCAAATTAAAGGACCTGCACTGTTGACAGCTTTGAGAATGAAAGAGAAGCGGTTTGTGAAGGTATTTGTTAATTGTCACCCAAAGGATGTTGCTGATGAATTGATGAAGTTCTACACAAATGCTAAAGGTGTCAAGCGATTGGCAGAATCCTCAAAGAAAATCGTGCACAAGGGATTCCCATTTTGAACATTTTTGGATACCAGGTGCTTATACACTTTTCTCAGTATTATCCTGCTGTACAAAACTATATCCTTCAGTTTTCAGGATCTAGGAATTCTTTTTCATAACAGCTTAATATTTTTATTTTGTTCTATGTTTTTTTTGGTATCCAATTTCATCATTTTTCAGCTATTTTCATCATTTTTCTTCTTTCAATATGTCTTTTGTTTTGTGGTAATCAATTTCATCATGCAAGAACTAGTATAAATGTGGTAATGCATAATGGGGTTTCTTAACGAAGATTTTTTTCTTGATGCCCATCCTGTGCCATTTTCTTTGTGAATAATGCATATGCGACAAAGTGCCGCAAGAAGGGATACATGTATATGCACTGGAGTTAACTCTTGCCAATTAGCAGTGGCATTGCTCCTTCTGCTTCGTTGTTGAGGACTGAGTGTTGATACTGCATACCTGAAACCAACATGTCTTGATTGGCCCAGTTGCTACCATTGGTGTGCAAAACAAGAGAATAAAGAAGAGGAAGTGATACTCAAGAAATAAGATGCCGAAGATAGGAGAAAGTCCTGGTTTTGAATGATTCATGTCATTGTCGATTTTTTATTTTTTAAATACAACATAGAGTTGTCTATTCATTTTTTTTGGATTCCATTTCGGCTACATAAGAAGTGGATAAGGCTTATTTAGTGCCAGTTTATAGGGAAAAAGTTCTTAGGAGTTGGGCCTGCCAGAGATACTGGATCCGATAATTATCTTTTGCGCTTGCATGCATTATCCTTGCTTCTCTATCTTTACTTTCTTATGTTTCTGGGAGCCATTCACTCTCAATTTGTTTCATTGGAAGTTAAGCTTTCAATATGTCTTTAGTTCGGGATGGCTTTGCATTTCCCCTGCCTGGCAAAATAGGGTGTCGTGTGTGTGTGTGTGTGTTTTTTTTTTCTGGTTCTCTCGTCATTTTTCTTCTTTCAGATCCTGTAAGTGACAGCCTTTATTGGTTGGAGAAACAAAAAAGCAATGATTGAACATTGTGTGTTGTAGTTGAATAATGGTTGATGTAACCTTTTTCCAGTCTATGACTTGATTACTTGATGAAAGTGATGTTGTTGCTTGCCAAGTCAAGTTGTGTTTTATTGAACTTTGCTAATTTGACCAGTACTTTATGTCATGGTGATGGGGATTTGACTATTTAGGCATATGTTCAATAAGATTGCTTTATAAAATCTAACAAACTCACACCATTTAGCTCTTGACATTACATAAATTACATTAAATGGGCATGTTTCTCTAAGTTGAAGTGTAAATTAGGGTTAGATGGAAGAAGAAGAGAAGAGGCAAAGAGAAATTAGAAGAAAGAGAATAGGCTTAGATTACATAAAATAATTCCTACACCTGAGCATTCATATATACGAGTAGCAAGATTATAAGACTACCCTTATAAAAAATAAGACTCGTTAACACTCCCCCTCAAGTTGGAGCGTACAAATCAAATATGCCCAGCTTAAAACATAAAGACTGAAAAGAAAACGAGCTAACGGCTTCGTGAGAATATCGCTCAACTGAGAGTCGGAATGGAGATAAGGAGTAATTATCTGTTTGCGCAGCAAAAGATCTCGAATAAAGTGACGATCGATTTCAATATGCTTAGTACGCTTATAGAAAACAAGATTATTGGTGATAAATATGGCAGCTTGATTGTCACAACACATCGGCATAGGAGTAGAGACAACAATACTAAAATCCTAAACTAATGAGCGAACCCAGATTATCTCGAAAACGGTATGAGCCATAGCACGATAGTCAACTTCAGCACTAGAGCGAGCAACAACATGTTGTTTCTTACTCTACCAAGTAACAAGATTGTCACCAACAAATGTACAATAACCAAAGGTGGAGCATCTATCAAAACGACTACCAGCCCACGCGGCATCACTAAATTCAGTAACAAATAAAGAAGTGGAAGGCCGATACAACAATCCACTATTAGGTGTACCCGTTAGATATCGCAAAATGCAACAAACAGCTGCAAAATGTGGATCACGAGAAGTATGCATATATTTACTGACAACCCTTACAACATAAGTAATGTTGGGATGAGTAACAGTGAGGTAAATTAATTTGCCAACAAGTCGCTTATAGCGGCTGACATCAAGAAAGAGATCCCCATGCTCAGCATCAAGTTTAATAGTTGGATTCATAAGAGTATCAACAGGGTAAGAACCCAAAAGGCCAGTCTCAGACAAAAGATCAAGAACATATTTTCGTTAAGAGAGAGAAATGCCCTGAAAAGAACGTGCAACCTCAATCCCAAGAAAATAACAAAGGATACCCAAATCTTTAGTATGAAACTATGTACCCAAATGACATTTTAAATCATCAATACCAACGGAGTCACTCCCAGAAATGATAATATCATCAACATAAACAATTAAGACAATGGTACTAGCAGAAAAATGACAAACAAACACAAAATGATCAGAAGTGGAGTGCTGAAAACCATAGTGAAGCACAACGGCATTGAAGCGATCAAACCAGGCACAAGGAGATTGCTTCAAATCATATAGCCCCTTTCGAAGGCGACGAACAAGGTTCTCACTATCAGAAATCACATAGCTAGGTGGTTGATCCATATAAACTTCCTCCTGAAGATCTTCATGAAGAAATGCATTATTTATATCAAGCTGATATAAAAGCCAGGAGCGAGCAACAACAACAACTAATAGAATCCAAATGGAATTAAGATGAGCAACAGGAGAGAAAGTTTCAAGATAATCAATATCATATGTCTGAGTGTACCTTTTAGCATTCAAGCGGGCCTTAAGGCGCTCTACAGAGCCATTGGGAAGATACTTAACAGTATAAACCCAACGACAACTCACTGTCTGTTTCTCATGGGAAAGAGAAGTAAGTTACCAAGTTTTATCAGTATAAAGGGCACTCATCTCCTCGTCCATAGCATGCTTTCAGGCAGTCGAAGATAGAGCTTGTGTATAAGAAGAAGGTATAGAAACAGAAAACAAGGCACAAACAAAGGAATGAAGAGACGACGAAATACGATCATAAGACACAAACTGAGCAATAAGATGTTGAGTACAAATACGTTTATCTCAGCGTAAAGCAATGGGTAAATCATCAGACTCTGAATGAGAGAAAGGAACATCATGAACCTTAGACGAAGAAGATGCAGAAGTCGGGCCATAAGGGACAACTGGGCGAGTCCGAGATCGCTGATAAACCTGCAATGGAGGATTAGGCATTGGAGAAGGGATGGAGGAAGGAAGTGAGAAAGCCAGGGGTAACTGAAGAGTAGGGAAGGAAAGAACGGCTCCCCTTCATGACAACAGATGAGGTCAGATGATAATTCTTGACTTGGTGTAGAGAAGAAGGGTGTAGATTCAAAAAATGTAATATCAGCGCTCACAAAGTACTGACGAGAGAAAAGATAGTGACAACGATAGCTTTTTTGAGTCTGGAAATACCCCAAAAAAAATACACTTGCGAGCCCAAGGAGATAATTTATCTAAACCAGGATCAAGATTATGAACAAAGGCAACACAGCTGGGATATAAGAGAGAGAGGAGAGCATTAAGCCAGAACAGCCGAAGGCATCCAATTAACAAGGTGACAAACAGTAAGAACAGCATTCCTCCAAAAATGTTTTGTAACCTACATGTTAAATAACATGGTGCAAGCAACATCTAATAAATGAGGATATTTGCATTCAGCAATACCATGTTGTTGAGATGTATAAAAACAACTCGTTTAATGAATAATGTCACGATCAACACAGAATAACTAGATAACAGACTGGGTATATTCTAAGGCATTATCAGAACACAAAATCTTTATACGTTTACCAAATTGAGTAAGTATCTCATCATAAAATCTTGAAACAATATAAGATAATTTAGATCTTTGTTTCATTGAAAACAACCAAGTCATGCAGGAAGAGTCATCAACAAATATCACAAAAATACAGAAATTCATTAACAGTAAGAGTTCGGGAAGGACCCCATATATCCGTATGAACTACATCAAAGGACTCGGACTGACGACGAAAAACACGACTAGGATATGAACTACGGCGATGTTTTCTTAATTGACAAGCTTTACATTCTAAACGAGATACATGACTCAAATTAGGGAGAACTAACTTTAGTTTGGCCAATGAAGGATGACCCAAACGAAAATTCCACTGAAGGGGAGAAGCGATAGTACTCAATGCAGATGAAGTGGAAGGAGGAGAACAATCTGGATCCAAAAAATACAAGTCGTTCTTCTCATGCCCCGAACTAATCCTCTTCTTGGTCTTGAGGTCCTGAAAGACACACGAAGTAGGAGTAAAGGTTATCGAACAATGTAAAACTTTATCGAACAATGTAAAACTTTAGTCAGTTAACTAACAAAAAGTAAGTTGAAGGGAAACGGAGGAACATAAATACTAGAGGGTAAAGAGAGAGATGCATTAGGATGCAAAACCTCTTTACCACCAACAGGCCTAGAGGAATCATTTGCCAAAATAATATGGTGGTTAAGAGAATGCAAATTAGAAAATAAGGCAGAATTACCAGATATATGTGAGCTAGCTTCAGAATCAATGACCCAAGATGGAGAGGAAGGGGCCACACAAGCAACATTACCTGAATGAGCTAATGTACTAGTGACAGAGGATGGGAGAGCATAACGCAAAGTCTGAACAATCTCATTAACCTGAGCAAGAGAGGAGGAGGGAAGTGTCGTACGTAAGCTCTGGACAATATCATTTAAGCTGAGTGATAAGAGCATCAGTAGAACCATTAGTAACATTATTCACATAGTCGGGCTCACCATACTTGATCTAACACCAAGGTTCAGTATGATTGGTACCACCACAATTATCACACTTCCTATTACCATGACTAGGAGTATGTGCACCAAGCCCAAGAGACTGACCAGCGCCACGAGATCCACCTCCATGAGAATTACAGTCTCTGCGACCACTACGAAACCCTCCACGAAAGGGACCATAGCCTCCACTGCGAGTAACTAAGGTAGAAGGCTCCGAGGAAGGAGAAGTGGAGCTACTACGAATAGAAGTCTGTCCGAGAGAGGAACGTAACAACCGAGAATAAGCATTAGCAGCAGTAGGCAGGGTCTCACTGGCAAGAATTTGATCCTTGAAGCCACGGAAATCCGAATCTAAACCAGAAAGCAAGGATGCAATTATAAAGTCCTCCCAATGTCGTTTTTGTTGCTCTAAATCATGAATAAAGAGATGATATTGTAACAACTGCTCCCATAAATTGTTGAGAGTACTGTAACAAGCGTACAAGGCCTTTCCAGATTGTTTAGTGGTGAAAATATTTTCGTATAGCTCAAAGACACGGGAAACACTACTTTGTTGGGAAAATGACTCAGCGAGAGAATCCAAATCTTCTTATATGAATCACAGAATTTAACTGTAGTAGCAATTTGAGGCTCTAAACTATGCTATAGCAATTCCATAACAATGGAATCCTCAGCCAGCCAATCATCATAAAGTGGGTCATTTGAAGAATGAGGCAGACTAGTGATATATTGCAATTTGCGCTTGCTATGAAGAAAGACCTTCACGGCATAAGCCCATGCAAGATAATTTAGACCATCCAATCTCTTGGAGGTAATGGATCGAGACAAATCATCTCCTTAACCAGAGAGGATTTGGGTTTAGTCGATTTGGACTCTGGAGCCTTTGAAGTAGCCATAAAAATTCGAGAGCTGCACAATTAACCAATTGAAAGCAAGGCACAGGAGACACAAGAGCTGTAACAGAGTAACCAAAAGCAACTAGAGAAAGAAGAAGGGAGAAATAAAACTCATAGCGACAGCACACTGTTGTGCACAAAACAGTTAAGAAATTCAAGAAACCAACCAGCAAACACCAAGAGAGCCTCGAGAATAGTGTATTAGTACCAAAGAGAGCCGAGAAGCAACCACGAAAAGCCAAACAGCCATCACGAGCAGCCAGAAACACCAAACGGAGCACCAAGAAATATTAAACCGAGCAAAAGCCAAAAGATAAAGGCCCACAGGTGTAGTCGGCACCCATAGTAGTAGATTCAAGCAGCAACAAGGTTGGGTAATGCATAGAAGTGTAGATAAAAAACAGTCGAACAACCATAAACGTCAAATGAAGTACCTAGGACTATCAAACCAAGCAAAATCCATAAGATAAAGGTCCAGAGGTGTTAGTTAGCACCTATAGGAGCAGATTGAAGCATCAACAATTTCGGGTAATAAGCAAACGAACAGAGCGAAAAAAGTAGGGTTGAAAATTAGAAATTATCCAAAAAATAGAAAGACGCATCAGATGACTTTTAAAAATTATGAAAAAATCACCATAATACTCAGTATATGACAACAATTCAGGAAAATGGAGTTTCGACCTCCGACAACCGTACATAGTGCTGACGTCAGCATGCATATATTGTGGTGCAAACGAACAGAGCGAATGATGACATTAGCCCTAATCGAAGGCAAGCAAATATTATGTGATACTTTCTAATAGGTTTAAGGTAAGGATTGAGGTGCTCTGATATCAAGTTGAAGTGTAAATTAGGGTTAAATGGAAGAAGAAGAGAAGAGGCAAGGAGAAATTATAAGAAATAGAATAGGCTTAGGGTTACGTAAAGAAATCCCTACACTTGAGCATTCATATATACTAGTAGCAAGATTACAAGACTACCCTTATAAGAAATAAAACTCGCTAACACTATAATTATGGGGTTGTTGTTGGTTTGAAGATGCATTTGGGTGCCCTGGGCTGGGGTACCATATGAGCGATTAATCAAATGTAGGATCATGCAAGTCAATACTTATGAAAAAATATCTTACAAGTCAATAAATGTTTGCACTTTGTATCTTAAAGTTATTTGGGCTTCTCTTGGATGCCTTTGTAACCATTCCAGCTATGTTGCATGAGCTAACATGTTCACTTAGTAAGACCCAAGGATCAAAATTTCGTTTCGAGAGGTCGTTTCAGTTGGCTTAGAAACGGAAACGTTTCGGAAACATTTCGGAAATGTTTCGGAATGTTTCGGAAACATTTCTACTGTGAGAAATATTAAAATAGTAAAATACAATCTTTTGTATTAAAATTATACACCTTTTATAAAAATTTTAAATTCGGATTAATACAACTTATTGTTTAGGCATATAGCATTGTGTTTTGATACATTTTTCTATATTTCAGTGTGTTTTGATTGTAATAATAGTGTTTCGTTATTCCACTAGTGTTTCGTTTCGGTCCCTCAGGAAACGGAAACATTTTGGCTGTTTCGGTGGAAACAGATGGAAATTTTGTTCCTTGGTAAGACCATAACATGGTGTTAAACAAGCTCATAGGCATAGTCAAGACATGCATCCAGACTCCACTGTTGATGAGAATAAATATCATTGCCAAAGCAAGGTGAAAGATCCTCAGAGAAGGTCTGCATTTTCTTCCATAACAATGTATTTTTCTAGACGGACACCATACTTTTGGATGAGTACTTCTCTGGTTCCACTACGATTCTAATTTTTGATCTGTTTCTGATAGACTCATATGCTGTTTAGTTTCATTAATATCCATGGCATCATCAATTCTGTGCAGGGAATATTTCAACCTCTGTCTTGCAGTCTCAGTCACCTCTCTATTGATTTATCCTTATTTGTCAGTATTGTGGTATTATGATAATGTTCTATTGTTTCTTAGTAGATTTATGTTTTATAGGTACCAAGCTGACCTAAGGGCTAAGAAGCACGGATACGGATACGGACACGGACACGGACACAGATACGGACACGGGACACAGCATTTTCAAAAAATGAGGACACGGATACGGCAGGGACACGGCAAAAAAAATATTTTTATATATTTTTTGTTTGTTATGTATGTGAACATAAAATTCATAAATCACCAAAAATAAGATGAAAATAACTAAATAAGTTCACAATTATAATACAACTACTAACAAGTTAAGGATTTGAAGAATTGGATTTGGGTGTTTTATGTTTTGGTGTTTTAAAGTTTTGAAATTTATAAATTAGACTCTATTTAATTCTTTTAACAATAACATTTTAACTCCAGCGTGTCCCAAAATGTGTCCAATAGTTGGACACGCGTGTCCCTAAGGTGTCTAATAAATGTCCACTAGAAAAAATATTAATAAAAATATTAAACACGCCAATTGGTGTGTCCGACACGTGTCCCGGTGTGTCCGAGGAGTATGTGTGTCCGACACGTGTCCGACACGGACACGGCACCCTAAACGAAGTGTCCGTGCTTCCTAGCCTAAGGGGATCCAAAACAAAGGGGATACAAGAGAGAGAAATCCAGAAGGGACATAAAATGAAGAATGAAATGAACATTGGAGCAAGGAGCTTCCAGGAAGGTGTCCTGGATAGTCTTAGCCTCTGCTATTGTTTCACACTACATTCTTGAGAGCAGGAAAACTTAGTTGGGTTTGAATGAAGGAAACCTTGTGAAGATAGTTCTGGGTCTATAAGAGCAGATGATCCACTGAAATATATTTGCATTTTTCAGATTCCAAAGATGGCCACACTAAACTGAAAAAGCTTATGGATCCTTGCAGCAATTTGATTGAATTACGGATCTCTGTATTGACATTGTATTGAGCAAACCATTGCAAATGAATTTTTATACTTTTATCAAGATTGGAACAATGAAATTGAGGTCTGATTGCAGATTCTTCTCTTTGAATGCTGAAAGTTTTGTGGGGGTTCTTGCTGATCAAATTTTTTTATTATTTTTTACTCATCCTTTTTCTGGTGTTAGATTCAGAGTCTTTCAACTTCCATGCACTTTACTGTTTTCATGAATTGTTGAAACTGAATATTACGATATTTAGTGGGGTTACTTTCTCTTTATTTCCATTCATTTGTTTTCTTTTACTATGTTTGTTTTGCAGAATTCGAATAAACTTCATTAGGAAAGGAATGGAAATTTTTTTTTTTTTTGGTTTGTGCAGAATTAAAGTTTTTCTTGATGCATTGGGGAAACTAAACAACCGGTTAGCCAATGTGTCAAAGTGCTCAATGCGTTTGATTGTGAGACAACAACAAGACTAAAGAGTCAAAAGCCATAGAGATATTATAAGCAAATGAAGGATTTCTCTCGATAATCAACTTACATTCACAGCAGCCTGTTTGGAAGTTGAGAAAAGTACGGGAAAATAATAGTTTTCTATCTCTGTTCGAAAATAATAGTTTTCTATCTGTTTAGTTCCAGTTTGATAGGAAAAAAAAAAGTAAAAATGAAAAGTAAAAAGATGAGAAAGTGATTGATTTTTCTTTTGTTTTCTTTCCTCTTTCCTTGCTAAAAATTATCTTATTATTTTCATTTTTTTTTTTGGAGTTTCGAACAAGAGGGAGCTACTTTCCTTTCATGTTCATTACGTTATCTGCAATTTCACTCTTCATTTTCCTTTGTTTCTCTTTCCCTTACACAGTTTTCAAACTGGCTAAAAACTTACGTGTAAAGAAATAGAAAGAGAGGCATCCAAACAAGACCCTAAGAAAGTCGTAGAAAAAGAGGGTAACCCCGTGCCTTCTACTGTCACTAGGACTTGGGACTTGGGGACTACTCTTTATTCGTCATCGTCATCGTCATCGCCAGTGGCGTAGTAGTGTTAGCACTAAGCAGGTGCAGCTGTTGTCAGATAACTCAGATCGATAGATAGTTACATCTTCTTCCTCTGATAATCTGACACAAAGAGAAGCCTATAAACTTCTCTTCCTATCTCTATGTTCTCTGAGTAAATGGCATCTGCTCTTCTGTCAAGAACTTTCTTTGCCCGTCACTTCATTCAATCTTCATTGTCTCTCACTCCCAAGACCCAAATCTTCACTTCTTTCTTCAATGTAAGTTCCTACCCCTCTCTCGCTGTTTATATGTTTAGAATATATTCATGTATTGTCTCAACAAAGATGTTGATGATTTGATTCACTTTCTCAATCTGGGGTTGATTGTATTACACTTCTGTTTACTCATATGTCCGAATTGTCATCTTTTTTTTTTTTTTTGTCAAACGGGTTGTCAATTTTAGTGGTTATTGCACTGGGAAATTGGGTGACTTCGTTTTTGGGGTCCCTGATTCTTGTTTTAGGTATGTGCATCAATACACAAGCGTTCGAAGCGTGTATACACCATTATTTTATACTTCTCATTATGTGGGAAAAAAGGGTTTCGTCTGAAGTGCTATTAGTTTTCTAACAAATTTAAAGGCACACGGGAGTTTAATTAGTTCTATTTCTGTTGACGAACTGGGATGGTCAAATTCTATACAAATCGGTTAGTCTCTCAATGTGTAAAGTTTCTTGGGTTGTTTTCTTCTTTTTTTTCCCGCTTACCCCTTAATATTCGAAACAACCTTCATTTAAAAAGAATTTTAATAAAATTTTATACTATTTTTATACTTTTCTATTCAACTAGTCCACTGGAGGTTTATAATTCAATTCCCATTTAGAGAAAGAAATTAGATTGGTACTTCAAAACTTGATTTTTAATTTTCAGAAGATCTTGGACTACTGTTTACTTCCTAGTTCTTAATTGTTGTGTTCTTTCATTCAAGATCTCAATTCTTTTAATAGTTCTTACTATTACTTGCAGAAGAGACCATCTCACTATCGAGCTGCCCCTGCCTATTTGGTGTATAAAACTACCGGTTCTGTTTCTTGCACCTCATCATTAGTTGGGTCCAAAGCTTCTTTTTCAACCCAGTCCATGTCGACTAATGAACCTGTTGTTTCAGTTGACTGGCTCCATGCTAACCTCAAAGATCCTGATATGAAGGTATGCATTTGAGCTTGTTGCTATTGTATCTTTCTTAGGGTTAGAATGACCTAAGTACTTAAAATTTTTGGATTAGATTTCTGCTGCCAAAATATTTAAGTACTGAATTTTTTAATTTGAAAATTTAAAGGTAAATATGTTAGTTGAGAATGAATATGAAAACTACCTTCCAATGAATAGTCAGCATTAAATAAAGTCTCTTTAACCAAAATACCCATTTTCAGTTTTAAGTGATAGGTAATTATGCCTCATCAACCACACTTAATAGTGGAACCATTGGATAAGTTTAGTTTTAAGCACTTGATTGCATTATCGAACATGGCCTAAGTTTGTCCAGGATAAAATGTTTTGTGCACTTTTGATGTATTTTAAGAGCATGGAAGCACATATTTTGCTTTTCCTAGTAAGATAGAAAACCTTGCTGATTGACATTTCACCTCTTCTTTTGGAGAACTCTGTGTATGTTAGTGTGCACACTTGTGCATGCGCTTCTATGCTTGCATGTGCTTGCAATGTGCATGAATGCATCTATGATGGTTATTTATTACAATTTAAAGGCAAAGCTCTCTTTGTTATGAACCACCCACATGGTGGCCTAGTGGTAAGGATGAGCAAGAGATTGTGTGGTGAGGTGCAAGGTCTCGGGTTCGATTTCCTCTGGGATTAAACTCGTGATTTAAGTGAGAGTCATGGCTGTAGGTTGTTGTGCTAGCTCCCTACAGGGGATTAGTCCCACTGAAGGTGGGGATACCCCTGTTATAAAAAAGAAGAAGAAGCTGTCTTTGTTATGAGAATTTAAATTTTCTGGACATGGTCACCCTTCTTTCCCATCATGAAGGCCAGTCTATCCTCGGAATATGTCGTTGAAACAAGAATTTTAACTAACCTTTTGAAGCCCATTATACAACTAACTCTGGTGCTCTTGGATATACCTAATGCTTTATCTAGCATGGTCAATTTTGAGCCTTCAAGTAGTCATCCAGTTCTTTCAGTTTTCAAGTAGCAGAACTGCCTATAACATTTCATCTTAGTGAAACACATTCTGAAAAGAGACTATTCTATACATTAGAGTTGCAAGAAGACTTAGGCCCCTAGGAATCTTGTTTATATGCTTTATTTCGTTGGCATATTTTGTCGAGGCTGACTTATTTTTGCATGTCAGTTCGTACATTAAAGTTGCAAGAAGACTTTCGCCTCATTGTATACATTTTTATGTGTCCCTGGGAATCTTGCTTATATGCTTTATTTCGTCTGCTATGATGTGGAACAACATCTTGTATGAAATTTAGCAATTTCCGATTCTCATCATATTGAAAAATTGAATCTGAGCAGCTTTCTTGACCCTGTAATGCAATCCTAGGTTTAGAAAAATGCACTGTGACAATAAGTTGGAGAACTCTATGAAAATCAGCCTCAAACTCCCAAATTTAAGCAAGCATGACTTCCCAAATTATTGGACAGAACCAAAGCAAACAAAACGGCCACTGTAATCTGCAAAGGTATTAAATAAATGAACCACTTCAATAAAATTCATTTTAATCACTATAAATATGAAACCCAATAGTCCACCACATGAACAAAGTTTTAGATCAAAATAAACCTATGCGACACCAAACAAAAAGGAAACTAAGGTGACCGGGAAATGGCTGGAAAGTGTTGTGGAGGAAACTAAAAGATAAAAATGGAATGACCTCACCGTAGTGTTGAAACTTGTAACCAAAAGCCAACTGTATCAGCACAGAAAAACTCCATAGCAAAGAAAAACTAGTTGTAGCAGTGGCAGAGAAGGAGAACAGAACTTCGCAATAGAGAAACAGGGAGAGGAAGCAGCAGGAAAGAACCAGCAGTGATGTTGAGAAGGTGAAGAACCAGCAGGGAAAGAAAGAACCAGCACAACGAGAGTCAGAGAAAGGAGAAGCAGCAGAGAAATATTCAGCAGTGAGAGAGAAGAGGGAGAGCAACGAGAGAGGAGGGCGGCAGACTTCCAATGTCTGGAAAATATTCTCTAATCCCTCCCCAAAACAGGCTAGAGTTAAGGTTTTATATGAGACATTTAAAACAAACCCTAATTCCCCCTTGCTTAGGTGTCAGAAGTCTAGAGTACCACATGCCAAATCATTTAAGTGGTCATGTTACTAGTATGTGACCATTAAATGAATGTGGACACCCGCCACATCTTAGGTTATGAATTAAAACAGCTAAGTAAATCCCAACATAAATAATAAAAACAAATAAAACAAATATAGGGAAAATTAAACCCTAAGCTACATCACCCTGTCCAGTCATCATCAGATGGGCTCATATGTCTTGCAGATTTGTGAAATTTGAATCGTTTTGTAGGTTTTCTATATTTGCATTTTCTTTGTCTGCGGATGATTTTGTAGTTAATATGGATGAGCCCAGACCAATTCGAACCATCTAGCTCATTGCTTGTTGAGCACATGCTACAGCAATGGCTCTTATTTTTCAAACATCAAGACAATATGATACCTAATTTTTAAGACCTTTTGAAATCTAATTTGACCATCTTTGTCATCTTCTTCATTCTTCAAGCATGTTAAAGACAAAACGATTGAAACTGCTGCTTTTCTGCTGCAATGTCTTGATGACAATTTGATGAAGACTTTATGTAATAGTGGCTGAATGACGCCGTAAAAATCCAGTTGGTCTGTGAAATTGAAAATCTCTTCTGAACTTGGTTATATCAAAATAGATGGGGTCACAAGTGAGTAAGTTGAGTACAGTGCTAGCCCATTTGAGCTCACTTAGTTGAATTTGGACCAAGTTCTAGATGAACCAAAGTTTGAACCAAGCTAAGCTGACCCTCTTCATGTTTTGTGCATCTGAGTTTGACATGAGTCGTACACTAGGCTTTTTTAAAACCTGAAAGGATGAATCAAATTGAATTTCATATTTGTGTCTTATATTCATTCAGGTTGGATCTGAATAATGTAGTTGGATCATTCTTGTATCTTCTATCTATGATATGTTTTGGTACTGACCCCATTGGTTGTCACAAGGAAATAAGATTCTGAAAGTTCACCTGATTTATTTGCCTGTGCTATTTATTTTTAGTCAGAACATCTATTATAGTTTAAAACTCCCTTGAAAATTTGTTGAGTTGAATGCATTTTTCAGATATTGGTCATGATCATACTACTTCATCATTTACTTTTTCAGGTATTGGATGCTTCCTGGTACATGCCAGATGAACAGAGGAATCCGCTTCAAGAGTATCAGGTATTGACTGTGATTAGACTCTTGAACTATTTCTTACTGATTTGTTACATGAAACTTCAAGTGGATAATTACACAGTCTATTCATATTCTGAGCATTTGTTTTCTTTGGTGGTGATTTAAAATTTATTATGCAAGTTTTTATGTCTCTCCAACAGTTCTATGTTCTACTCTAATTCATTTGTTCAACGGGTTTTGATTTGTTTTCCTTCTTTTTATTGGGGGTGTGGTTGGTGTTGTTTGAACAGGTTGCTCACATTCCTGGTGCCCTTTTCTTTGATGTAGATGGGATATCAAATCTAACTACTAATGTAAGATGGTTTCTTTAAGGCTTATATTTGTGCATTTTATTATTTACTTGGAAATGACATTTGCCATCCACAAAAAAGTGGTGTTACTTTTAGGCATTTTCACAATTACACATTAGACATTGATGTTACTCTTTCTTTACACATGATATTATAACTTTACTTGATTAATTGGCGTGTCTCAGTTGCCACACATGTTACCGTCAGAAGAAGCATTTGCTGCTGCTGTTTCTGCCCTTGGTATCGAGAATAAAGATGGGGTGGTTGTTTATGATGGAAAGGGAATTTTCAGTGCAGCTCGAGTTTGGTGGTGAGTTGTAGGTTTGATATTAAAGGTCCAGCTTGGTAATATTTTTATCAAATCATGTTCCCCTGTTATGTTACATTTTTTGAATAACTAATTTTAGTTAATTGAATAAACAGGATGTTCAGAATATTTGGGCATGATAGAATCTGGGTGTTAGATGGAGGCCTGCCCAGATGGCGCGCTTCAGGATTTGATGTTGAATCTAGTGCTTCTAGTGATGCTATTTTGAAAGCAAGTGCTGCCAGTGAGGCAATAGAGCAAGTATATCATGGACAAGCTGTAAGTTTTTTATTATTGACCTAAGTGCTGTTTCCGGATCAGTGTTATTTGGCCTCTTCATGTTCCATATATATACTCTTACATAGCTACATGTTTTGTTTTTCCATAAATAAGTTTTACATAGGAACATTCAATGGAAACAAAAATCAAATATGCTATTTTTTATGGCTTGACTGTACCATTGAGATCCTCTTGTGCATGACAATCTTAGCAAGGATGTCAAAGTGAAAGAGCTGCTGGACCTGTCAATATTAAGGTCTTTCTTAGACATTAATCATAGAAAATTCGGAACTTGTGATTCAGATGTCAATATCTAAGCTTTTTTTCTCATGCAATGTGTTTTTCAGATTGACACCACATTCTTTTATTTTCGGTCTGTGTTTTCTGTCTGAATTTTCTTGCTAGAATACATGAACCATTTGACTTTTCCAGGTTGGCCCAATTACATTTCAGACTAAATTTCAGCCACATCTTGTCTGGACGCTTGAACAGGTCAGGTTCCTCGAGATATAGTCAACGTTTATCTTTTGTAAAACTACAAGTTTCTTGTTTTCATTTCTGAAATTGGTGAAACAATGCCTGCTGGTTCTACCATGAACCCTGGTCATGGACCACGAAGTAGTCATCAAGCTCCTCATATTTTTTGCAAACCCTTACATTTTGAGGCTCCTTTCAGTGATCTTACACCAAAACTTTTGTTGACAAAATGTGTTGGCAATGGACTTTGCTGTCATTGGAAGGATTGTTCTATCACCTACAGTGGAATGGGTGGAATTGGTAACACCCCCATCAACATGTCACAGTGGGGTTATATTTTCAAGAAGAAGCCTTAAGTTTCTCTCGAAGTCAGCTGACTACTTAACAAACTTGATGTATTTAACCCAAATAAGAATGTCATCATGGTCACTTCCCAACCTTAGGTATAGGAATGGGCTTATTCTGTGCTTCTGAAGGTGTGCTTGATAGTTAGTATGATAATTATTAGTCATGTAATGCTTATAATAAAATATGCATCTTTGACATAGCAGGTCAAACACCTTAAAATAATGAAGTAGTAAATCTTTTAAGTATCAGGTTTCATCAAAAAGTCATAATAATGTATTGTAGCAGAATTTTGAAGTGAATAAAGGTGAACTTAATTGGGACTGTGAGATGGTGCTGGACATAGAGGGATACGGGTTTTGTCTCGCCATACCTGACATTCCAATCTGCTAGGAAAGAAATTCTCTTGATGTGATTGGTCATACTTTAAATACCACTATTTTCTCTCTATTAAAACTTTTATTTTCTTGATGTATTTCAGGTTAAGAAAAACACTGAGGACAAAACACATCAACACATAGATGCCCGTTCAAAGCCTAGGTATCCTTTATCTTTCCTTTATTGTTTTGGCAGCAGTTGACATACTTCTTATCAATTTTGTTGCTTGATGCGTATTTGGCAGTACATAATTATTATGTGATTTGGAATAAGTAATGCGACTGAAAACATGTTCTAATAACATGAGAGTACCTAGTAAGGAAAGAGTCACAGTGATGGGTTGTTAAGATTCTAAGAATAAGAGCACTTTCTGATACCCCTATTGAATGCTGTTTGCCTGTCCTTAGCACTTGGAGGTACTGATTCATTTTTAAAATTAATTTGTGACAGTTGCAATTGGAAGTATGAATGATTGTGAGGCCACAATTAGAATGTGGAACTTAGGGGCAGAAATATGATTAGTTGCTGCCCATTCCATGTTTGATGTTTGGAGGTGGCATAGGAATGAATCATTATGTTTTGTCCTGGTTTTATGACATCAGAAATAGCGTATGATGTATTGGGGCTCTATGTCCAAATTCCACAGCACCAGAAATAGCTTAGAAATTGCAGATAAGCATTTCCAATAGAATTTTGCTTTCCGAATCAAGAGTTTTATTGGGCACTTGGTACGTGGTTCTATCATTCTTGTGTTTTTATCAAAGGACTTCTCATAGGACTTTTTCATTTGTGTAGCATGCCTTCACAACTGCAATCAAGTCTAGGGTGACGCATGTTCAATACAAAGCGCAGACGGAATGACTGTAGTCTTGTAAAGATAAATTGAAGTTGGTTAGAGAGTATATAATTAGGGACTTGATCAGAATTACTGGGACATAAGCGTGAGTTTTACAGGCATCTAGAAGATGCTCAGTGCTATATTAACATGGAATGTGTTCGTTACTCATAAAGAAAAATGGAATGTGTATGTTCGCTGTTTGGAAACTACTTTGGTAGACATGGGATCCAAATTCCAATTCTTTGTGCCACCCAAGAAATAAAGAGTTACCCTGGCTCAATTGCAATTCTTAAATATTTGAATTTGCACATGCGATTCTT
Source organism: Euryodendron excelsum (assembly GCA_033060915.1). Classification (NCBI taxonomy): domain Eukaryota; kingdom Viridiplantae; phylum Streptophyta; class Magnoliopsida; order Ericales; family Pentaphylacaceae; genus Euryodendron; species Euryodendron excelsum. Next base: position 503,922 of record CM065386.1, on the reverse strand, counting down.
GATCATTATTCTTGATCGGTGACCAATTGGACCCCTTCAAGTGATCACCAGAAATGATTATTACGGGACATAGTTGATCTTTTTTTTGCTGAACCATATAAAAATGATCCTCCATCTCAAATGCTACAAATGGACTCTTCAACTTCTGTGCAACTACTATGGAATGATGTTATTCCTATGTGACACCTAAGTATGGACCGTAAGTTGTAGACCTTGTATGCTTGTTATACATGCACATTTTCATTGGTATGTTAGATCAAGAAACACAGACAATCAAAATCCTTGGGTGTGAACTCCATGACCCAGATGACAAGATCCTGCTCATATTGAAGATTCAAACAGCATACAAATTGATTATTGTGTCAACTCCTATGATTAATAAAGAACGAGCTGCATATGAATTGGTTGAATTTGAACAACCCAGTTAGCAGCCACCGTGATAAGTGGAATTACTGAGACAAAGTTCATTAGAAACATTCTTGATGTTATGAATTGTTGAAGTCTGTAGTATCCTCTTGTTCTGTACAAATGAAGGCTAGAGGTGATCTAGATTGTCCAGAAAATCTTCTGAAGCTTGGAGTGAATTCTGGAATTTTTTGTTAACCTTTTCAGAAAGCATTTCTGATGCACATACGAATAGGATGGATTCCCTTGTTTGTGAAACTCATTCTTGGATTTGATGGAGATTTCAATCTTTTGCAGGTTTGATGGGGCTGCACCAGAGCCTCGAAAGGGAATTAGAAGTGGTCATGTACCAGGCAGCAAGTGCATTCCTTTTCCCCAGGTAAAACATCATCTCTTGTGATTTGGTAATGTTAGAGGAAGGTTTTGTATTATCTGCGCCCTTAGGTCCAATTTTTGTACTTGAAACTTAACAAGCCTTAATTTCAATTGCAATCCGTTGCCTTGGTCCACGATCACTTTTGGTTCTTTATGAAGCCTTATCTTGAGTTACTTGAAGTCAAATTAGGGCATGAAAGCTAGGAAAAAAAATTCAATTTTTTTGTGGGTGGGGTGGGGGGAGAAGTTCTTGTATGTCAACACCCGATGCTCAGTACAGAGTCTGAACTTAAGATTTCATTTTGCCTCTGAAATCACATGTTAATAATCAAATGACTACTGCTGATATTTTATGAGGGAGGCCTTTTGAATACCCATTAATGTCTTAGATTGTCGTTACTGTTTGCAGATCAGTCTGGAATTGTGAAATAGAAATAGAGGGGGGAAAAGACACAAAAAACAAAAATACATGTTTCCATCATATAATTTAGCTTACAACCTAGAAGAACCTGAACCTTTTTAATTTTTTGTGATAGTTTGGGAATTTAACCAGGACCTTAACCACAGCCCAATCCAGTGAAACTAACATGGTTTGGAGGTGCTAACATTGCATTCTTTCTTTGTTTCTTAGTTTGTAATATTTCTTAATTGTCACACTTGAATTTTCATTGAAGCTATTTTGGATCCATTGTTGGTTTCATTAAATGTTCTACTGTTGCTTTCAGATGTTGGAAGGCTCGCAAACACTTTTACCCACAGACGAGCTTAAGAAAAGGTTTGATCAAGAAGGTAAAGACATTTATGTGCCTGGGTGTGCAAGCGGGTCTGCATGTTTGTCTCTGTTCTGCTGAAATGCAGTTCTGCTTTTGCTTACACATGTTAGTGTTTTGATTATGTTTCCTAATGTTTAAGATACATAGTTTCCTAACTATTCCAACTTTGTTGTACTCGTTCTTGCATGAGTATGATGTGATTCTCGTGGATAAGTGATTATAATTTATCAGCAATCATGTTACTTGTGAGATAACATGGGGCTTAGGAAAGAATATACACATGCTATATATGAATGTACTCTCAATAGAAGTATGTGTGTTTGTCATTGTATCCATGTGCATGTATGTGTGTACGTACTGTTGTACACACACAATATTCATCAAGCCAGTCTAAAATTGGGAGAAGTTTTTACTGGTTAGATCCGGAAAGTTACGGAAACACTGATGATAACCTCTTTTATTAATAAGCTGACTTTTTTTTTTTTTATAAAAAGGTTGTTGGACATTAAAAGCTTTTTAATTCAGATATAAAAAGAGCCTGAAAGAATTGTACGATGAAATTTAAGTGTCATAGTGTTTTAATTATTCTATTTCTAAAATAAAAGTTTTGGACAAGGATTGTATCAGCATACTTAAAACTCTGTTCTGTGATTCCAAAAATATGTTTATGTGGTGGCTGCCTATATTATTTTCTCATTATCAAGTACTTTATTGCTTGCTTTAGTTGTTAATATTACTAGTCATTTGCTGTCTACTCAATGGAACTTAACAAGGCAATATATACTATTGTGCAGGCATCTCTTTGGACAGCCCAATTGTGACTTCATGTGGCACTGGTGTAACTGCTTGCATTCTTGCCCTGGTGAAACTTTCTTCAATTTCTGATGTTGCATTGTTGTTACATTATATTACATCTACTTTTGGTTTTTTCATTCTCCGAGTATTGTTCAAGTGCACATGAGAGACACAGAACTTGGGGGTTATGTTAAAGATTATGATATGTACAAATTGTTCAAATAAGATTATGATATGAACAAATTCTTCATTTGAACACCCGTGAAGTTGGTTTTCTACCAAGAGAAGAAAAACCAGATTCGTCTTGCATGAAGAGAAGTATAATATAAAGTGTCTGCTCATTTTTCAGGGTCTCCACCGTCTTGGGAAGACTGATGTTCCAGTATATGATGGGTCATGGACAGAATGGGGAGCTCATCCAGATACGCCTGTCTCTACTTTGTGAATGTTAATGCAGCGGTGTAAGGCACTTGTCATCGGCTACAAGCACGGCATTGAGATTTGATAGGCATCAGGGGATTTTGACAAAGGAGGAGGTTGTATCTGAAACAAATGAATTTGACTAGATCTCTACGGTGGTTCATTTTCTTGAGTTACAAAAGTTTTTAAGTTTGGGTCTCATAACAAGACCACTGAATAAAAAGAAAGTACTGGAGATAATGTATTGGCCTTGGCGGTGGTCACAGACCTAGAATGTACATGATGGTTGTGGCCATACAAGATTCATCCATTCGCTTTTCGTTCTTTGATTGACAAATAGAGGAGAGAAAAATATCTATATTTCTTCCCATTAACACCCCCTGATTGTATCACAAGACAGAGTCCAGCTGAGATATAAGAATTTGATTGGAGATCATCTTGATTTTTGTCGACACATTAATAAATTTTCTTCTCTTGCACACAACCCAACCCAACTCAACTCAATGTACAGGTTCTCTTGGAATTGCACGAGATCCAAATAGAGCTGAGCTTCTTCCTGAGACCGCATCTTTGCTTTTCTTGCATGCGCATTACTGATCCATCAGGTGCTGCTGTTAGCAACCGCAATTCAGTAAGTAGGGGGTTGTCTGCCTCAAAATTAGCTTCTTAGAAATGGACCCTCCATTTACACGCTTGATCGTAGGTTCGAGTCATCTCCTCTCCCAAAAAAACTGCAATGGCTTGCCTTTTTGTTTCTTAACTAGCTAAAAATAGAAAATGGGTAAAGAGATATTTAGAAAATTGACCATTAGCTAAAGGTTTTTAATGACCCCAACGAAGGAATGAAAATGACCTGTTAAATTTGATTGTTCACGAGATACAGAAGTCAACCTACAACAAATACAAATTTAGAATTAGTTGACGATGATTTTTTTATAATTAAAACTAGGTGGATACTTTAGATTTTAATTCTAACACATTATTCTATATGGAATACTTTTTTTTTTTTTTTGGTATAGCATTACTTATTTAGAAATCAAAAACATGAGAGGAAATTCTACAATTTTTGTTCATGAAACTCCATTTTGGCCGAAAGGTTCTTTTGATTTCGGGATAAACTCAAAAACTGTCATGTGTCACCATTTTTCCATTGCTTCATTATTTTCAGTTCAAAATTAAAAGTGTGACATATGGGATGACTTTTGCCATAGCCGCCATCCCTTTTTCGCAGCCCCCTTTGCCTCTCTGTCTCCATTCCTTATAAATAGAGATGCTTAGAGATTATTTTAAGCACAACTAAAAACAGTAATAGAGAAATTAGAGAAAAAAATAAGGAAAAGAGAAAATAGAAGAAAGCGCAATTTTTAGGTAAGTTACAAATATTATGTTGTATTATTATTTCAAAAAGGTTTTATTTGATTTTAAAACTCTCTTTTTTTATTTCCCTACCAGGAGAGTCACGTGCTATACCGACGCCGCGGGCTCAACGCACATCCGCAAAACCGTTACAGCGGCTTTCCTATCTTTTCCCACCAAATTTAGGAGGAGAGAGAACAGGGGAGCAAAACAGGGGGGGTGGGAGAGCTGCGTCCTCTATTCTCCTCCTATTATTTTCTGACTTTTCTTCTCAAAGTCAAAGGTTTTTCCTCCTTTCTTTCTGTCATTTTCCAGTCAAATTCCCAGAGAAACATCAAACATAGCTGTCGAGATGTCATCCGAACCAACCCAGATGGCCGATGTTGCGGTTTCTCAAGAACGAGAAGAGCCCTTTGAGGACGCCACAGACGATGCTGCTGCAACAGAGGACGTCAAAGTTGCAGAACAAAATGGTGAATTAAACAAAAATGACGAACCCAAAACAGGGGAGTTGGTTGACAAAAAGAAACTTGATGATGAAGCAGTTGAGGCTTCATCCTCCACTATAATTGTGAGAAGCGGGACGTTCAAGGAAGAAAGTAATTTACTTTCTGAATTGAAGGAACCTGAGAAAACGGCATTGATCGAGCTGAGGTCATTGCTCGAAGATGCAATCCTAGGGAACACGCTATTCAAGGAGCAAAATGAAAGCATTGAAGAGCCTGAAAAGGCAAAATCATCAGAGAAACTAGAAGAGAAGGATGAAAAACCTTCAGAAGGTGAAGAGCTAGAGAAACAATCAGAAAGCGGCAAAGAGATGGAAAGTTCATTGGTAAAAGTAGGAAAAGAAGAACCTAATGCAACAGAGGAAGAATCAACGACAAAAGAACAAAAACCAGCCAACAAAGTCGAAGAAGGCGAAGAAAAGGAGAAAATCAACGAGTGCAATGAAAAAGAAAGCACTAACCCTGCAAGTGGTATTATAATTGAGGAGAGAAGGGTTGAAGAAGTAGACAAGGAAACTAGCCTTTGGGGGGTACCCTTATTGCCTAGCAAGGGAGATAAACGCACTTGTGTCATACTCTTGAAGTTTCTGAGGGCTAGAGAGTTCAAAGTTAACGAGGCCTTTGAGATGTTAAGGACTACCCTACAATGGAGGAAGGAATTCGATATTGATTCCGTACTGGACGAGGATTTGGGAACTGATTTGAACTCCTCGGCCTACATGAGTGGTGTGGACCGTGAAGGCCACCCTGTTTGTTACAACTATTATGGGATATTTGGCAACGATGAGATCTACAGCAAGACATTGGGAAGCGAGGAGAGGCGGGAGAAGTTTCTGAGGTGGAGGTCTCAGGTGATGGAGAGAAGGATTCAGAAGCTTGATTTCAAGCCTGCTGGTGTCTCCTCGTTGCTCCAAATCAATGACCTGAAGAACATACCTGGACCGGGGAGAAAGGAGCTCCGGCTGGCCACAAAACAAGCTGTGGGGCTACTTCAGGATAATTATCCTGAACTAGTTGCAAGGAATGTAAGCCCTCGTTTTTACCCTTTAAAATCTTGCTTCTTCTCTTTCCATTTTTAGAAGCATGACTGCTAGTTTTTTTTTTTTTTTGAGTCGTGAAACTGATTGCTGTACATGATTTTGGTTGTAGATCTTCATCAATGTTCCTTTCTGGTATTATGCCTTCAGTGCCCTCTTAACGCCTTTCTTGACCCAAAGAACCAAGAGCAAATTCGTCTTTGTCCGATCTGCCAAGGTTACCGATACCCTTCTCAAGTAAGAAAATTTTCTGGATCAACCGTATCTCCACGTTGTAAAAGCCACTGTAACTATTCATTCAATGTAAATGCTTCATTCATTACAGGTACATAGCTGCAGAGGAAATCCCAGTGCAGTATGGTGGGCTTAAGCAGGACAATGACTCTGAGTTCTCTATTGAAGATGAAGCTCTGGAGGTCACTGTTAAGGCTGGTTCAACTGAAACTATTGAGATACCTGCCCCAGAGGTCTTCTATTGTCACTTTTCTGCAGCTACTGCTATTTTTTTTTTCTTTCTATTTTTACATGGGAGTTTTTCTAAGCTTAATGTGTTTCTCTACCTTGTATATATGTTCGAAAAAACAGGTTGGAACTAGTTTGGTCTGGGACTTGACTGTGTTGGGTTGGGAAGTGAACTACAAGGAAGAATTCGTTCCAGAGGACGAGGGCTCTTATACCCTGATCGTCCAGAAGGGAAGGAAGATGGGTTGGCAAGAAGGACCCATTCGCAACTCTTTCACAAACAGAGAGTCCGGTAAGGTCGTGCTCACCATAGAGAACCGAACCTACAAGAAGAAACGTATCCTTTATCGCTATAAGACCAAGAACAGCTCAACCTCCTCTTCGGTCCTTGTCACTGCCTAATTGCCATGGGAGGAGGTAAAACTGATGCTCTCTTACATTTTTTTCCCTTTTCTTTCTTTCTTTCTTTATGTTTTGCAATACTTGTTGAGTGTCTCTAGATTTGGTTTGAGAATGATGATAAGATTTCCAAAGAGGGACTGTAACACCCTATATCTGTTATATGCTTGTGAGCTTTTATTGTTTGCATGAAATAAGGTGGAGGCTTCATATTATATTATAGAAAGAAATAAAATAAAAAAAAAGCTCATTCTTTTCTTTGCAATGGACCAGATTGTGTTGAAGTAAAGGTTGTTTCTACAGAAATGATGAATCAAATTGAGTCTACAAAATAAATCTCATACAAATTTCGATTGAAAGCAATTAATGGAGTCCAAACAAATTAAACGCAAATTAGATAAAGGCACAAGAATTCGAAGTTGTTACAAATGGTAAATCCAATGCATATTTATCTCTTCAATACGAGAACAACTATTGGAGCCAATGGTCGATTCAGCACTTGAAGCTTGCAGCAGATCCAATTCTCAACGGGTAATCCAGAAGCGAAAGCTTCTACTGCCTCAAATTCCTCCCTATATAACATAATAAGCAGAAGTTAAGCTCTTTGCATCAACCAGCACTAATAAGTAAACTGTAACAATGAGACCAGCAGAGAAAGGAGACGGGGGATGATGTATGGGACAAAGGAAAGAGGAGTTTCCAACCATAAGCACACAAGTACTGTGATTGTTGTCAAATTTGTGAACTTCTTCATAATTAATACACTTCCACTCCATTTTCGCCAAACCACATGTTAAAATAATTAACCACGACTGCCCAACGGCGAAAAAACAAAGAAAGAAAACGACTTGACACCGCAAACAACTGGTCCTTCAACAATGCAGCGCAGCAGTAATTATTACCTTCCTCCAGGATGGCCCACATAAACCAATACACTGATCAGCCCCCCAGGTGCTAGCATTCTCTTGGCAGCTTCCAGTGCTTCTATTGTTGTTTCTGACCTTGTTATTAATGCTTTGTCACCGCCTGGAAGATAGCCCAAGTTGAATGTGACTAGCCTAAAACAAACCAAGAGGAGAAACAATTATGGGGAATGGGTTAGACATAACGCTGAACTTTGAATGCATCGTTGGAAAAAAATGCAATAAATAAAATAGGTTCAAGTCACTACTCACTTGACTTCTGTATTTTTTCCCCCCGAAATTACTATGACAAAAATACCAGGACAAATAGCTCAATGATTACAGTACAATCAAGAAACTTGATTTACCTCACAGGGACACCCTTTGGAACAACTTCCTCCATTTTACTGTGGCAAATGGCAAAGAGCTCAACAAGTCCTTTCTGTATAGATCAAAAATTCAATAAATCACTGGAGAAAAAATTTTGACATGAAAGCTAAATTGTTGACTATAAGATGAATAATATGTTTGTCATGTTTGTCAAAGCTTGATGTATGACAATAATATAGTTTAAGTTGATGACTTGAAAGCAAAATATTGGTCACAACCATAAATAGCAAAATCGAACAACATGCACATAATATTTGGTGACTGTAAAGAACAACAAACCATATATATCAACATACAAGAAGAAAAATACAGCCTAATCAACAGATGCTTGCACCATGTCTATTGAGTTATGGGGCTCAATGGGGCATTCAGGATAAGATTTTATATTTATATTCACACTTCATTCCATTTTCTTCCAACTGATGTCCTAATTCATGGGTCTGGTGTCAGATAAATAGGTGGCATTCACAAGATAGTTTTAACAAATCCAAAATGTAAAACATCCCATCAGGAGCAGGTGTAGAAGTCTGATATGCAAATGCTCATAACAAAGTAACCAAACTCATTGACAGGGGAATCAAATCCAGAAGAGTTGGTCCTGATAAGTTGAGGGTGCTGGGAAGTATAAAACTGGAGACAAACCTGATTTTTGGTATATTTATGCGAAATGGCTGCTCTCATACTTAAGCCTGTGTTCTTACACTTGGCAGCTGAAATTTTATGATTGCACCAGCCACCAAGCAATCCCCCTATATAAACCAAAAAAAGAACACTACCAAAGAAGGCACTCTGGATGCTATGATGTTTCAACAATGGCAACTAGGGAACTTTAGCTCCTATTCCTGCTTTTGCACCTGTTTACTAGATCAGATTCATCAGAAAGCAATATAGAATCTAAATAAGTAGGATTGCAGTTCAATACACATATTTGTATCCTGAGGATAACTATACTACTACTGCATACATGGAGAAAATGGGAGGGTTGTTAATCATAAATTCAATTGTTTCTGCCTTGTATTGTTTGAGAATAGAAATTGTATAAAAGAGGCACCTCATCTGGCCTAAGTGTTTCATCCAGTAAAGACGAAGTATTTTCCAAGGCAACTTTTTGAACATCCATTGCATACACACGGCCGCTATGTGACTTATCGGCTACCATTTTGACCATCGCTAAGGTATCATAACCATTGCCGCAAGTGGCATCAACAAGTGTATCGCCTTTCTGGACAATATGCCTCCATACCCTGGTAAGGAAAGGGAAATAGTAATTGTCAAAGGAAGTCACCAAGCAATAACATTTTGCAACAAAATAAGAGCACCATCTCCAATATCTAGCGTTATTTGCTCAATTATAAGGTCCAACTCAGGAGGTCTGCTATTATGCTTGCCAAAAGGAATGACAACAATTTGTTAAGTAAGAGGAAAGTGAACAAGAAAGGCATAGGAGGCAGGAAACTTAGCATCAAGTGTAACTTTAATGTCTTTGTTGATATCAGTAATGTAAGCTAGTGACCTCAAGTGGTATGATGACTTTAAAGCCGTGACTTCCACCAATAGCATAAAATAACACACTATTAACACAGTCATAATCTCAAGACACCTAGGTAACTGTCCAAGATAGTGGCTAATTGAACAGAAGCAGTTTACCTACCATTCAATCTACTTATTCTAACTATAAGAGAGCTCAACGCCTTACAACTCAGCTCCATTAAATACACCTCATATTATCCAAAATCCACCTAGGATCCTCTGAATTTGCAATGTTAACAAAACCTTCACCTCTGCTGCCCAAAATTTTGGCCATCTTAGTAAGTTGAAAACTACTTTGTTGTTGATTTGACTATGAACCAGTTTAAAGGTTAAGGCTAACATAGAGTGTTAAACATTTAAAACAGCAAAAGTTGTTCCACTTGCAGGTCTATGAGCCACACCATATTCTACATTGGCAAGTGCACGATCTCAACTCCCATCCCTTGTGCAAATAGTGGTCAGCCACAAAGATAAACCAAGTTGATTGATGGAAAAGAATGAGAACATTAATTTGGGAGTTTTGGTTCTCAATGAACTGCACTTAAAGGGATCTAAATCAAACCTACTAGGTGGTTGCAGTCAAAATTCAAGATTGGAGAGGCATGTAGATCTGTGATGCAAGAGTCTACTCTCAATTCCCTTTCTTCTCTTCTCCAGAGAGCCGTCATAAATAGTGCATAATACTCTCTGTGTTCCTAGTCCCAGCCCTTCTCTACGTACTCAAGGGAAAGCTTCATTTGGGCTTTCTTCTGTCATTCCATCCTTCAATTAATGGTAAAGTTATCAAAACATGAATCCCTAAAATTCCAAAACCACCAAGAAAGCAAATAAGAGAGACAGAAACTGGGCAATTATCCTTGAAAAAAGGCATTTGTTGAAGGATGGAATGGAAGTAGCATGTAATACGGTAGTAGTTTCTAACAGACAAGACAATTAGGGTCAAGAAATGGGGGAGGGTGAGGGGAAGGGTGAGGGGAGTACTCCAAAGTACCTACGAGTGAGCAACTTCAGTGGCCCTTTTCTTGCCGAAGAGATAGCCCATCATCACATCCTCCAACCCTGAACCGACATCGTATCCTTGAGAACGTCATATAAATTATAAATAGAATAGAAAAACTGAACTCTCCTTACATATGCCCACTAATTTAAAAAAGATTCAGACATGACATGACATGACATGACAATGTATGTAAGTATGCATAATTTTATATAAGCAAGTTGTAAAAGAAAGGAAAAAAAAGGAGCAGCACCAGACAGAGGAGAGCCTTCGGCAATCAAAGTCGAGGAGGAGGAGAGAATAAGGTCCGGCGTTGAAACAGCCACCCGATTTTGTTCAGTAGATTTCGCAACGAAAGATAGATGCTTGGTGTGATTGCTTGTACTTGATGACGATGATGATGAAGGGAAGAAACGGGTGAAGCTCTCCTCCTGCAACTGCAACTGCAACTTGACGAATTTAGGAATCATCGACAAATACGAATTTGGACAAAGTCGCAACCCTACCACCGTTTGAGCCGCCATAATAAACATCACCCCCACCGCCACTGGTGCTCCGTTCGTTAGTATTTATCTGATTATACGTTGGTGACCGGGAGTGAAGGAGTAAGAGAGAGCGCTAAAGAAGCAGAAGAAGAAATGCAAGTCGCTGCGTGTTTCATAAAACGCCACCCTCTCTCTCTCTCTCTCTCTTTCTCTCTCTCTCTTTTCTCTCTAATGTCCACACATCCTCGCCTTGAAATGCTTGTTTAGAACAATCCGAACCGTTCCCAAGGGTGGAGTGCTCACTGGTGTCACACGGCCATACCAAAGAGGATAATATGGGCCACATGGCTACGCGAAGGTAGTGTCACAAGTCAATGGAATAGCACGTCGGCAAAACGTCCCTACTGATTATTAGACTTTAAATATTATAATACGAAACCTACTAAATGCATAAAAAGATAAAAACTATAATGGAAGTAATAGTAATATCCTCGTGAACACATGTACAGGTGTTACCTATCTATTATTTTTTTTACTAAATATGTTTAATTTTAAGTGATTAAAATTTTTTTTTTTATATATTTGACCTAATTTCATTGACCATGTCAGTAAAATAAAACAGTATCACTTAGATTGAATATTTTCTGGAGGAGCTAGGCTTTCTAAGGTGAAAGATTAATGGATTCTAAATCTAATAGAGCCCAATGGTCCTAAACCCCAACCAAAAACACTAAATCAATTCTCTTTTAACTACAATGGTATGATCTAATAGTGATTTTCGGAGGTAAAGAGAAAAGGAAATGGAACAGAGTCTTTCATCCTCTGCACAAAAGGTTTGTCTGTGCTGAGATAGAGATTATGCCAATGGCTTCATGCATATATATATATATTGACCTTAAAATGACGTTCATTGATAATGCATCCCTCCAAACACAACATTATTTGCAAACAATCAATTCCAGTTAAAACCTGCACCATCCTCTCACATGCAACTGTTAAGTGCGTTACAGATCCGCGTAAATATGCCATTTGAGTTCAAGGAGCTAGATTCCAATCGAGTAGTAGAATAGACCCATCATGCCATTCCAACTTACCAACAATCACAACTCCAAAATTATTCAGTCAGCCGTTATGCCTCTTCAAGCTGTTATAAAAGGGTTTCTCATTAAGACCATGATAAAAAAAAATTAAAAAAATAATAATAATAATGCCCAGCAAGCAATGCAACTGATCATACCTAATGGAATCAACTTATTCTAAGTTTGATTCATAACTCAAAAAACTTCAGTTCCATTACGATTTGAATCCGCTCTGGTCAAAACCCCAAGCTACAAAGCATCATAAAAAAAAATGCACATGACAGGGAAGGAACAAAGTGTCAAGCATCGTCGAGGGCAAGAACTCCAGGGAGTGGTTTTCCCTCGAGAAGTTCCAAACTGACACCACCTCCAGTTGAGATGTGACTCATCTTGTCCCCAAGCCCAAACTTCTCAACAGCTGCAACAATATCACCGCCTCCAATTATTGTTGTCACCCCCTTGCCGGCAAGGTCTGCCAGTTTCCTTGCAATGGCCTGTTCAAAGAAACACAAAAACACATCCCTCGGTTATAGTCTTATTCATAGAAGTCAATCGCCTTAACACAAAGACTGGAAAGGAATCTGAACTACAAGAAGGGTAGAGAGGAGTTTTGAACTACAAAAAAGGTGAAAACAGGTTTGAACTACAACTACCCTCCATATATGAAAAGCTTGACCATTGTAGCACGAGACAGATGCGAATACTAAATATATAAAAGACCGTGTAAGTTGTTATATCGTTACCTCTGTTCCCACTGCAAACTTGTCGAATTCAAACACTCCCATAGGTCCATTCCAAATAATGGTTTTGGTGGTATCCAAGGCTTCACCAAAGGTCTTGATGGAATCAGGTCCAATGTCCAATCCCATCCAACCATCAGGAATACCAGATGCTGGGACAATCTGCAAAACACATTTTGCTGATGTTTAACCACATTGTAACCAGTTATTAGTTTTGCAATCAAATAAAGTATTCACTTAAATGCAGAACCAAAGCCATGCACATCGGATTAAAATGGCAAAATTTCTCCTTTCCCCCCTAACAACTTAGCTTATTTGAAACTAAAAAAAACTAGATCAAATTGGCTTTAGCAAACGTCTTGAGGTTGGATTTCATCCCCAGCTAATACTGAACGCAGGATCAGAATATTTATCTTATTTATAAAAAAAAAACATACATATAGATGATCCAACTGAGTACCCTTGGCCCTTGTAAAATGTAAAAATCATACCTCCACCTAGCAAGAGCATATCAACCTTCTCCAACAATGACTCAATCACACCAATCTTAGTTGATACCTTGGAGCCGCAACAATTGCAGCAAATGGCTTCTTGGGGTTTGTCGCAGCTCCAACTAAATAGTCAAGTTCCTAAAACCAAAAATAAAGTCAGAACGGAAGAAAATTTAAGAATAGTTGTTACAAATAGTTTCTGCAGACCTACCACCAAGATAAACTATGGAGTTGTCTTCCAAACTTCCACTATCAGAGAGTAAATCATTAAGGAAAGTAGGATAACAAGGATAATTCCATCCTGCAAATGCAGGTTTGAAGTCCCTAGGAATCCAATCCGCAGAATTTTTTTTATTTTTTTTTTGTTTTTGACATAGGTGACTAGTTTTATGCTTGGTATAGTAGGGTGCCTCAAATTTGAGCCTAAGAAACCAAAGATGATGATTTCTGGGCATTAATCTCAACATTCTTCCAGGTCTCTTAAAGGAAAACCAAGCAACTTGGGAACAACCCAACATCAATTTTAGCAGCTTGTTTAAGCTCATTATGATTCAGACCTACCAAGTTTGAGACAAGCTTCTCAAGGCTTCTTAACAAACTAACATTTGAAAATAAATGTCCAAAGGTTCAATTGAGCCCAACAAATATTTTCCCAACACATGAACTCTCCTCGTGTTTATGATGAAGCTTGACATGACCACACAACAATCTTAAAGGTTGAACATGGACAATGTAAATTGCTGACTATGGTAAATTCGTATCTTCCTTTAACAATTGTTTAGACAATCAAAACCTCAAAATCTCCAATGATAGAGATTCTGAGTCTAGCTCCGCCAGAAATGGTGCTGAATAAGTGCTTTCCAATTTTTCGTGTGCATACATGGATTTTACACAGTAAAATTTTCCTTCATGAAGAAAGGTGAACAGGTGAAGTGGAAACTCAAACCTTCTGCATAAGAAATCCGGCAACACCAGGCTTTAAGTACTTAGCCACTCCCACTGTGGAAGCATGTGCTCTATGAGCAGTGCCAAATGCATCATTCACATAGAGGTCTGCGAGAGAAGCTAGCTTCTTTGCAAATTCAGGATCATTCTTCTCTTCCTCCTCATAGAACCTCACATTCTCCAGAAGCAGAACACCACCTTCCGGTATTTCAGCCACCATTTTCTCAACTTCTTCACCAATACAATCAGTTGCCATCTTGACCTGTTGGAGGCACATAAACAAGGTCAGCACAGAGTCACCTAAAGTAGCATTTCACTGACGTACTGCAAGAAATCCAACTAAAGAAATGGAAAGGTAGAAATAAACAACCTCAACACCAAGAAGTTCAGACAACCTAGGCGCAAGAGGCTTCAAGCTGTACTTTGGTGTGAAACCCTTGGGGCGTCCCTGCAATCCAAAGTTGAAGAAATATAGTTATGGGTCACATTTGTGGTACACAGGTCACATTTTTTCACTAAAACACCTCAATTTTTTCAAAAATTTCCGTCGAGTACTGGTCAAACTCTTTTGATTTTTTTGACCCAATAGCTTAGATTGCCCTCCAAGGTACCGAAGAAAAATCCAAACCAAAATAGTGGAACCCAAAATTACACAGAAGATTCATGTTTGTTCGGATTCATGAAGTTAACAGAGGGCGAATTATTTTGGTGGGAAGTATGCAATAGCTTGGAAAAAAAGGTAGTATAGAAAATATGTATTCTCTTGATTATAAAAAGCAAAACAAAGAAAACCAACACAGAAGAACAAAATATGTTGATAAAGAAACAAAATAACTAATATATTGGGATGTACATGTATACCAGATGCGAACAGAGGATGACTTTGGCACCATGACCCATCAACTACTTGATGGCGGGACGGCTGCTCGGATTCGGGTATCGTCGGTGATGTTGAAATTGTCATCCAAAGGAACGTTCAGATCAACCCTCACAAACGCCCTCTTCCCTCTCAAATCAGCTTCCTTCAGGTTCCCTACACTCTTCTTTCTCACCATTCCGTTTCCTATTAATGAATGATTCAAATATAATCACTAGACCAAAGCACGTCCTTCTACACATGTAGTATGTATACAGAGAGAGAGAGAGAGAGAGAGTCGGATATCGATTTTAGGATTTGAGCTCACTACAATGAAGAGAGACCCAAGCGGTCGAGGATTCTTGAGAGAGTAGGGTCGAGAAAATTTTTTATGCATGTAAGAAGGCGCACGATAAAGGTTATGCGCACCTACTTTCATTTTATAGAGAAATGAGAGCATTACAGCATAAAGAATGATAAATAATAGGGTAATTACACTTAATCTCCTTGTGTTTCGAATAAAAAACAAGTAACCCCTGTGATACAAAATCGAACACATAACCCCCTCTCGTTTAGATCCATTTGCCAATTGGACGGAATCTGTTAACTTTCACCATGGGTGAGTCACACGCGCGACATACGAAGATATGCTCATATTTTTTGCCCAAACATGCTTGTATAAGAGTTTCACATCAAACACACGTACACAAGAGCCAAAAAAGCAAGGTTTCTTCCATGGCATCTCAGAGCTCTGGATATGTTGGACAAAACACTATGCGATACTATTACTGTGATGTGAGGTCACCTTTGAGGACCTCTTGGACTCCAACAAACACTGGTAAAAGATTTTGGGGTTGTGGAAGTTTTGAGGTATGTTATTTATGAACTAAATTTATTGTTTTTTTAAAGTATAAATGTGAATTTTGGTTAATGTCTAACAAAAGTTGATCTGTTTAACAGATTGAAAATATAGATACATGTGGGTATTTCGAATGGGTTGATCCCCCTATATGTCCCCAAGCTCGAGAATTACTTCATAGATTGTCCCATAAACTGAAGCATTTGGAGAGGGAAGTTGTTGTTAGGCATGGAAGAGAGATTTTTTATCGTCGTGCTTTGATTGCAACTTGGATGGCTATTTTGTGTGAATTTGCTTGGAAGTTTGTTGGTTGGGTGTAACCTAAATGGGTGTTGTTTTGGATAGCAAATGATGTTGGGTGGTTGTCTTGCTTGATATTTTGTTTGGTGGATGTAAAACTAGATGTAATGAAAATGTTGTCTCTCTTTGTCATTGAATCCAATATTTCTATCCCAGTGGTGAGTTGAAAACCTACAATTGAGATAAACCATAACATGTTGAATTACGATAAACCATAACTTGTGCAATTGAGTTAAACCATAACTTGAACCAGTGCAAGCATCTATTCGCCAGCAACAAATCATTCACTAAAATTAACCATAAGAACCATTCATTAATATAAACCATAATGCCTGATAATCCAAAGCTTACCAAAAACTCATATTGTTCTAACTTACACAAAAAGGTCATATTGTTCCAAATCTCCCCAAAAAGTCAAAATGTTCACAACCTAAAGCATTTCCAAAACATATATTGTTTCAACATAACAATAAATGCACCAAAAACATAAACTTATATATTTCATTCTTTTGTTTTACCCCTTGCTAATGGATTGCTTCCACCCCTTGCCAATGGATTCAAACCACCTTTTGCACTTCCGTTCCAGAAAATGGCACCTCTTCCTACTCCTTCACAACCAAGGGAAGCTGCAGGTATGGTTTACCCTTTACTTATCTTAGTAGTAGTTGATATGCCTTGTGCTTGTTGACCAACTTTTCTACCAAAGCATAAAATTTTGTCTCTTGCCTGCATATTGACAGTTTACATTTCAAACATATCAATAAATACATATTGATTCTCAAACTATGCACTTAAAGTAAAAAAACCGCCTTGGGCAATGGAGGTGGACATTGGTTGAAAGACATGTATGGTTGGCTTAAAGACATTTTGGATGCCTGTGTGGCAGTCATTGAACAACTTTCATGACTAGAAACGTGTAATGAAAAACACTTATTAAAGTATATTCAAAGTTAGCATGGACTTAGTCAACTTACTATTACCTTATATGGTTGGCTAAAAGAACCATCATGACTTGAATATTTAGTTGATGCTTGAGTTTTATCCATCGATTTCTTTTTATGGTTATGTACACCCTGCCAATGCAAGTGGTTAATGAACAAAATAGGATGAGCAATCAACATATGGAAAAATATCACATATCATACCTGAGAATGTGAAGCTTTACCCTTGAATAGTTTGGATTTAGAATGTACAGGACCTTTGCAAGATCTTTGATTATGCCCTAACTACAAACACTTGGCATAAGTCACTCCCTTATTCTTCCTACTCACCTTATGTGGATTGCTTGGCTCATTGGCACTTCTCCTTCTCAATTTTTTGGGTCTACCAGTTTGTTTCCTGTAGAAAAGAGGTGCAATAGCATCCATGCCAGTCTGAATCCAATCATTCTCCCCAGGAACTGGATGTATCATCGAGCTGTAAACTGCTAGATAAACTTCTTTGCTATAATACTGATGAACATAATCCTCTGGTCTTTGCCTATTTAAATATATGCAACTTATTGCATGCCTGCATGGAATACCTGATAAATCCCAAAGCCTACAACTACAAGTATGCTTTGCTAAGTCCACAATGTGTGTGTTGTCATGACAATCAACCTCAAACTTCAACTCCCTAGCAAAACTAAGAAAGCAATTTTCACTGTCTACTTTGTTTATCTCCAACTTCTCTTGAATTGATGGACATATTAGACCAGGATACTTCTCCATGTCTTGCTTTTTTATCTGAATTTTGTTCATGAATTTCCTCCTTATGCATTCAAGCATAGTGATTATGGGTTTTTCTCTTGCCTGCATTATGTAACTATTGAAGGACTCACTCATATTATTAACTAGTATATCACATTTGGCCCTAGGACTGAAATGAGATCTTGCCCAACATACAGGATTTACTCTTTTCATCCATAGATGGGGCTTATTCTTTGGATCCAGCTCTTCCAATTTCTTTTTGTGCATGTTAAACTCTCTTAAAGTACTTGCAGATGCTGCTTTCTAGAACAAGTCTTTTAATTCTTTCCCTTTGAACTTTTCTTTGAAGTTGGAGTACGTATGTCTCATACAATGCCTATGCTCCACATTAGGCAACATATCTATAAATGTTTCTACCAAACCTTTCTATCTATCTAAAATAAAAAAACTATCCATTATCCTCTGCACTCCCAATGTCAGACAATAATTCTGTCAAAAACCACATCCATGTTTCTTTCAACTCTGCTTCTACCACAGTAATGCAAGTGGGAACGTGTTATCGTTTCCATCTCTACCTATTGCAACAAGAATCTGAACAGTGTAGGCTCTCCTTAAATGACAACCATCTAAGCCAATAATTGGTCTCCATCGGCTAAGAAAGCCATGCTTTTGAGCTTCATATCTGACTTATATCCTTTAGAACACTGGTGGGAGTTCTAAGGTTAGTCTGTCCACCATTATCTTGAAGCAACTACTTGGATTATACTTTCTAATTGTCTCACAATAGTCCCAAAGCCTAGTATATTGCTTCCTGTGATCCCCTTCAACTGTTTCTTTGACTTTTCTCTTAGCTTTACAAATTTGGCTACTGTTGACATCAACCAATATATCTCTCCTTACTTCCTTTCGCATAGCTATAATCTTCCAATCAGGATTATCCCTAAGTTTCACCAAGTATTTATCAGACAAATACTTTGAAGTTACAAGATGATTGTCGTAGCTTCTTCCAAAGTGGTGAACAGGCTGCAATGATTTTATTTGAAAAGTCCTTTCTCCCTGCATAGGAGATGCATGAATCCTGAAACCACAACCTCTTTTGCAAACTGCAGTGATTCTTGCATTTTCATTCCTTATGAATTTCAAATCATAGCCTTGTTGGACTTGCCATTCCACTAAAACTTCTCTAAAAATATGCGTAGAGGTAAATTTCATTCCAACTTTAAGAGTAGGTTTCACCATATCAACATCTTCATTGAAATCAAGATAAGTGGGTTTACTTCATCCTCTGATGATCCATACAAAGTGTGTAGATCATTATAATCTATATCACTATACCACTCATAATCAGGATCTTTCTCATTTTTCCTAATACTATCGGCTTCATTGTTATTACCCTTATGTTTTTTATTCTTTTCAGCAAATATATCATCATCATCAACTCCCTCCATGCCTTCCTTTAACCAACTAGGATCAGAGTCACCATTAGAATTTACACCCTCATATTCGGAGTCACTGTGGGCATCATCACCATCACCTTGTGGTTGTCCTTCTCTATTTTCTAAATTAACTTATGGAAAATCACTTTCATCTTCTGGTACAAAATGTGACTGCCTATTTGTACCCTTTACATCAACTTTTGGAAAATCATTTATAGCTTCCACAACTTGTAATGGGTCCATATTTGGTGGCATTGTAAAATAACCTCCATGATGCAGCTCTATAGAAAACTTCCCTTCCATAACTATAAAGTCAGAAAAATAACTCATCTCAAATCATGCAAAAATAGAATAAACAAACCAATGTGGGTCAACCAAGTCAAGTGATAACAATAAACATGAGCATATAAATAAGTTCACACGGTGCAGCCTTATCCCCCATCCATTACACAAAACAACCAAACACGGGAGATATGACTTTTGGTTGTTTTGTGTAATGGGTGGGGGATAAGGCTGCCCCATGTGAACTTATTTATATGCTCATGTTTATTGTTATCATTTAACTTGGTTGACCCACATTGGTTTGTTTATTCTATTTTTGCATGATTTGAGATGAGTTATTTTTCTGACTTTGTAGTTATGAAAGGGAAGTTTTCTATAGAGCTGCATCATGGAGGTTATTTTACAATGCCACCAAATATGGACCCATTACAAGTTGTGGAAGCTGGAAATGATTTTCCAGAAGTTGATGTAGAGGGTACAAATAGGAAGTCACATGTTGAACCAGAAGATGAAAGTGATTTTCTATAAGTTAATTTAGAAAATGGAGAGGGACAACCACAAGGTGATGGTGATGATGCCCACAGTGACTCCGAATATGAGGGTGTAAATTCTAATTGTAACTTTGATCCTAGTTGGTTAAAGGAAGGCATAGAGGGAGTTGATGATGATGATATATTTGCTGAAAAGAATAAAGAACATAAGGGTAATAACAATGAAGCCGATAGTATTAGGAAAAATGAGAAAGATCCTGATTATGAGTGGTATAGTGATATAGATGATGATGATCTACACACTTTGTATGGATCATCAGAGGATCAAGTAATACTCACTTATTCTGATTTCAATGAAGATGTTGATATGGTGAAACCTACTCTTAAAGTTGGAATGAAATTTACCTCTACGCATATTTTTAAAAAAGCTTTAGTGGAATGGCAAGTCCAACAAGGCTATGATTTGAAATTCATAAGGAATGAAAATGCAAGAATCATTGCAGTTTGCAAAAGAGGTTGTGGCTTCAGGATTCATGCATCTCCTATGCAAGGAGAAACGACTTTTCAAATAAAATCATTGCAGCCTGTTCACCACTGTGGAAGAAGCTACGACAATCATCTTGTAACTTCAAAGTATTTGTCTGATAAATACTTAGTGAAACTTAGGGATAATCCTGATTGGAAGATCATAGTTATGCGAAAGGAAGTAAGGAGAGATATATTGGTTGATGTCAACAATAGCCAAATTTATAGCGCTAAGAGAAAAGCCAAAGAAACAATTGAAAGGGATCACAGGAAGCAATATGCTAGGCTTTGGGACTATTGTGAGATAGTTAGAAAGTATAATCCAAATAGTTGCTTCAAGATAATGGTGGACAAACCAACTTTAGAACTCCCACCAGTGTTCCAAAGGATATAAGTCAGATATGAAGCTCAAAAGCATGGCTTTCTTAGCCAATGTAGACCAATTATTGGCTTAGATGGTTGTCATTTAAGGGGAGCCTACATTGTTCAGATTCTTGCTGCGATAGGTAGAGATGGAAATGATAACATGTTCCCACTTGCATTAGCTGTGGTAGAAGCAGAGTTGAAAGAAACATGGATGTGGTTTTTGACAGAGTTATTGTCTGACATTAGGAGTGCAGGGGATAATGGATGGTTTTTTATTTCAGATAAACAAAAAGGTTTGGTAGAAATATTTACTGACATGTTGCCTAATGTGGAGCATAGGTATTGTATGAGACACACGTACTCCAACTTCAAAGAAAAGTTCAAAGGGAAAGAATTAAAAGACTTGTTCTGGAAAGCAGCATCTGCAAGTACTTTAAGAGAGTTTAACATGCACATGAAGAAATTGGAAGAGCTGGATCCGAAGAATAAGCCCCATCTATGGATGAAAAGAGTAAATCCTGTATGTTGGGCAAGATCTCATTTCAGTCCTAGGGCCAAATATGATATACTAGTTAATAATATGAGTGAGTCCTTCAATAGTTACATAATGGAGGCAAGAGAAAAACTCATAATCACTATGCTTGAATGCATAAGGAGGAAATTCATGAACAGAATTCATATAAAGAAGCAAGGCATGGAGAAGTATCCTGGTCTAATATGTCCATCAATTCAAGAGAAGTTGGAGATAAACAAAGTAGACAGTGAAAATTACTTTCCTAGTTTTGATGGGGAGTTGAAGTTTGAGGTTGATTGTCATGACAACACACACATTGTGGACTTAGCAAAGCATACTTGTAGTTGTAGGCTTTGGGATTTATCAGGTATTCCATGCAGACATGCAATAAGTTGCATATATTTGAATAGGCAAAGACCAGAGGATTATGTTCATCAGTATTATAGCAAAGAAGTTTATCTAGCAGTTTACAGCTTGATGATACATCCAATTCCTGGGGAGAATGATTGGATTCAGACTGGCATGGATGCTATTGCACCTCTTTTCTACAGGAAACAAACTGGTAGACCCAAAAAATTGAGAAGGAGAAATGCCGATGAGCCAAGCAATCCATACATGGTGAGTAGGAGGAATAAGGGAGTGACTTGTGCCAAGTGTTTGCAGTTAGGGCATAATCAAAGATCTTACAAAGGTCCTGTACATTCTAAATCCAAACTATTCAAGGGTAAAGCTTCACATTCTCAGGTATGATATGTGATATTTTTCCATATGTTGATTGCTCATCCTGTTTTGTTCATTAACCACTTGCATTGGCAGGGTGTACATAACCATAAAAAGAAATCAATGGATAAAACTCAAGCATCAACTAAAGATTCAAGTCATGATGGTTCTTTTAGCCAACCATATAAGGTAATAGTAAGTTGACTAAGTCCATGCTAACTTTGAATATACTTTAATAAGTGCTTTTCATTACACGTTTCTAGTCATGAAAGTTGTTCAATGACTGCCACACAGTCATCCAAAATGTCTTTAAGCCAACCAAACATGTATTTCAACCAATGTCCACCTCCATTGCCCAAGGTGATTTTTTTACTTTAAGTGCATAGTTTGAGAATCAATATGTATTTATTGATATCTTTGAAATGTAAACTGTCAATATGCAAGCAAAAGACAAAATTCCATGTTTTGGTGAAAAAGTTGGTTAACAAGCACAAGGCATATCAACTACTACTAAGATAAGTAAAGGGCAAACCATGCCTGCTGCTTCCCTTGGTTGTGAAGGAATAAGAAGAGTTGCCATTTTCTGGAACGAAAGTGCAAGAGGTGGTTTGAATCCATTAGCAAGGGGTGGAAGCAATCCATTGGCAAGGGGTAAAACAAAAGAATGAAATATATAAGTTTGTGTTTTTGGTACATTTATTGTTATGTTGAAACAATATATGTTTTGGAAATGCTTTAGGTTGTGAACATTTTGACTTTTTGGGGAGATTTGGAACAATATGACCTTTTTGTGTAAGTTAGAACAATACGAGTTTTTGGTATGCTTTGGATTATCAAGCATTATGGTTTATATTAATGAATGGTTCTTATGGTTAATTTTGGTGAATGATTTGTTGTTGGCGAATAGATGCTTGCACAGGTTTAAGTTATGGTTTAACTCAATTGCACAAGTTATGGTTTATCGTAATTCAACATGTTATGGTTTATCTCAATTGTAGGTTTTCAACTCACCACTGGGATAGAAATACTGGATTCAATGACAAAGAGAGACAACATTTTCATTACATCTAGTTTTACATCCACCAAACAAAATATCAATCAAGACAACCACCCAACATCATTTGCTATCCAAAACAACACCCATTTAGGTTACACCCAACCAGCAAACTTCCATGCAAATTCACACAAAATAGCCATCCAAGTTGCAATCAAAGCACGACGATAAAAAATCTCTCTTCCACGCCTAACAGCAACTTCCCTCTCCAAATGCTTCAGTTTATGGGACAATCTATGAAGTAATTCTCGAGCTTGGGGACATATAGGGGGATCAACCCATTCGAAATACCCACATGTATATATATTTTCAATCTGTTAAACAGATCAACTTTTGTTAGACATTAACCAAAATTCACATTTATACTTTAAAAAAACAATAAATTTAGTTCATAAATAACATACCCCAAAACTTCCACAACCCCAAAATCTTCTACTAGTGTTTGTTGGAGTCCAAAAGGTCCTCAAAGGTGACCTCACACCACAATAATAGTATCGCATAGTGTTTTGCCCAACATATCCAGAGCTCTGAGATGCCATGGAAGAAACCTTACTTTTCTGGCTCTTGTGTGCGTGCGTTTGATGTGAAACTCTTATTGTGGCTTTATTGCCACTAAAATGGGTATTTTGGTCAATATACAAGCATGTTTGGGCGGGAAATATGAGCATATCTTCGTATGTCGCGCGTGTGACTCACCCATGGTGAAAGTTAACATATTCCGTCCAATTGGCAAATGGATCCAAACCAGAGATGGGTTATGTGTTCGATTTTATGCCACAAGGGGTTGTTTGTTTTTAGCTCAAACCACATGGAGGTTATGTGTAATTACCCCTTAAATTTAATGATGTGATTCAACTAAGAAAATGTCTTTCAGATGAAATAAGATCCAAAATCAATACACTAATCATTTTCAAAAGAAAAAAGAACACTAGTATGAGTAAAAAAAAAAATTAATGTACAATTTTTTATAGTAAATAAAATCTATAAAACGTCTCATTTAAAATTGTTATTTTAGGCTTCAAATTGTCTTTAGCTAGCTCTTATTATAGAAATATTATCTAGCTTCAATGTACACTTAAAAAACATGACTATTGAAAATTTCAAAACAAATTAAATTTCTATTACATTTGTAAAAAAAATATATACATAAATAGTGGTTTAACTATGCATTACTGGGTTGTATAAAGCATATGGCCTACACTTTTTTCATAATTTTCTTATATTGTACAACTCTTCTCATGCATGCTCAATATATATTTAAGAGAAACATGTTAGCATTTAGCTCTTCTATAAATCATTAATGGACCTTTTATTTAATTTTATTTTGAAAAGTGGACCAATTTGGAGGACTCATTTACTCGAATATCCTTGAGTTTGTCACGGACTCAACTACAGAATACAAGATTATGCATGAGTCAATTTCGTGCCAAACTCATAATCAAACCAAATCAATTTGGGCATGTTTGAGTTGGTTTTATGGTTTAGTTTAGAATTGAGACGAGTCAGATCGGTTCATTATTTTGTGTAAACATTTGATATATTCACTTAAATATAAAAAAACTCAAATTTGTATCCTAATTTCTCAAATTTTTTTTTAACAACGTACGAAACAAATTAACAATATTTAAGTATCATAAAAAACATATGTACAATGTGTATATAAACTTTTATAATATACATTAATTGATTATTAGGTTTGTTCAATCTCGAAGAGCATTAACGCAAGAACCGAACTGAATTATCGATTTGGTTGTGTTAAGACTTAGAACTAAACTGACCTAAGGAGGTTGGGTTGGTTCGATTCTTGGAACTTTCGATTATTTTATGCATCCTAATATGTTTGATAAATTAAAAACAAATCTAATTAAATAAAATGGTAGAAGCTTCAAAAAAATAATAATTATAAAAATATTTTCTCACACGTACAACTCTGTCAATAGATACTTAACATATGTTCTTAGAGCATAAATGCTAATTTACCTAGTACACATGAAAAGTTATTTTTTTTGTAACTTCTTCGCTTGTGGCCTCGTTTGGATTGTCAAGGAGGATATTAGGGATCATTTGGTATAGCTTTTTAAATTTTTTTTGATTTGGCCTTTTTGACTTATAAGTGAAAATAATTTATTTTTTTCACTTTTTTTTTTGCTTTTTTTATACTTATCTTAGTTTATAAAAACAAAAAAAATTAGGAAAAAGACCAAACTGACCACGAACAACAGAAACACACAATTTTGGGACGACCGAGCCCAATCGTTGATCTTTATTTAATCCCAATTCATTCATGCTTAAAAAACACGGGAGAATTGTTCTGAGAGCACCAGTGGCAATGGCAATGTCCCTATATTTTTCTCCTCGTCCTCCACACCTCGCCACGTTCTCATGGAATGGCATAGATAGCCGAAGGGTCTTCTTCCTGCATAAACCCACTCTGTTTCCAACCGACCCACTTGCAGAGAACAAGCCTTTTAGCCGGAAAGGTGAACGACGCATATCAACAACCAGAGCTCTCAGAGAATGGCAAGAGTACGAGGACGCGGTGAAGGGCAAAGACCTCGCTCGAGCTCTTCGGTTCTTGAAAGACACCCCCTTCGAAGAAGAACCCGAGAACTCTTCGATCGAGTCCACTCAGTCTCCCGGCGGTGAATTGGGTTGGGTTGGATGGGAGAGGGATTGGGAGGTATTGGATACGTGCTTGAATGCCGATGATATGAGGCTTGTTGGGAGTGCCTATTCGTTTCTCAAGGACAGGGGGTTCTTGCCCAATTTTGGAAAATGTCGGAATATTGGTAATCCTTCTGCTTATTTTTTTTGGTTGAAAATTTTGGTGGTATGTTTGTAATTTAGTGTTGGTCCTCTTGGTCCTACTTTTGCAATTTTGGTTACCTATATTATATAATTGTTCAATTACTTTAGTCTTCTTTTGCTTTCAAGTTACACTATGCCGATTTCCACAGGATGTAGGGATTTTGAATGAAATTGTGGTTTGGATATCTACAATTGGTACCTCTTTTAGCTGTTTCTAATACGGAATTAAACTATGCGATCAGTTCATCAAGTGGGTAGCCAAGTAGTTGGGAATCGGGATAATATTCTTGGCTGAGATGAGTTCTATATCATAATTATAGTATGGGGTTTGTTTTTCATATGACATTGTCATTCTCAGTCCATCTCCTGTAGTGGCTAGTTTATCTGAAGATGCTGCACCTATTGGAATAATCACCTTAGACTCTCGCATGTAATTTGAACTAGCTTTCTCTTGCAAGTCTACTTTTGGTATGGATTAAGTGTTGCCATTCATTTCATTACGCAATGTCACCATTACAGATGTATAGTATTTTCTAATGCAAATTGAACAGCATACGTTATTTTCCCCCCTGTTAAACTTATACTTTTGCAGTTATTGAGGGCCCGAGAGACGTTACACCAAGCATTTTGAAGTCTTCAACTGGGTTGGAAGGTGCAGTACCTATACTAAGTTCTTCTTCCAGACACTGAACAGTGGTGGAATTATCTGTTTGTTTATATTGGCTGTTGCAGACAATACAATCTTCTAAATTTATTCAGGATTTCTATGCGAATACTAGCCGTAGAGCCCGATGGGTGTCAATTCAAAAGACCCTCGAACAAGAAGGTCTAGCATTCAAGCCTCCACAGGGTTTTTTTTTCCTTCAAATAATATGATATGCGAGTTTTTTAAGATTACCAAACCATATTGAGTTGAAATAATTCTCTTGTTCTTTTTGTGATACTGTTTTGGCTTTATCATCTTTCTTAGTTCATTTTATTTTCTATTTCAACAGTGGTCTAATTGGAATGTGCCATTTGGACTCCCTCTTTCTCTTTCTTCAGTGTCTAAACTTTCACCAAAGAAGTGGGGTCTTTCGGGAAGCTCAAGTGTTGTTTTGGTTGCCTTACTTGGTGGGTTATCATTTTTGCTAAATCAAGGAATAGATGTCAGACCTAATATAGCAGCTATATTGGGTTTAGCCATGGCAGACTCTATCTTCCTCGGTGGTTCTTGTATAGCTCAAATCTCAAGTTATTGGCCACCACATAGGCGTCGTATTCTTGTTCATGAAGCAGGGCATCTTCTTACAGGTAAAGATTCAAACTCTGCAGTTGGAGATTCTGAAAATAATACACTATTGTTTGCTTTTGAAATATTTCTATGTAATCCACAAGTGTCTAAAAGTATCAAAGTTAAAGAGCTATTTCGAACGTTTGACACATTGAGCAGTGGTCAAACATATGATCTCAAGAGGAATATAACTCTTGTGCTGACCGTTAATTCATTAATGATTGATTTTCTTGCATGAATTTGCAGCGTACCTTATGGGTTGCCCCATTCGTGGAGTAATTTTGGACCCAATTGTCGCGATGCAAATGGGCATTCAAGGGCAGGTAGCTCAAATACATTTTGCTTTATCGTATATTCCTTTGTATCATGTACTGTGTTCAACACACAAGCTGTTAAGCTGTTTCAGTTGTTTTTCCACAATGCTTCAAAATATTTCCATCTGGTTCTTATCAAATTTTCCACTTTATGTGTGCAATCACATCTTCACAATCTATCAGCCTGAACATTAACTGAGTGATTGAATGGAACTTAGTTCGAGGTCTCATGACTGTTCAACCTACAAAATATTAGGTGTTGGTTCATTTACTGTTTTCTTCTTTAGTGTGGCCCTCATGCACTTTGCTCTTTCTTTTCATCATAATAATAACCATCATTATCATTATAGAAAACAAATAATTTAAAGTGACAGCTAAAGAGCTGTATCTTCTTCTTGCAATCCTCTCATAGAATAATCAAGATTTAGAAACATTTTCCTTCTCTCAGCAATTAACATTAATGCTCTGTCAATCACCAAGAAGATAGAGTAAGCATTTTGGATTTTGTTTTCTCTCCTAGGTTCTTGGCAACCAAAACAAAGTTAATTTTCCATCTTATATTCCAAAACCATTTGCTAAAGCCTAAATAAATAATGGACCTTAACCATCATTGTTGGTTTCCATGAAGTGAGGAAAGCTGAATTTATCATTGATATGTAATTAACCATTATCAGTTGGCAGCATAAACTCATTGGCAGAACTTTTCTTTCAGGCAGGAACTCAGTTTTGGGATGAGAAACTTCAAAATGAGCTTGCCGAAGGCCGACTAAGCGGGACTGCCTTTGACAGGTGGGTGTCCAAGTTGGCATTTCACTTTATTTACGTTAGTGCTTTGCTCACTGAGTTGAATTGCTATTAGTAGATTTTTTTTTGGTGCTTTGGGGCGTGTGGTCAGCAGGAATATTTTACTATTTAAAATGTATTTTGTACTTAATTGTCTGTATTGGTTTTAAAATTTTCAATTGACAAACCCATACTCTTTCCAAAAGTAATGAAGGCATGCAATTCAAGAATAACTGCACTACTGTCCATTTACCTAGATACATGCTTTATGGCATTAATCCATTTCGTCAAACAGCGGGATCATTTAGCAAAGTCGGCGCAGCTGAAATAACGATTTTCCTTTAACACCATCTAGTGTTTATTCATGTCCTGTATTCAAAAAAACTTGTCAGGTACTGCATGGTGCTTTTTGCTGGGATTGCTGCTGAAGCTCTTGTCTATGGGGAAGCTGAGGGTGGAGAAAATGACGAAAATATGTTCAGGAGCATCTGTGTTCTTCTGGAACCCCCACTGTCTGTTGCACAGGTGTGTCTCGGATCCTCTCTCTTTCCTTCTTGACGAATATGCTAATGGATATTGAACATCAGGCCTTTTGCCAATTTCTGAAAATAGATGTCAAATCAAGCAAGGTGGTCAGTTCTGCAATCTTATAATCTGCTCAAATGGCATAAACATGCCCATCAAGCTGCTGTAAAAGCTCTTGAAAGTGGTGGCAGTCTAAGCATCATCATCAGGAGAATTGAGGAAGCCATGTCTTCCAATAGATGAACCCTAAAGTGTGGAATATAGTGTTGCTATTTTTTTTTTCTCATATAGAAAACAAGGTAACTTTTATGTTGTCTCCCCCCTCTAAACAACACTCCCTCTTTTTCCCTCCTCTCCCCCTCTCTCTCTTTCTCACATATTTCCTTGGGCACTGATTCTGGAATTGACTTGAATGCAGTGTGCCTATAGTTGTAACTTTGGCAAGGGAGAATGAGCAGGAGGCATAAGAAGTCTAAATGTTGTGGCCATGGTAAATGGCCCTTATTTATACCTGGTATAGAATTTTCGTGAACTAGGTAAGACTCTGGAGGATGAAGGCCCTCGAGTTATTCTGTGTTTGTTTTAGTGAATTACTATGGGAGAATTTGTAACAATGGAAGTTTGGTCACGATACATTCCAAAGGGCTAGGACATTAAAAGATAATCATTGAGTGAAGTGGAAATTTTCACCCTATAATGTCTGGGGTGAGCTTCTCCCCTGACGGGAGATATAGAATGAGGACTCTTATGGTGCACTCACCATCTATTGACTTGGCACCTTTCAGAGATGATGTCGTTTAGGGCACACATGCGCTTGAGGATTGCCATTTTTGAAGAAGCATCTTCTTCTCAGATCTGGCAGCCGTGATCAGCTTTTAAGATTCTTAATTTTATCGCCACTTCCATTGATATGAAATGATTTGTTATAGTTGAATGGTTGTGAATTAACTTGGTACAGCAATTAAACTTCATACCATCCTCAATTTTCTCTCTTTGAATCCCAATTCTTTTGTAATGGATTTTTGTTTTGCTAGTTCACTTTAACGCCTAGACAACACATACACGTTTATGTTTGTCTAAACAAGAAATGATGATTATTACGAGAGCTTCCCTTCTCTTGTTTATACCTTTGAAAATGAGGCTACTAGCTAAGTGGTGATTCATGAAAGAAAACACACAGAGAGATCAAGGAGCAGGATTCTAACCATCAAAATATGAGACATTGATAATATTTTACAGCTACATGTTAAAACAAGTTAAACCTTCCTTGACTAATGTGGAAAAGTATTGGCAATGCAATAGATAAGAATAACATTGTGTATAAAAATGGCGTCTTAAATTTTTTATATGAGATTGACAAGTAAATCCATTTTATTTTGTTGGACCCATATATTTAGGTTCGTTTTGGTCTATGGAGTAGGGGAAATATAATGTAAAATGAAAATGCGAGAGAAAAGTAAGAGGAATTTTCCTTTGTTGGTATCATTTTTCCGTCCTTTTCTGATTTTTATTCCCACCGTTTGTTAAGAGTTTATAATTTTAACATCTATTTGAGTAGGAGAGAAAAAAGCGAAAGAACCCATTTAAAAAAAAGAGTTAGGCTGACACAAAACAGTTTGGGTTGTGGGCCCTGTGGCTTGGTATTGTGCGTCCCCTCATAAAAAAACCCTTTTAAAATCCCATTATTGTTCCGTTCTTTTCTCTCAACCTTTTCCTCTTCCCGGTCTGGCTACACTTGAAAGCGTTTCAATCTCCCCATTAGTTGGTTTCTTGGAGGTTGATATTATTAGGTTAGATGAACAGTTGGAAGAGTTTGCTTCTGCGAATCGGAGAGAAGTGCCCTGAATATGGTGGAAATGCGGATTTCAAAGATCACATTGTCAGTATTCTTTCACTCTGCTCTCTATACTTCTCAAAAAACCCTAGGCATTCTTATTATTATTTTTAAATTTATATTTTCCCAAAACCGTACACTACCCGCTGTTCATTGAACGTTCAGTTTTCTTTTGCAATTGCAGGAGACATGCTCCGGTGTGGTTCGGCGGGAGTTAGAGCACTCAGAAAATGACATTTTGCCTGTATGTCTATACAGTTCCTTATTGGGAGAACTATATTTTATATGTTTCGACATAGTATATATTTCGATATTGCACACGAACATAAACCCAATATTTATTGTGGCTGTAAACAATAGGAATATATAGTTTACATGATAGAAAATCTCTTTTTCACACTCACAAAGAGTTGGCACATTCATATTTTATGGGAGTTACTTTGCTGTCTGTTAGTGTATTGTTCCACAACTGCTTGTGAAGTTCTCACGGCCTTTCTGGTGAAAGAGCCTATCTACCCTGATGCAACGGACTGTGGACAGTTGGTGCCTGTATTCCCCTTGATAATGCTGTACCTTGATTTGTGGAATTATCAGGCCCTGTTAATGTGGGTTTATAGGGTTTGAAGAAACCTTTCATCTTCTTGGAGTTTCCTACAATCCTTTTGGCATAAAAGGATCACAAAATATTTGTAACTACTTATCTTTTGATAGTACAATCTGAAACTTGACCAAAAAAAAAAAAAGTGTACTACAGTTAAACTTCACCTTTATTTTGACCCCATTCAATCATCTCCCACCACATAATTTTGCCCTTTTGGTTGCTCATATTTTCACTTTATTGTAATATAAGACATTTGTACTTGTTTAGGATTGTAAGGCTAGGATGCTAGTGCAAGTGGGACACCATATGGGGTATTATGTTGCATCTACTTTTTATGTCTGAGAACTCTTTGGATTGTGTTTTTGGTTAATTTTGTTGTTGATCCCTGTCTAACGTAATTTATAATTTCACTACCTCGTAGCTTCCTTTAGATTTACTCTTTTAGCACTTTATGTTGTTTTTGCTGTTATCGACAACTTTAATGATTCTTCCCAAGGGGCATTCATGTGTAGAAACACATGAATGTCACAGTCCACAAGCACACACGGACGCACATATGCGTTTATTGTTTTTCTTGATTAAAAAATCATTTTTATTGCTTTACTTGTATTTCCATGTTGATGTACTTACTTCGTTCTCTTCATCTTGACAGTTCCTTCTCCTGTGTGTTGAACAATTGCCTCACAAGATTCCACTTTATGGGACAGTGGTGGGTATTCTGCTCCTTTGCTTTCCACTTTTTATTCTGGTTGATCCTTCTTATATGCCTGCATTCATGTTTATGTGTAAAGAAACCGTAGATAAGTTGGATAAATAGAGTTTTAGATAAATTTATTTACACTGAAAGGCTATTTTACCAAGAATTAAGTGACAGTTGAAGTTTATTGAAATGAAAGAATTGAATTCGATGTGAGTGTTGACATTTAACATGGTTAACCTAACACTTGAATCCTGGCTTCAGATTTAGGCATTACAAGTTAATTGTTTGGCTGGAATGGCACCCCCTTGGTGCCCCCTTTTGTACGTGGGGTGGCACTCCCTTGGTGCCTTTTTAATATAAATCTCATACCTCTCAAAAAAAAAAAAAAAAGAAGATATTTGTATGGCTGGGTACTAGAAAGAAAATTCGTATATGCAGGGATGCTGGATGGAGATCAGCAAAACTACATGAAATATAGTAGTGTTAGTCAAATATCCATCCTTTGAAAGGCCTTCCAATTTGCTTTTGATAGCTGTTTGAGTTGTATATTCTTTCTTTTCTGTTCACGAAAGAATTCATCATCCTTTATGCATTCAGTTCTTCATTTTTTTCTGTAATGTTATTCATTCAAATAAAATATATATGACGATTCTGATTGCTCTATTCTCATGTATGAAGATTTTTTTAACTTATTTTCGGCACATCAGGAGAAACATACCTGTAGTAATAACTGATTCTTCTGTCATCTTTGTGTAGGTTGGTTTATTGAACTTGGAGAATGAAGACTTTGTTAGAAAAGTAGTAGAGAATACTCAAACTAATTTGCAGGTGAGAAAGCCTCCAATCTTGACAACATGCAAAGACATCATCTTCTAGTTTGCAAACTTTGTTTTAGATAATAATTCATGAAGACATATATGTTTCTAATTGACCAATGGTGCTACATGCATGGTTTATTTTACAGACATGCTGGTTCAAATATTTTTTTTTGTTTATAAGTATGCTTGTTCAATAATGTTGATATTCGTAAAAAATGCCGTTTTATATTGTCTATCTTTTTGATTAATTGACTACTCACTCAAACGTTTGTCAACGTTACGGTGAAATTATGTCTATGGTCAATGGAGCCACCAATACCATTTTATCATCGCTTACAGATATATAGGATTACCTGAACATTTAGTGAATAAAAAGAGATTTGGATTTCTTTCACTTTTTGAGTTGTAGTAGATAGAATTCGAGTTTTCTTTTGCTGCCAAGAGAGCTAGGGAATGAGAACCTTAGCAAACATTTATGTATATAATTAACATCATTAGTGTAATTACTATGGCTAGATTTGACCTGGCCCTGGTTGGTTTTGGGCATAGGGTGTTAGCAATTTTAAGTTTCTAGGTTTACTTTTTTGGTAGAAAAATGTGCAATTACTGGTCATGCACGTTGTTGGGCTGGGGCTTTTGGTTGCATCCAATGCTACTGAAATGGTATAATGGTCGACATGAATCTACAAAGTCACTGTAAGAAAGTTGAGCTGCCCCTGGTTAGGCTAGGAATTACAGTTATGTATCTTTCTATATCGTCTGAGAATCTCGTTTTGACTAAGAATCCCTGTCGTGTGATTCTAACAATTATTTCGGTAATTTGTAAAAAAGTTTTTATTTATTAAATTAGAAGACAAGAACAAAAGTGGAATAATAAAAAAATCGATCAAGTATGGATTTTATTTAAAACTAGATGCCAATAGGGATGCCACCTCTTTATTCAGGTTGTATACAAAGAATATACCCCCTCCCAAAAATTAGGATCACATATGAAGTCTAATAAAGCAAAAGAGGATTCAGAGGAAATAGATTTAAGTATATGCATTGACAAAACAACTTATTCAAAAGTCCTTTGGTTATGTGCCCTCTATGTACACCACATTAGACACAAAGGAGCAATCTTCCAAGCCTTCTTCACCTTCTCCACTGTGCACTCTTGGCCAAGCTTCACATAGAGCAATAACTGATGCTGGCAACACCCACTAAACAACAAAAATACCAAATAAAAAGCTCAACAGCTGCCATGCTACATCACAATGAAGGAGAAGATGATCTATATACTTTGCTTTTCGACACATACAACACCCGTTAGTAAGCATCTTGTCCTTCTTTCCAAATTGTCAATGGTGAGGATAGAGTCCAACGCCACTGAACAAATAAAGAAAGCAGCCTTCGACTGAGCACGTTTTCCAAATATTTCTTGATGGGAAGCATATTTGAGAACCCTTTCCAAGAATATCATAATATGATTTAAAGCCTTCCACTGAGCACATGTTTTCCAAATATTTCTTGATGGGAAGCATATTTGAGAACCCTTTCCAAGAATTTCATAATATGATTTAAAAGTGAAAATCCCTTTGTTACCTGTCCAAATCATCTTGTCTCCCCCCTATGATACCCCTCCACTTGTATAAAGCATCAAGGAACTCATCAACCAACTCCACTCCTAGTCTTGATACCTTCAACAAAATGAGGTTCCCACACCATCCCTGCATTTGAGAATCACTGATAGTCTGCTACTAACGCCCTCCTTATCCCTAGCAACATCATAAAGATCTGGGAATGCTATAGATAAAGGCTCCTCCTTTGCACCAAACATCCTGCCAGAACTTTACTCTCCTCCCTTCTCCTATAACAAAACTAACATTTTTGAAAAACTTGTTCCATCCATTTTTGATACCCTTCTACTAGTCTACTCCGTAAGAAGTTCTGACATTACTGGAGGTCCACCTGCCATCTCCTAACCTATATTTACTTTGAACCATCATTTTCGAAAGGCACCTATCCTCCATTGCAAACCTCCCCAAACCACTTTGCCAAAAGAGCTTGGTTAAACGGACGGAGATTATGAATAAGTGAGCCCCCGGCCTGCACTGGTAAGCGTACTTTATTCCAGGCCACGAAATGGTATTTGAACTCATCTCCCAGCCCACCCCACAGAAATTCCGTTGAAGCTTTTCCAATCTTAGGCTAGGAACCTTGGGGCATCGAAATTATGGCTTTCTTTTCTTCTAGGTAGGACAGTGGGCAAATGATCGGGTTTGTGTTTTAATCTTATGTAAAAGAAATTCCTTTGTCAGTTAATTGCATTTCTCTCTGATTAAGGCTATAGTGTATTGGTAACTGAACATGTATCTAAGTGATTTGTCGAAGTATTTTGCTTTTGCTATTACTTGCTTCAGGCTTATTTCTTGTGTATTTTCAGGATGCTCTAGATTCTGGAAATTGCAACAAGATTCGTGTATTGATGCGGTTTCTCACTGTTATGGTATGTTTGGTGTACTGTTTTCACTTTGTCAGCCATGATTTAGCTAAATTGAAGGCATAGTTGGTTTACTATGGCATTAACAATGGGGTTGTAAACATGGATTTGGAGAATAAAGAACTCCCATGTAATAAATATCTTTTGTGGTTACGGTAGTTGAAATGCAAATTTAGAGCTATAGTAAGGGTGACAGTAATGGAGGAACATCTACAAACTTTTGATTTAACCAAGATGGTGAGTTTTGGAAGACAATCATATGACAGCTTTTTTTTTTATTTTTTATGGTGGCTTATACTACCTTGTAGCCTCCCTTTTTTTTTTTTTGGTGAAATTTAAGGAAAAGCTGGTTTCTCATGTATCCCTGGTTGTTTCTCATTCTCTGTATTTCCTTTGGGTGGCAATTTTTTTTTCTTCCACTCTACGCCCTTGGTTTAGTTGAAGTTCAAGCGACCACCTACGCTGTTCTAAATAATTGACAATTGGAGATGCACTGGTATATGAAGTATGGTTTTGGCTTAGTCATGCGTACAGAGTCCTAATGCTTCTTCTTCTTCTTCCATTTTTTTTTTCTTCATTTTGAGTCATCAATAAATTATTGATGTCTATTACTATTAACTATCTGGACTGCCAAGAATAAATAATCTGTTGCTTGGATGTTCTCTATTTGTAATTTTGCCATTTTTGTTTTCAATAGATGTGCAGCGAAGTCCTCCAACCAAGTTCATTAGTTGTTGTCTATGAAACACTATTGTCATCTGCAGCAACTATAGTGGATGAGGAGAGAGGAAATCCCTCTTGGCAAGCATGTGCTGACTTCTATATAATTTGCATTCTATCCTGTCTCCCTTGGGGACGAGCTGAACTTGTCGAGGTATCTATTATTTATTTAGTTTGGTTACTATCTTCTCCTCCTACGTTACATTGACTCGGGCACAAATATCGTGTGTCGGGTGCAGGTATGCGTCCAATTGTCGGATTTGTGTAATTCCTATGTCTAAGGACACAGGGTCATGACACATTATTAATATTTGTTAATATGTACTTCTTTTATTTTCTAGGATAAAATAGTTTTATAAGGTGCTATAGAGCATTTCATGCAAAATATGCGAGTTTTATGCATATTTATATAGTAAACTCGAATTACTATAAATTTTTGTTAGGTGAATGTCTAATAATACATGTCGGATACATATCTATGCCCATACCCTTACCCAAGTATCAGAGTCCAAGCGTCGAGTGTTCGACATGGGTACTTCATATATTTTAGAAGAGTTTATGTAACATAGTTCTCATCCTCCTCCTTTTCCTTTTGCTTCTTTCTGTTTTCTAAGTTTTTGGTCCTTGACGGTTTTCCAGCAAAATTAATTGTGGTCATTTACTTTCTAATATATCTAGACCTAAAGTGACCATTAATTAGTTAGTTAATATAATATTTGATCAAATGATTTGAAATTTTGAATTCTAAGGTTAGATTCAATTTACCCCATCCATGATACCAATGTTGTGATGAATCTCACCAAGAAATGATCTTGCTGAATGTATGTGAAAATATGTGGTTTGGAATGATTTGTGCAATTTGGTAGTCTGTCCAGCTTGACAAATAGCAAGTTGCTTTTTTTATTTTTGCATCCCCCACTCCGCTACTCCCCCTTTCCCTTACAAAATAAGCTTTTAAACCCTTCTTAAGGCTTTAGGTTAAAATATATATTATTCTTTGCCTCTTTTGCCTTCTTTTGTTGCAAACTATTGGAGATCTAGAATCTCCAAATCAGCGACAGCTTCTTCTGTTATGTTATTACTCAAGAAAGAACTTTTGGAACCCTGGTAGAAGAGGTTTTGTGCGTCGAGTGTGTGTTTAATTTAGTATACGGTTTATTTTTATGCTAATTGTAAAGGAATTGTAGTGCTGATTCCACAATCTATTACTGCTCTTGCATAAATGATGGTAAGCATGGTATTGTTAGTTTGAATTTACAATGTAGTTATATGTTACATTTTGGAGTGTTGTAATCGGAATGTAACATTAAGTGCGACTCAGAAAATGTTTCTGATTGCTAACAAGTTCCAAAAAAGTGATTGAAGTTTTTCTCAAAAAAAAAAAAAAAAAAAAAAGGGTAGGAAGGATAGATTGAAACAGAAGAACGTAGATGACAGTTTTTAAAAATGTTTGAAAGTTGTTTTAAATGTGAGAGTGATTATGTAAGAATGCAATAAATTTGTAGTTGTTGTGATAATGTGTTTGGGTGGTGTATTTGGATAAAGATCACTTAATTCAAGCTCACAATGATGTTTCTGGTGGTTGTTAGAAGCTCTTTTTAAAATTTAAATGCAATGTAAAAATGAGAATGTTGGTGATCGTGGTTAAGTGGATTTTTTGGACGATGATCGAAATGTTGTCGGTACTATGATTAGTTTTGTGGGAAATTTCTAAACAAACAATTTCATAGAGGATTTATACTCTTGCTTGTGCCTTGTGCAAAAATTGTCCTTTGATTTAGATAAATTGCTTCTCAATTGCTGTGTACAAAGCTTAACAAGCAGACCAGAAATAAATAAATAGGTAAATAAAGTGTGGGTATCCCTATTGCAGAGGATATGCTCGCGTTGCATCTACCCTGAATTGAATCATTGGCATGCTTTGCTTATGAGCTCTGAACTAAGTCATCATGCTCTCGTGGTGATTAGTTTGAAAGCATTCACATGTTTGTCATTGTATTCTAATTTATAAGAAATGAAAAAAACACATAAGTCTATCTCTTTGATGACAAGCGGTTTAATGTGCAGCAAGTTCCTGAGGAGATCGAGAGAGTTATGGTTGGCATAGAAGCTTATTTAAGAATTAGAAGACGTGTTTCTGATATTGGTTTCTTTGTTTTCGAGGATACTGATGATATTGAGAAAGCTTTTGATGAAAAGGTATTAACTCCTTATAATTCTTCTTTTTTTCATTTGATGAATACTGGATGCTGTAAATATCCCTATTTTGGTAAGAAACCAGAATATTATCAAGATTGAGAGGTAGAGGTGAGAATATGAGATTATCAGCCTTTGGTTTGAGTTAGGTTAAGTTTGATTAATGTGTCGGTTCGAGTGTAGTACTTTTCTGATGAAGTGGTATGTATATGGCTTGAAAACTTGCCTAGTTGCTTGGTTTTTGAAACTGAACCTTGTATGAAAGAGGGGGGCAGGAATTTCGCCATCTTAAATTTGATGGCGACATTGCTCGTGTTTAGTTGGATCGATTTTTTTTTTGTCTGACAAAGTTTATGCATAAAAATTGTTGATTGTAAGGCTGTTGTTTTGTTTGAATAGATAATGGGCTGTAGATCCTCTTGTCTTTAACTTTGGTCTTTTTAATTTTGTTTCTAGGATTTCTTAGAAGATTTATGGGGTCGGATTGAAGATCTATCCAACAATGGATGGAAACTTAAGAGTGGTATCTTATGTTTCACCTTAATTCCTTCAACATCATTCCTCTCTTTTATTGTTTGCTGCATTTATG
The DNA here is from genome assembly GCA_033060915.1 of Euryodendron excelsum. Taxonomy (NCBI): domain Eukaryota; kingdom Viridiplantae; phylum Streptophyta; class Magnoliopsida; order Ericales; family Pentaphylacaceae; genus Euryodendron; species Euryodendron excelsum. The sequence continues at coordinate 465,101 of CM065386.1, read as the reverse complement.
TTATTGTGTTTTGCCTCACATAATGTGGTTAATTCCTAAAGTTTTATTTCTCCAATAAGTCAGCTTAAAGATTTGCACTGATGAGATGACATCTTATCGGATACTTCAAGAACAATGAGCATTCAACCTCAGAGTGAAAGAGTCTGCTACTCTTGAGTACTATGATTATATTATTACTGTGTTGTACTTGTGTGAGTCACTTATAAATTGTGAATTGTTTACATTATGTCACGGGAGTTGAGGGGAATTAACTTTTCCTTGCATCCTTTGATGGATTAAGCGAGCCAGGCCAAAATGAAGCAAGCTTGGTTCAATCTTTTAGTGAGACAATTATTTTCTTCTAATTTTGTATGTTAACCTATTCACTATCCAAATGAAAGACAGTTGATTGTCTACCCATTGTTACAAAGGTTTGATACACTTTATGCGTCTCTAGAGAAGCTACTTGTCATGAAATGATAATCAACTATGAACTTGTTGATATGATACCACTACATGCACTTTTTGTGCTGATCATTGAAAACTTAACGAGCTGAAGTTCTCAAAGCGGTGGTGGACTGCTATCTATTGTCTCATGTGGTATGGTTGAGGAAGATCAGAAAGGTGAAAAACTTCATTGTTTACCACATCCTTGAAAGATGATGGTGGATAAATAGATAAACTTTGATAGTCCAACGTCTTGCAGTAAATAATCCGATATGTCCTTATTTATGTGATAGTTGCTATTATTAATCTACTTAAAAGGGTATGTGTGGGTTATGGAGTTTGAGTAGACTTGTAAAGGAAGATCCTGCGTGTATTTATCTCACTGGTGGATCTAAAAATCTTCTGGGAAGTATAGTGGTTGTTAATTGGCTCTAGACCACCGAAGGTGAGTTGGGTGAGAGTCGTAGTGGCCTTAAGAGCAGAGTGAGAGAGAAAGTACCAACAAAGGTTTGATGGAGGTGGACCAGAGTCTCTAGGTGAAAGGATGTTATCATGTTACTTAGAGATGGAGATCTCTGTATATAGTAAAAATGGTCAGGCCATGGAGCTAGCTCTCCCTAGGTATGCTGAGGGCAGTGCCAGAGTGGGTATAAGGGACAGGTGGCTACCTCATATTAGCCTGATACCCCATTAGTGGAACAACCTTAGTAGGTAATGATGACAATCTTCTCCAGTTGTTCAAATGTTGCAGAGTTGTATGGGACATGCTTCTCAGGTACGAGGAGGTATAGAGCACACCAAGTGCCTTTGTCTTGAGAATGTCTTATTTTGAAATTCTCTCGCTTGTAAGACTAGCTAAGGTGCAAGTCTGTCGATAGGAAAAGGGATGACCCCAAAGACCCCGTGCGAGGGTCATGAAGTCGCTCAAGCACACCATAACCACAGTAACCAATCCCAAAAGGGGTCCCTCACAGTTGTTAAAATTGTGAACCAGATTATATGATTGTACGATCCTGCCATTCAAAAATTCAAAATCGATCTGCATCACATTAAAAATTGTAGTCAAATAGAATCCTTGTAGGATCGTACTAGGATTATTCAAAGCAATTGAATCCACCTGAACCCCTCCTCTTTCTTTTTTTTTTTTGGTAAGTAAAGTATGTATAGAAAGAGCGCCGAGGGGGCGCAACCCTTGACCAAAGAAATGCTTACATATCTACAGGCATGTACAGGTGAAATAGATTTCTATGTCTGTTATTCTATTTTATGGCTTGGATGGCTACTGAAATAGAGCATATGACTAAAAATTGCTGAACCAATTTTTCCCTTGATTATGATATCTACCTAGTAACCAAATGTGTCCTATATAATTGTAATTATTTTTACTTGTTTATCTTAAAACAAAACTATTTTATAAAGACGTATACTGCTACTTTATTGTTGAATAAATTTAATTCATTTTATGGCCTCATGCTATTGTTTGATCAGTAATAAGTTTATTTGTTTGAGATTGGGTATCTTAATTTTGAAAATGTAATATAGTTGATGAGTTAATTGAAAAGTTTTATTGTTTTACCCATCAACGAATTGTCCAGTAACCAAGTGCATGTTTGATCTTCTCTTGCATTTTCTTTGTAATTTGCATATTATGAGTTGTAAGAACTTTTGAGCCATATCCTCAAATTTGTAGGGTCGAATCATGTAAAGTGATTAGTTTTGTATAATTTTCTTGAATTCACAAGTTTTTAACAAACTTTTTGGAATTCATAATGTATATGTACACTATAGGGTATTATTTTGTTATTTTGTAGGATCTTTTGTTCCTTGATCCAGACCTACAATCTGATCCTGAAAGTCCCTTTATCGAATCAAAGCAAGATAACGATTTTAAAAACCTAGGGTCCCTCTTGGCAAGCATGCGTGATAAAATTAGTTTTTGACGGGAGAGTAGACAAGGCTTAGGAGAGTGTACGTTTGAATGGAGAATGGCCCCGCTGAGGGAGAACTTAGTTCACTTTATCATGAGAGGAGTTGGGGTGATTGAGCAGAGAGTTTGCTCGACCTAGGGTGGAAGGCTGAGCATGCCCAGGAGACTCCTTGGAGATGCCTCCGAATGCTTTGGATCGAGGCTAAGGTGGTGCGTTAACCTTAGCAGGCATGACTTTTCCATGACGGCTGTAGTAACATTGTGGTGAGATCTCATTCATTATACGGACACGTAAGACCAAGGTACTTGAAAGAGGTGACATGGGGATAACATTGAGGTCATGTGGCTCAGCCATGTGATAAGTGGACCAATGTACCGACAATAAGCATAAGGTGAGAATCACTCAGTTTGAGCAAAGATTGTGGGCAAGGTGGGGATCTAGTTATGGCTGTGTTTCTTCTTTCCTCTTTCCTCTTTTTTGTTGTTTTTCTATTTTTCTTCTTAGGTGTTTGGCACACTGTTGATCTGACCCTGGACACGCGAGAGCCCAGCTTTGGAGGAATGAATGGTGCAAAAAGGAAATTTGGAAGAAAACTAAGAAAATAGTGACTGCTAGGAAAACTTTGCTCCTTCCATGAATTGAGTTTTTGCGTAAAATTTGGAAGTATTTATTTCATTTGCGGTGCTATGGTGCAAACAGAGGTGTAAAATTGGTTGCTTTCAGCAAATATTTCTAATTCCGAATTATTTAGTTGTGGCTTATTTCTATTTCTTTCATTGTACTGTGCTTTATGTGAATGTACAATGACTTTTGACCATCTAGATATTACAGTTTTTGGGTTTATTCCTTGATTTTATTTCTGTTGCCTGATTATGTGCTACCTTTTTTCCTTGTCTTTTTTTTTTTTGCTCTAGTTCCCAGGCCTCACCTTTCATTTGAAGCTCAGTTAGTTGCCGGAAAATCTCATGATTTGGGGCCAGTCAACTGCCCTGAGCGGCCAGGTCCGCCTGCAGTACTCTCTGCTATTGCCTATGGTAAACAAAAGCATGTGGCTGAGTTGAAATATCCTCAGAGGATACGCAGGCTCAACATATTTCCTGCAAGTAAAATTGAGGTAGGTAGCTTACCAGTTCGAGATCTTTACTTATGAACTCATGATTACGTTCGTAATTTTCTTGCATTTTCTTGTGCTTTTTTTTTATTGCTCACATCATTTGTGTTTCTATTTGCCGTGCACTCACCTTATCAAAACCCATTGTGGGGTCAGAGGGGAAAAATAATGCTATGAATAACTAAGTTGGTTACTGTTGGGTCAGCATTGAGGATATCATTCGTTTGCTGGAGGGCCACAAAAGTTTTTGTCTATTCTTAAACCTTCTGCATGCTTTGGTGCTGTAATGTTAGTCAATAAACATGCTAGTTTTCATATTCACCTATTGTAATAATAATTATTTTTTTGTTGAATTGGATGAATCTTTCAGAATAGTAGATACCATACAGTTAGTAATAATGGATGTGTTTTACTGACGCAGTGATTGCCCACATCATCTGCATATGAGCAAGGATATGTTGAACCAATCACACAATTTTGAACTTAGTTGACAAAAATCTGAAATATATTTAGTGAAAGCTGGTGGAGATTGATGACATATGCCAAACATTAGCCATCTCTCTTCTTTGGATACACTTAATAAACTTTTGAGTGACTCCAGAATATGATGAAATCATTAGGTTCTTTCATCGCATGGCTAATGCACACAGAGGGGCGAGCAATAGTGGTAGTTTGATTATAGATGGTTAAACAATTTCTGATGAGAGGGTTATTCCTGGTGGCATTGTGGAGTTTAATCCACTGGAGGTGGACTCGCGGAGAGTAGATGGGTTGGGGTTGGGGATGTTCAGGAGGAAGACAGAGATTGCTTGGAGTCTCCTTTCTCAGAATACAAGGTTCTGGGGCTTTGAATAGCCTTAACGGGGATAAAGCACCGGGCCCATATGGTTTTACCATGGCATTCCTCCAGTAGTGTTGGAGAGTGGTCTGAAGTGAGGTGATGGCAGTAACGCAGTTGTTCTTTGAATTCAACAGATTTGAAAGGAGTTTGAGTGCTGCTTTTATTGCATTGGTTCCTAAGAAGGGGGGCACAATAGACACTAAGGACTTTAGACCTATAAGCCTGGTTGGGAGTGGTACAGCATATTGGTAAGGTTCTGGCTTTGATGATAAGGAGGGTGATTGGGCCAATGATCTCAAAGTCTCAAAATGCATTTGTAGGAGGTAGGCAGATTCTGGATGCAGTGTTGTGGTTAATGAGTGTGTGGATTCCAGGATTAAAATTAATGTTCTAGGGTTAGTGTGCAAGTTGGGCATTGAAAAGGCTTGATTATGTATGTTGGATTTCTTCATTTATCTTCTTGAAAAGATGGGTTTTGGGGATAGGTGGTGCAGGTGGGTCTGGTATTGCATCTCTGCAGTCAAGTTCTTAGTATTGGTTAATGAGATGGCTTATGACTTTTTTGAAATCTCTAGAGGCCTGAGGCAGTGGGATCCCCTTTTTCCTTTGCTCTTTATTATTGCGATGGAACCTTTGTGCCGTATGATTGATAGGACAGTGGATGATGGAAGAATGTAAGGATTCCAAGTTGGAAACAGAGAGGGGGAGATGATCTCAGTATCGTACTTGTTCTTTGATGATGATATGATCATCTTTTGTGGGGCAGTCAGGAGTTGACGGCTTTCCTATGCGTCCTGGTGTGTCTTGAGGCAGTCTCTGGGTTGAAACTTCACTTGGCTAAGAGTGAGATCATTCCAATGGGAGATTTTTAAATTGTTAAAAGTATTTCTATGAAGTTGTGGAACCTTGGCATGACTTCCTTATATGCTTCAGTCAATATTGTATTTTTGGTTCTTTAATAGTGTCAAATCTTCACCTTCTTCTTTTTCTCCTCATATTTTTTATTTATTTTTTTTCCCTCTTCTTCTTCTCCCATGTGTATTACAGGATCTACAACCTATAGATCGCTTTGTTGTCGAAGAGTATTTGCTGGATGTGCTTTTTTTCCTGAATGGCTGGTTTGTACTTATCACAGACCCATTACTTTTGTGGTTATTAGCTCAATATCAGCGTCATCTGTGCTTTAGTAACTTCAATGTGTTATTGAATTTGTAGGGTAACATTGTTTTCCAGTTTGTCAGATGCATTAGTTACTCTTGGTAAACAAAATAGCCTGGAAAGTAGAAATATTGTTTACTTTCAGTTTGATCTTTGTCAAGGACTAGTATGTAGACACCTAATGAGGATGATAATGAAATGAGAATCAATTAGTAGATTCCAGAACTTAATGTGTATCCGTGTTATGGTCTTTTGAAGGAGGCCTTAAGACAAATGTTGGAACTAAATTTGGGAGAATGTCGGATGAAATTATTATTTTTCTTAGTATTGTTTGCAAAAGTTGTCAAGGTATCTTGGGCACACAACTAATCTATTTGGCTGAATTCTCATGGAGTGAAGTGAAAAAACTCGTGGAGTGAAGAAAAGTTTTCTATGGTTAGGTTACAAATTTTGGTATAAATTCATTATGTATTTTGTCAATACCCCAAACCCACCTTATAACATACAAAGTTGTAACATATCTTCTAAAATTTAAATTGTTCTTTTCGATTGTCCGTCTGTTTGAGAATGATATGTTGTGCTGAATTTCAACTCTGTCCCCATAGCGCTTTGCAAATTCTTGTAAAATCTATATACAAATCTAGGATCTCTGCCCGACACAATGGACATAGGTATTTTGTGCAAACGAACAATCTCACCGACATAAATGGCAACAAGTCTTATCAAAGTGTATGTGATTTTCACCGCTAAGAAGTGAGTAGATTTTGTGAGCCTATCAATAATAACCTAAATAACATTACAACATCGAGGGGATTGTGGTAATCCCGTAACAAAGTCCATTGTAATATGTTTCCATTTTCATTCTAGTATTGGGAGAGGTTGTAATGTTTTAGCTGGTCTTTGATGTTTAACTTTCACTTGTTGACAATGAAGGCAACATGATAGGAACTCAGCTATCTCTTTCTTCATTCCTGACCACCAAAAAGATTCTTTAGGATTTCTATACATCTTGGTATTACGTAGATGAATTGTGAATTTGGAGTTGTGCGCTTCTCCTAAAACTTATTTATTGACTTTCAGCACGTTGGGAACACATATTCGATCTCTAAATTTGAGTACTTCATCTTGCATTGTGAAATTGGGTTTTGGATTCACGTTCATGCCATCACATATCTTCTTTAAATAAGGATCCTCGCGTTGACGTAGTTTCACTATCTCAAATAAAGTGGGTTGAGCAATCAAAGTGGAGAATATTCCATGTGAATTTGGCGACACAACCTCCACCTCTAATGCTTTTTGTTGTGCAGTGATCAAAGATGTCAAGTTTGCAGAAGTCCTTCTACCACCACGTTAGTTTTACCTGGATGATATTGGATCAATATGTCGTAATCTTTTATCAGCTCGAGTCATCTTCTTTGACGCATGTTTAACTCCTTTTGAGTGAAAAAATATTTCAAATTTTTGTGGTCTGTGTAGATTTCGCAAGTGACTCCATACAAGTAATGATACCATATCTTTAATGCAAACATCACTGCGACTAGTTCAAGATCGTGAGTAGGATAGTTCTTTTCACATGGTCTCAACTGTCTGGAGGCATATGCAATAATTCTGCCGTTTTGTATTAATACACATCACAAGCCTTGGTGCGAAGCATCGCTGTAAATAACAAAGCCTTCTTTTTCGGATGAAAGAGTTAAGATGGGTGCGGTCACCAACCTATTCGTCAGCTCTTTGGAAATTTTGCTCCCTTTCTTTAATCCATTCGAACGGAGTATTCTTTTGAGTTAGTTGAGTCAAGGGAGTAGCAATCTTTGAAAAGTCCTTCACAAATTTTTAGTGGTACCCGGTTAAACTTAAGAAACTACGAACCTCCACTACATTGGTTGGTCTTGGCCACTTCACAATTGCTTCGATTTTAGAGGGGTCAACCGATACTCCCTCCTTGTTGATGATATGACCCAAAAAGGATATGCTTGATAACCAAAATTCACACTTCTTCAACTTGGCATAAAGTTCTTTGTCTCTTAGAATTTAAAGAGTGCTTTTCAAATGTTGCTCATGTTCAAATGTTTACACGCCTGATTCATCAAATCCATAAAAGTTGTAGGTGCATTGGTGACTTCGAAAGACATGACCAAGAACTTGTAGTGACCATATCTCGTTCTAAAGGCAGTTTTTTCTACATCCTCCGTTTTGACCTTCAGTTAGTGGTAACCTGATCTCAAATCAATTTTCGAGAATACTTGGGCACCTTGAAACTTGTCAAACAAATCATCGATCCTAGGTAACGAATACTTGTTTTTTATAGTCACTCTGTTCAACTCTCGATAGTCAACACAAAGTCTCATGGTGCCATTCTTCTTCTTTACAAAAAGGACGGGGGCACCCCACGGTGATACACTAGGACGAATGAATCTTTTATCTAACAAGTCTTGGAGTTGAATTTTTAACTCTTTTAATTCAATAGGAGACATGCAGTAAGGAGCCTTGGAAAGGGGTCGTGTACCCGGATGAATATCAATAACGAATTCAATTTCTTGCTCTACTAATGAGCTAGGCAACTCTTCAGGGAATACATCGGGAAAGTTACGAACAATAGGAATATCTTGTAGAGATAGAAAGGAGATTTGGGTATCAATGAAACTACACAAGAAACCACGGTTTTCTTTTTGAATAAACGACAAGCTTTCATAGAAAAAATAATATAAGGAGGGGGTATCACACCAACTCCTTCAAAAGTGAGTGTCGAATGATTAGGTATTTGGAATGATATTTTTTTAAGCATACAATCAATTATAGCATTATGAGAAGACAATCAATCCATTTCTAGGATAACATCAAATCTACGCATATCAAAGGGTACGAGGTCGACTAACAAGGGAATATCATTCACAAGGACCTCACACATCTTATATACATGCCACAAATTATTAAACTACCAAATGGCAAGGAAATAGATAAAATAAAATTCAATGGCTCAGGAAGGATAGGTCAGTGATGAGCAAAGGGACTTGAAACGAATGAATGTGTAGATCCAGAATCAATAAGAATACGGGCAGAATAACCCCAAATATAGAGTGTATATGATACTACAGAGTTGATGGTTGTCGTATCTCCAGGAATAAGTACAAACACCTGACCTTGGCTTCTTGACTCCACACTCTTACTAGTAAGAGGTTTTTGGATTAATGCAAAAGTGGTAGTACTTGGTGTTGGTGCTCTTGTAGTGTTTGGGCAATTTTTAATTTCTTGTCCCATTTGGCCACAACCAAAGCACGCACCACTCGCACAATGACACGGGCCTCAGTACCACCTTTGGCAATTAAGACATTGAGGCATGTCACTTGTTCCTCAGTTGAATTGACTTATTGCACCTTCATTAGGAGAAAACTCCGGCTAGTGTGTCTGGTGTTTTGCTTCTTGAAACTTTGATTTTATTGATCTTTTCTTTGATCACCGCCTTGCCTCTTCAGGTTCTTGCTTTTCATTATTTCTTCATTGGACTTTTCAGCAATCATGGCTCGTTCCACCATTTCTAAATATGTTGGGAGCCTTAAAACGTCCACTCGATTACGGATATTCCATTTCAAGCCGTTTTCGAACTTTCTTGCTTTTCTAACTTCGGTAGTTACCACATGTGGGGTAAATTTGGACAATTCAGTGAATTTTTGCCTCGTATTCAGTTATTGTCATATTCCCTTGGATTTAGTTACCACATGTGGGGCAAACTTGGACAATTCAGTGAATTTTTGCCTCGTATTCAGTTACTGTCATATTCCCTTGGATTAGAGTTTAAGAATTTTGAAATTTTTTGATCTTGACAGCATTGGGAAAGTACTTGTCATTGAAGTTTACAATAAATCTTTTTCAAGTCCATCAAAGCTCCTTTTCTTCCTCTGTTAGCCACCATATTCGCGTTGCTCCTTCAAATGTAAAGGTAGCAAAAATAACTTTTTGTTCTTCAGTGCAAGGTAGAATTTTGAAGATCTTCTCCATTTTAAGTATTCACGCCTCGGCAGTCATAGGGTCTTGTGTGCCTATAAATGTAGTAGGTTTCAGTTGTTGAAACTGCTTGATAGTCGTAGGTGCTCTCCTTTCATATCGTTATATAGGTGATTCAAGAGAATTTTGGACATGGTGGTTGTTGTTTTGCTGAGCATCATGGATGGTATGAATGAGTCTCTCGGAAGCTCTCTCAATTCTTTCAATATGGCCATTAGATATTCCCGCCTTCTTTTTGCTTTTAGCCATATGCTAACTACTCTTAAAAAAAAACAATCAACATATATGTTGCAATATATATTGTACGTAACATAATGCACATGTATATTCATATCATCACCTAACCGTAATAGAAAATATATTAAAGCATGTAGCATTCTAAATATATACGTCATAAAATTTCTATCTTAGTCTTAAGATGTCAACCTACCGTTCTGATACCATTTTGTAACGATCCCAAACCCACCTTGTGCGGATTAGAAATCATTATCGGCCAGTAGCTTAGCTATCCAAGGCCGAATTAAACCAAAAGACTGATCACCTATATTTGATATACTGCGGAAACATGATTTACTCTTTTATTTATTAGTAAACATAAAGCAAATACCTATGCCACTATCATAATGTAGTTTTATTACACAAGTATAGTATTAACACAAATCTAGTAAAATCTAGTAGTTCAAACTTATCACAAATCAAAATATAATTCGAGTTTTCATGACATTCACACATAGGTAGTTTAGCAAACAACTTTTCAAACTTAAGCTCTCAATTTTGGTTACCTGAAAATGTTTAAGAAAACATGAGCTACAAGCCTAGTGAATAATAGAATAATTAAAGCATCAAAATATACCATGTGCTTGATTTATATATAATATAAATACCATTTGCATAAGATCTTAAAATAAGTAAAAGAGATATCCATATACTAAACATAAGTATACCTTTCAAAAAATGCTAATTTAGATATATACTTGCAAAAGCATCTAAATATCAACATTATATATATAATTCATAATGTACTCATGATTTCGGCTAAACGGAAAAATCCGTAACAAAACGTATGCACTAGTGATGTGTAACAGAACGACAAAAAGTTGTGAGGAACGTCTTCCTAATCATATCAAGCTTTCAACTTATTTTAAGTTCTTCCAATGTAGGACCTCCGAGTATGGTACATTTAACTTTCAAATTTTATTCATTAGATATAAAACTTAATTCATAGATTTTTTTCTTGATAGAATAATACAAGACTTAGTATCAAATATAATAACTATTTTTGAATAGTAACAGAGACATATTATCATTTGCTTTGAAAATGTATTGTTTAAATATAATTTGTAGAAAAAGAATATTTGTATTGGAAATATGTACGTTTTACTCCAAATATACTATTACTCACCTCAAGTGCTTAATACTTGGAATTCTTCTTCTAAAGATTAGAACTTGATATTCAAAAGTAACCTCGTAACCTCCACTCCTCTCTTTACTATGGTTAGGCTTACTTGTATTCAGACACTCTCATTTACATGTACTATTTATAGGATAAAGTAAAGGAAGTAAGTATAGTACTTTACTATTCTTTATTTTTCACTGATTTAGTGGGCTAACTTTCATTATTATTTAGGTGAAGATAATCATCCCACTTATCAAGTGGAAAAATTTTATTCTCCTCTCATCTAAGTGGAGTAATACTTTTATGATTACTTTGCTTAGTGCTGGCATTATCAAGTAGAGAAACTTTATTCTTTACTCGTTTAAGTGCAGTAATACTTTCATGATTATTTCGCTAAGTGCTGCCACCATTTGCCCTTCTTTAGTTTTGTATAAATAGAGAAGTATAAGTATGAAATCAATATATGCATAGAAGAAAATTATGGAGTGAGTGTAACTTAGTGAGTGTGAGGATTCTAGAGTGTTACACATTCAGGGGCAAAAACAAGCTTGAGCCAATTGGATATTGAGGTGCTCTAGCTTGGCATCAAATGTGCTTGTGTATTCTATCGCATTGAGCTTGAGCGAAATATATAAGCTTCAGCTCACAATGGTTTAAATAAACTCTGTCTCAGCTTGGCATGAGATATTTAAACCTAAAATCGAGTTTGGCACTTGGCCATTTGTTTATTTATCTATTTTGGTTTGAACACGAAATCCAGTTTCATTATCTCAAAATCATATACTAAAGAAAAAATACTATAATAAGTAACGTTAGTAAAAGAAACATATATGTTTTCTTGTTTATACAGGGAAACAAAAGATTGAAATGCATAGGCCACATGTGATCTATAATGGCAATAATGTCTATATAAATCTTTTTACTCATAAAAAAAACCTTATAACAGAAATAACTGTTATCAGGCAGAATTGTAACACCCTAAAATCCTCACACTCACTAAGTTATAATCACTCCATAATTCTCTTTTATGCATATATTGATTTCATGCTTATATTTTTCTATTTATACACAACTAAAGATGAGCAAATGGTGGCAGCACTTAGCAAGATAAGCATGAAAGTGTTACTCCACTTAGATGAGTGGAGAATAAAGCTTCTCCACTTGATGGTGACAGCACTTAGCAAGATAAGTATGAAAGTGTTACTCCACTTAGATGAGTGGAGAATAAAGTTTCTCTACTTGATGGTAGCAGCACTTAGCAAGCTAAGCATGAAAGTGTTACTCCACTTAGATGAGTGGAGAATAAAGTTTCAAGCTTCTCCACTTGATGGTGGTAGCACTTAGCAAAGTAATCATGAAAGTTTTACTCCACTTAGATGTGTGAAAAATAAAGTTTCTTCACTTGATAAGTGGGATGTTTATCTTCATCTAAATGATAATGAAAGTTAGCCCACTAAATTAGTGGACTAGTGGAGAAGAAAGAATTAGTAAAGTACTAAACCAACTTCTTTTATTTCATCCTATAAATAGTACATGTAGATGAGAGGATTTAAATACAAGTAAAGTTAAGCATAATGAAGAGAGAAGGGTGAAGGTTATGAAGTTGCTCTTGAAGATCAAGTTCTAACATGTAGATAAGGAATTCCAAGCATTAAGCATTTGAGGTGAGTAATGGTGTATTTGGAGTAAAACATACATATTTTCAATGCAAATGTTATTTTTCTACAAATTATATTTGAACATTACATAGCAAATGATATTATGGCTATGTTACTTTTCAAAAATAGTTACTATATTTTGATGCTAAACCTTGTATTCTTCTATTAAGAAAATTCATGGATTAAATTTTGTATAGAATGAGTAAGATTTGAAAGCTATATGTGCCATACTCGGAGGTCCTACATCGGGGGACTTAAAATAAACCGAAAGCTTGATATGATTAAGAAGACGTTCCTCACGACTTTTTGTCATTTTGTTACGCATCACTAGTGCCTGCGTTTTGTTACAGATTTTTCGTTTAGCCGAGATCATGAGTACATTATGAATTATATAGAATGTTGATATTTAGATGCTTGTGCAAGTATAAACTTAAATTAGCATCTTTTGAAAGGTATGCTTATGTTTAGTATATAGATATCTCTTATACTTGTTTCAAGATCTTATGCAAATGGTATTTATGTCATATGTAAATCAAGCCTATGGTATATTTTGATGCTTCAATTATTCTATTATTCATTGGGCTTGTAACTTATATTTTTTTAAACATTTTCAGGTAACCAAGATTGAGAAGTTGTTGGCTAAGCTAGCTATGTGTAAATGTCATGAAGACTCCAGTTATATTTTGATTTGTAATAAGTTTGAACTAGTAAATTTCTCTAGATTTGTGTCAAGACTATGCTTGTGTAATAAAATTATGTTATGATGGTGACATAGGTATTTGCTTTATGTTTACAAAAATAGTAAATCATGCTTCCATATTATATCAAATGTAGGTGATCAGTTTTTTGGTTTAGTTTGGTCTTGAGTAGCTAAGTTACTGGCCGGTTATGATTCCTATTCTACACAAGGTGGGTCTGGGATTGTGACAAGAATAGTGATACAGTTAAAATAAATAACTATAGGAAACAGGTGAAGAGGAAGGAGTGGGTGGGAAGAAAAAAAGAAAAATGGAGAAAAATTAAAGAAACAGAAGTTACTAAGTAGACTTGATTAGTTTAATTGTGGTCCTCACACTTCTGACCTATCTTCAGTAATTTATAGTCGAATGCATCTTTGTTCCTAAAATTATGCGTCGTTGGTGCTTGGACTTTTTTGGCCTCATTTTTCTTTTTTGGTTGTTTCTTGGTTCATGCAAAGCTAGTCGAAAGGAATGTGCTGCATACATGGTTGGGCTACCTGTGCATTTCCGATATGAGTATCTCATGGCTGAGACCATATTCTCTCAGGTAAAAAACCATCTTCTGCTACTTATAAAAAAATAAAGTAAAAAACCATCTTTTGCTGCATTTCCGGTTCTTAGATAAAATTATTTGGCTAACTTTTTGTTCATAATTAGTTTTTGCTCTTTTTATGTATAAATATGGTATAGTATGTCTCTATGTCTATTTAAGGAGTATGCTCTATCATGTAGCAACGGATATTTTTCTGCAGCGTGGGTAATTACATATTGTCTCTGTTTTTTTTTTTATTTTTTCTCCTTATTTCATCCAAATCACTTTCCATCTGCATGGATCTTAAAGAATCCTTGTGTCGAAGTTTGTTCTATGATATCTGTAATTTCTTTTTTCTTTAAAATGTTTTGAATAAGTCAGCCTAAATTTATCTTCTGTGAGAACTGGAAGAAGTCCTCTGCCAAATAATAATTCATTTTCTTGTGATGTTGAAGAAATTTACGTAGGAGAGCATAATACAAGTTAGAGGTGGATATCTCCTCCCAAAGGTAACAAAGACTACACGAGATTGTAAAAGGACGTGATATGTGGACATTTTTTTTATTTTTGCTTGTGTGTTTGGTTAGGAGAAGAGGGAGTTTTGGTTTTTTGGGTTGGGGGGGGGGGGGGGGGGGGGGGGGGTGTTGCTGCTGGGGGTCTTTAAAGAGCATAATCAATCTTGCAAGATGGGAGATTGCTTATTAGCTGAAAAAGTTGCCTTTCCATTGGCTGTCATTCTGTATCCATTTGATATAAGTCGTTCATGATGTAGAAAATGAGTGTGGAGACTCTTGATGCAGTCTTGATGGCATATGAGTGTGTGGACTCTTGGCTAAAGTCAGGAAATCCCGGTATCCTATGCAAGTTGGATATAGAGAAAGCCTTTGATTATGTTTGTTGGGGTTTTGTAATGTATGTTTTGGAAAAAATGGGTTTTGGGGATCATTGGAGAAGATGGATAAAGAGTTGTATTTCCTCAGTCAGGTTTTCAGTTTTAGTCAACGGTATTCCACTAGAGTTTTTTGGCACTTCCAGAGGGTTGAGGCAAGGAGATTCTCTTTCACCTTTTCTATTTATTCTGGTTATGGTGGCATTAAGCTTAATGACTCAGAAAATTGTAGGGGAAGGTTGGATGCACGACTTTCATTTGGCCAATAGGGACGGGAGCCCAGTTTTAGTGTCTCATCTTCTTTTTGCGTATGACAGAACTTACGTACTTGAGATGTGTCTTACTTTGCTTTGAAGCAGTTTCAAGGTTGCAGATCAATATGGCCAAGAGTGAAATTATCCCTGTGGGAGAAGTTGGGGATATTGGGGAGTTGGTCTCTGTTCTGGGGTGTAAGGAGGGTTCCTTACCTATCACCTATTTGGATTTACCGCTTGAGTCTTCCTTCAATGCTAAAGCAGTGTGGGATGAGGTAGTTGCCAGAGTTGAGAAAAGGTTGGCCACTTGGAAGAGACAATACTTATCTAAAGGGGGGCGCTTAACTTTTACAAGAAGCACTCTGTCTAGCCTTCCTACCTATGTGTTATCTCTGTTCACAATCCCTTCATCGGTGGCAAAGAGGCTGGAGAAACTTCAAAGGAATTTTCTCTGGGGTGGTTTAGGTGAAGAGTCTAAGTTTCATCTTGTAGGGTGGGACAAAGTGTGCTTGCCTGTTGATAGAGGGGGTTTGCGTCTTAAGAAGATCGAGTTGTTTAATAAAGCTTCGCTAGGCAAGTGACTGTGGAGGTTTGCGATAGAGGGAGACGGTTTGTGGAGAAGGGTGGTGGTAGGAAAATATGATTGTGTCAGCAACGCTTGGACTACTAGTGTCATCAATTCTTCTTACGGTGTAGGATTGTGGAGAGGAATTATGAGAGTATAGGAGGATTTCTTTAAGCTCATTTCATTTAGAGTGGGGGATGAGCGCACAATGAGGTTCTGACTCGATAGCTGGTGCGGTCTTATATTGAAAGATGCGTTTTCGGGCATTTTTCAGTTGGCCAGGGATAAGCAAGTGAAGGTGAAGGATTGCTTGTCCACTCTTTTAGGTGAGATTACTTGGTCACCCCAGTTTAGAAGGAATATTCAAGATTGGGAGGTGGATTCCATGACAGCCTTCTTTGGGATGCTCTTTGACAACCCCATTACCGGAGAGGGAGAGGATAAGTGGATCTGGAGGCCCTTGAGAGGGGGTCTATTTATTGTCCGTTCCTTTTATTGTTCTCTTCAAGGAAGGGGGGCATTGCATGCTCAGTGGAAAGGTATCTGGAATATTAAGGCTCCTCTTAAGGTAGCATTTTTTATTGGGACAGCATCTCTTAAGGCAATCCTCACTACAGGCAATTTGAGGAGAAGGAGGTTTTGGGTGATGTATTGGTGCTACATGTGCAAGACCAATGGAGAGTTGGTGAATCACCTCTTGCTCCACTGTTCTGTGGCTAGAGAGGTATGGAGTATGATTTTTGGTATCTCCGAGGTGAACTGGATTATGCCAGCTTCAATGGCCAGTTCTTTGACTATTGGAGACGGAGTTGCTCGAGACGGAGAGCAAGAAACGCCTGGGATGCAGCCCCTCATTGCATTATATGGTGTATTTGGCGTAAAAAGAACCGCAGAGCTTTTGAAGGAATAGAGAATCAAGTTCATGGCTTAAAGGGAATTATACTTGTTTCCCTGTTTTTTTGGTTGAGAAAAGATGTCCCTTTTTGCTTTACTTCTTTTGTTGATTTCTTGGATGATATTTATTTGCCTGTAGATATATAGGTTGTTCTCTTACATGGTTGGGTGTACAGGGTTCGCATTTGGATTTGTCGTTTATTTCTTTTAAATCTCATATTACTTATCAAAAAAGAAAAAATTTGATGTAGCAAATCCAAACACCACCACTTTGTGGGTATGGTGGTTTTCCTGAGGATGAGACAAGGATTTCAAATAAATTGATCATGATGACCAAATTGTTTTCCATGAGGATGTTCTAAATATAAGTTTGGATTTTAACTTAAAAAAAAGTAAGCAGCACAGAATTGCAAAGTCTGGAGAGGGCAAACATAGTCATGCCTTAACGATTTTTAAAGATGCACCATGCATCAGTTTTTCCTGGTTTACTTGGTGGGAACCTATGAAACATTAGTGTCTAATGCCCTGCACGGGAAGGTATCCTGGTGGCCACTATGAATGGGGAGCGGGGATAGGACAAGGTACACTCTACCTGTTCATCTTTATATATTTGTGAGAGAGAGAGAGAGAGAGAGAGAGAGAGAGAGAGAGAGAGAGAGAGAGAGAGAGAGAGAGAGAGAGAGAGAGAGAGAGAGAGAGAGAGAGGGGGGGAACTTTATCCTTACCCACAAAGATTCAGCAAACCAAATTACATCAACATCAAGTCAATATGCTTTTTTACTTCTGAAAAGTTCCATAAATAATATCCCTTGTATTAGTGATCTTCGTAAAGGAGCTGGGCGGATGGCTACCTCCTTGATGGAGAATACGATATTTAAAAGCAGTGTGATCTTGAGGAATAGCAATCAGAATGCTCGCTTATCTTTCTTGCACAAAATCACGACAAAGCTTGGCAGGGAATGGAGTAATCTGATTCTTTTGACTCTTCCTAGCCTCTTCTTAATTGAATCATGAGACTCTGCCTGGATTCTGTGCTCTGGCCTGACTCTTTTTCAGTGTAAGCCCACAATTATATTTGATTGAGCATTGAGGAGGGAAGTTGATTTTTGACTGGTCTATGTTGTTCTAGAAGGACTTGGTAGGCTTTTGGGATAACTCGACTCAAATGTGGCCTGAGTTTCATTTAGTTTGAATTGTGGTTAAGGGCTTGTTGGAGGGCTAAGAGAGCCACAGGTGGGTGAAGAAAACGGTTTACAATGAGCATGGTATGATAGAATATAAAATACTGTGTATCTATATTTCTGAATAATATTATGTAAGACAAATATAAGAGTTAAATAGGCAAAAGAAGCGTGTTGCCCTAGATGGCAAACAGACTAAACTACCTCTAACATAGAAGATAAATATAGAAGATCAATAAATATCTATTCACACCCCCTCTCAAACTCAGGATGCAAGAGCAGAGAGCATCGAAAGTTTGTCAAGGAGAAACCGAAACCGAGTTGCAGTGTGAGTCTTCGTGAAGAAGCCAGCCAACTGCAGCGAAGAGGAAACAATGGCAAATCAATAGAGCCTGACTGAAGGTGCTGGCGTACAAAGTGACAGTCAATCTCAATGTGCTTAGTACGTTAATTAAAAATAGAGTTGTGAGCAATCTAGATCGCACTCTTATTATCACTATAAAAAGGCGTGGAGGCAAGCAAAGAAACTCTCATGTCAGATAACAACCAATGGAGCCAGACAATTTCAGCTGTCGCATAAGCCATAGTACGGTATTCTGCCTCAGCGGTAGAGCGAGCAACAACAGTTTGCTTCTTACTTTTCCAGGAAATAAGAGACTCCCCTAAAAAAAACATAGAAGCAAGAGGTAGACTTACGTTTAGAGACATCCCCAGCCCAATCTGCATCAGCATAAGCCCGAAAAGTTAAGCTCGATGTAGAAGAAAGCACCAAACACTGATGGAGACTACCACGAAAATAACGCAAAATGCGTAACACAGCAGCCCAATGCGTGGTGCGAAGTGCAGAAACGAATTGACTGACAATATGAACGGAATAGGCAATATCAGGCCGAGTCACAGTAAGATAAACAAGACAACCAACCAACTCGCGATATTCCGTTGGATCGTCAAGAGGAACACCATCAGAAGTAGAAAGTTTGGCATGTTACTCAAGAGGAGTATCATCAGTGAGCTGGGCACGATGAATAATATCAGTAAGATACTTGGTCTGGGACAGGAGGTAGCCTTTAGGAGAGGAGGCAATCTCAATACCAAGAAAGTACCGAAGGGGACCGAGATCCTTCATCTCAAACTCACGAAAAAGATGGAGTTTGACTTCACCGATAGCATCAGAATCAGAACCGGTAATGATCATATCATCAACATACAGCAACAAAAGAACAAGGCCGTGTGAGGTGCTACGAATAAAGAGAGCAGAATCATGCATACTAGGTTGAAAGCCAATCCGAAGAACAACATCCTAAAATTGCTCATACCAAGCACGCGGAGATTGTTTTAAACCATAAAGGACGTGACGCAGGCGGCAAACAAGATCTGAGGGACAAGACAAGCCAAGAGGAGGATGCATATAGACTTCCTCAGAGAGATATCCATTGAGAAAAACATTCTTGACATCCAACTGAAAAAGAGGCCACTGACGTACAGCAGCAACAGAGATCAAAGTGCGAACAGTAGTTATCTTGGCCACAGGAGCAAATGTCTCCTCATAATCAATTCCATATTCCTAAGAAAAGCCTTGAGTTACCAGACGAGCTTTATACCGTTCCAAAGAACCATCAGAGTGAGTTTTAATCTTATAAATCTACTTGCAGCCAACAAGATTCTTGCCCTCCGGCAATGGAACTAACTCCCAGGTCTGAGTTTTGGCAAGAACAGCAAGCTCATCAGTCATGGCAGTCACCCAGTTCGGATCATTACAAGCTTCTTTATAGGACCTGGGCTCAAAGTAAGTATGGATACGGGACAGAAAAGAACGATAGGAAGAAGAAAAACAAGTATTAGTGAAGCTATATCTTACTGGAGGATGATGAGTGTCACGAGCAGGCGAATCAGAGTCTTCAGAAGCAGACGGAGTGGCAGTAGAGCTGGGAGCAAGTGGAAGAGCGGCAGTATGACGAGAATAGATAAGAGGATATGGAGAGACAGGAGACGAACCAGATAAAGCAACCAGAATATCAGAAATCTCGAATGTAATGGTGTATTCAGTAGCCGGTACATCCATGGAAAAGGGGTCAATCTGAGTCAAAATTTCTTTGGTTACAGGCAACGCTTTGGGAGGAAGAGAGAGATACGGAAGACGCTCAAGAAAAATGACATGTCTAGACGCAAATAACTTTCTGGACACAGGATCATAACACCGATAACCCTTTTGGTGAATACTATACCCCAAGAATAGCATAGAACACTATGAGCGCTAAGTTTGGTCTGGTCCTTTTTAGGAAGAAGAACAAAGCAACTGGAACCAAACACACGTAATAGGGAGTAGTTCGTAACCGCACTATGAAGCCGTTCATAAGGAGAACTACCGGAAAGAAGAGGAGTGGGCATTCGATTCAGAAGATAGGCTGCAGTATGCGCAGCTTCTCCCCAGAAAACAGAGGGAACAGAAGATGATAGCAGAAGTGACCGAGCAGTATCAAGAAGATGGCGATGCTTTCATTCAGCCCTACCATTTTGAGTAGGAGTGTTAGAACACGAGGACTGATGAATAGTGCCAAAAGCATCTAAGGTATTAACAAACTCTGAAAGAGTGTATTCCCCTCCCAAATCCGACCGAAGAACTTTGATAGAGGCAGAAAACTGAGTCTGAACCATGGTATGAAAAGTACGATAAATGTGAAAAAAATCAGATTTGCGTGCCATTAAGTAAACCCATGTATAAGGACTGTAATCATCCACAAAAGGGACATAATAAACAGAACCACCTTTTGTGGCAACCGGGGAAGGACCCCACAAATCAGTATGAACAAGTTGAAAAGGAGAAGTAGAAATAGAGGTACTTTTATTAAAGGGCAAAGTCGACATTTTTGCAAGTTTACAACCACTGCATTCGGAGAGATTACTAACAGAAATATTTTCTAAATGACCAGAGTTGACCAAAACTTTAATACGCTCACTCGACAAATGACCTAACCTAGAATGCCAAAGATAGAAAGAAGAAGACTTCTCATCTAAACGAAAAGAGGATGCGGCAGTGGAAGTAGACTCTGTCGGAACATGCAGACTTTCCAAAACATAAAGATCATCAACTCTATGGCCGGTCCCAATGTACTTCTTTGAATCCTGATCCTACACAATGCAACCAAAGGAGGAAAACAGGACATCAAAACCATAGTCAGATAATTGACTTACAGAGAAGATTTAAGGACAACTGGGGAACATAAAACACATGAGGGAGAGACAAGGAAGGAGAAGTTGTAACTGAACCAATCGATACAACATTCATAGAAGATCCGTTAGCAGTTGTAATACGAATAAGAGATGTAGGAGAACTACAGTTTCTGAGAAGAGAAATATTGGAAGTCATATGATGGGAGGAACCGGAATCAAAGATCCAGGTAGTTGGTAAGATACCTGTGAGCTGAGTTCCAGGCAAACTTGATTGAGTGGTGGTTAGAGCAGAAGCTTGAGACTGATTTCCCTGAATAGATGTCACAAATACACGATACTCCTGAAATTACTCAAACAGGGGATTAGGTAAAATATCACCGGGTGTAGATGCTGCAAGGGTTGTAGAGGGGCGAGACTGCTGATGTGAGGCTCGAGAGGAAGACGATTGAGACACAGTTTGACCCTTAGGCTTGCCACGGTTAGGGCATGCAAACTTTCAATGCCTCTTCTCATGACAATAACTACACTCATCCTTAGTAATTGGAGGCCTCGGTTTCCCTGTAATTTGGATTAGATGAGGAGCTAGAGTAGACTGGCTGGGTGGAACAAATGGTGTAGCAAATACAGATTGACCAGGGGGAGCAATACTACTCATTTTGAGTCGAGTCTCCTCTGCAATAAGTTCCCGAACAGCCCCATCCACTGTAGGCAAAGGTGAGCGATGAAGAATAGCTCCCCTAAGAGGTTCAAACTAATCACGGAGTGCCATGAGAAACTTCACAAGTCGCTGTTTCTTCCGAAACTGGATACAACTGTCATCTGTCTGGAAAATAGCTGGTTCCATAAGAGCTAGTTGATCCCACAGGTATGTCATCTCATTGTAAAATTCCTGAATTGATTTATCTTTCTGAGTAGCACTACGAATGGACATCTCTAGCTCATATTGCTTTGCAAAGTTGGACTCCAAGTACATACCTTTCAAATAACCCCAAACATCTTTAGCAGTCCAATACTTAGAGAAGTTCATACCAATGCTAGACTGAACTGAATTGTGAAACCATGTAGGAATCTGAGCATTCTCCTTTCTCCACTTAGCCAAGGCCACAACATATCCCTCAGCTTTAGGGTTAGAGGGCTGACTTACTGAACCATCAACATGTCCCCACAATTCTTTCCCAACAATAAAATTCTCCATAACACTCGCCCAATAGACGTAGTTATCACCAGATAACCGGATACTGATAGTATTTGGTTTATCATCCATCATCATGATATAAAGGAGAAAAAGCACACTAGTTTCACAGAAAACAAGGATAACAGAGATAACAGAGAGGGAACAGAGAGCTCCCTGGTCGGAATCTGAAAAGAGGCAACAAACTAGGGTCACTGGAGTGAGGGACAGGTCCGGCGAGGGTCGTCGATGTCCGGTGAGGCTCAGGGGACGTCGCCGGTGGTCTCTGGTGGTAGGAGTTTGCAGATCTGGGTTGCTAGGGTTTCGGGTCTGGGTTTCTGATTTGCGTGTGCCGGACGGTGGAAGAGGTTGCTGGTGGTCAGAAATCCTCGTCAGAATTAATTGATGCTGATTAGAGGCTAAACCTGATACCATGATAGAATATAAAATACTGTGTATTTATATTTCTGAATAATATTATGCAAGACAAATACAAGAGTTAAATAGGCAAAAGAAGCGTGTTGCCCTAGATGACAAACAGACTAAACTACCTCTAACATAGAAACGTGTTGTCCTAGACGGCAAACAGACTAAACTACCCCTACCATAGAAGATAAATATAGAAGATAAATAAATATCTATTCACATGGCATATGTTTGGAAGAATTCAATAGAGGGCTTCTTTTACAAAGTGTAATGAGAAATAAGTGTTGCAAAGTTTTGTTTATCACCAAAAAAGGCATGATTGGATAACCTGGCATGAGGCCGAATTAGAATAAGTGACATTTCCCATTATTATTCTTTCAGACAAATAACACTTGTTGACAAGTTTCATACATGGATACATATGTGCACATGCATGCATGAATAGGTATATGCATGCATAAATAGTGCATGAATAGGTATATGCATGCACAAATCATATACAGTCATTCGTATGTGAATGGATGGCATACATATGTGCATGAGTTGAGCAAATAAAAAGGCTGAAAGTGGAGTTTGACGTGTATCACAAATGATGAGATCATACTCGTTTAGCATTGAGGAGGTCCTTTCATTTTTGACTGGTCTATGTTGTTCTGGAAGGACCTGGTAAGCTTTTGAGATCTTGTATAAATGGCATGAGCTACAGTAAGTTTGAGTTGGGGTTGGGACTTTGTTGGAGGTCTAGAAAACCATAGGTGGGTAGAAAAAACAGTTTGAGATGAGCATAGCATTAGTTTGGAAGAATGCAATAAAGGGCGTCTTTTATTAAGTCTAGGCTGAGAAAGGAAGTGTTGTAGAGTGTAGTGTTTCACCATAAAAGGCAGGATTGGATAACCTTGCATGAGGCTGTGTATCATTGTGAGACAATAACACTTATTGAAAAGTTTAAATACATGCATACTCATATTCACTGCATGAATCTGTACTTACATGCATACAGGTCATTCCTACTGAATGCACAGCATGCAAATGTGCCCGACTTGGGCAAATAAAAGAGGTTGTAAGTAGAGTTTGCCTTGTATACAAAGGATATGATAATTTTAGCATTGTGCTTCCTTTTGCTGGTTAACATCTATTTTTGCTTGGATATTTCTTTATGTCAATAAGGCTGGTTTCCTCTATTGATAAGAAATGCTCCATTTTTCCTTTTTGCCCTGCAGTTACTCTTGTTGCCCCATCCCCCATTCAAGTCAGCATATTACACGTTGGTTATTATTGACCTCTGTAAGGTATTGGAACATATTCTGTTCACTAAATGTTATTGTTGTTTTTTGTTTTTTTAATTTTTTGGGATGCAGTGGATTTACTATTGAGACTTCAAGAACCTAGTTTTGTAGATTCATTTTTAAAGCTTACGACTCTTAAGGTTTTCATTCTAGGCTCTTCCAGGGGCCTTTCCAGCTGTCATAGCTGGTGCTGTACGTGCTCTTTTTGATAAAATAGCAGATATAGATATGGAATGCCGAACACGCCTCATCCTTTGGTTCTCTCAGCATCTGTAAGTTCAGACTCTGAAAGTTTGGCACATATGCTTATGCAATTTGATATTTTTGCTGACGCATTTTTTTGTTTTGATGATGCTGAAATTTAATTGAGCTCGTAAGCGTAATGGTGCCTTATGGGTCTGTCAATGTTCTTTTGTTTACTCGTAAATTGGGTAAATTACACTGACTATCCAGGTTTATCAATTATACACACAATACCCCTTACATATCGAAAATAGACTATCCTTGCTTTTGGTTTAATATAACATATTTCGACCACCCATTAAAGAGCCGTTATTCAATAAAGAGATTATTATTATTTGTTTTGACAAGTAACTTTTATAAACAACTAATGGATTTTGACAGAGTCACGATATATCTTGTCAATTTCTCATTTTGCCCTTTGTAAAAATAAAATAATAAAATTTCAGTCAAGTAAAATATATATTTATAATTACTAAATCATTCCATGTTTGCCATGCGCCAATTTGGGTTTTTCTTCCTTATATGACTCATGGACACCCCCTCTCTCTCTCTCTCTCTCTCTCTCTCTCTCTCTCTCTCTCTCTCTCTCTCACGCTCAAGTTTGACTGTAGCCACCAGACCACCACATCACTAAACCCCAGCATAGCATCACCACCATCTATTGCCTGCCATTCTCACCTGTCCCTAATCCCTCCTTTTTGCCCACCCATCTCTCCCCGCCATTACCCATGCCCCACGCACCACTACGATCACCACAACACCACCTAATCTTCTCTGTCACTCTCTCTCTCTCTCGTCCACACCATCTCCATGCCACCACTGACCACCCATCCACTACTCACTCCCACCATCATTCCCCACCCAACCAACCCAAACCAAAAAACAAAAGCTATTCAAAAAGAAAATCCTGCCTGCCTCCCCTTCTCTCTTCCCTGCCCACACCCACCCCAGCTCAGCTCAAGTATATATGAAAGGGCAGTGAACTTGTATATATGTATGTGTGTGTGTTTGAATATACATGAACAAAAGTAAACCCATGTAACAAAAAAAAAGTAAATATATTCTTACTCATGTACGTGTTATGGGTTGAATTTTCATAGTCACTGCCACCACCACAACTCAAATCTTAGCCCTAGTCATCCAATTTTGCCATAAGGGACAAGTATAGAGGCAACCTTGAACTATGTTACCTGTACTCTTCTAAATTTATGAAATAACCATGTCGGACACTCAATACTCGAATAAGGGTATGGGATGTGTCCGATATTGCTAGTTGGACATGCATCTAACAAATATGTATAAGTTATTCAGTTTACTATAAAAGTAAGCATAGGACTTCCATTTTATACATGAAATGCCATATTTTAATTTGTAAATACTATTTTATCTTAAAAAAACAGATGAAGTATTTAAGAAATATAAAATTTAGCCGTATCCAAGTGTTATTGGATATGAGAATTAGAAGAATTCGCACTCCACACCCATACTCGAGTCCAGGTAACATAAACCTTGACTATGGCTAAGAGTTCTCCAGTAAGCATGACAACAATCCTTCATGCAAGTGGCCGTATTTCTTCAATGGATGCATTGTTTCCAGCAAGAACACAATGGCCAAGCACCAAAAAGATGTGGACTCAGTGATTGAAGACGAGCCCACTGCATTGCCATAGACAACTTTGATAACGTGAACTATATCTTGCTCAATTTTGTGAGAGCTCTTCACTCTTTAGCTCTTTGCCTGAAAATAAGCAGCCATGACTTGCTGAGAGGAGGATCTGAGGTAATCTACAGAGCGTTTGTCATTGGCTAGACCTTTTTTAAGGCATCCTATCATATGTTGCTCTATTGCAAAACAGTGTGTTTGTGCATGTATGCAGAAGAGAGAGAGAGAGAGAGAGAGAGAGGTTTCATTAGCTCAATCACTTCTGGGGATTGTGGTAGTGACCTTTTTTCTCCTCCTGCTCCCATTTGATGTACTGTTGATTTTAATATGCTCTACCTTGGCAAGGTCACTTCTTTTTCTTTTTTTATACAGCTTTTCCTCTGTTGACTTATAGGGCGTCAGTTAGTTCCTTCTAATCTTACATGCATTGCATGAACCTTTTGGAGTGACCACCTTCAAGATGGCTTTTACTAATACCCTGCCATAACCTTTACCTCAACTCTCCCCACCCCCATCCCTCACCGTCATTTTTCTGCCATTTTCAATTGGGAAATCTCTGTATTTCACACTTCATTGTAGGTTCGGTAAAATGAAGTGAGAACAAGGGAGATATCCACAATTTTAAATCTGGGGTTAATTTGTTTTTAGGTGTTTTTGGTCTACCAAAGAATTCAGACTTTGTTAGCTTGCTGTAAAGTTGAGATAGATTGGTAAAACTATGTATGCACATATTTTTGTATCTTAGTTTGGGTGGTCAACTTTTGTCTTAGGGGCTCTATGATAAAATCAAATATTAAATACTGAAAAACATTGTTACTGGAAGATTTAAGTACTGAATTATGAAATTCTAGATTTAAAGATGTAAATGTAAATTTGCCCAATAAACTGCATTACATTGAATGTATTTAGCATCTAATGATAACTCAGGTTTCTCTAACATAGAGTTCAGACCCTCTTTTAAGACAATTTTCAGTTTGAAGTGGTACTTGATTATGTTTGAAGACGCTTAATGGACGATTCACTGAAAATCTTTTGATTTAGCACTTAATGGTGTTGTCAGACAACACCTTAGAGTTGAAGAGGATGTCTGCATGTTGTGTTTGCTTTGATTGTGCCTCCTTTCGATGATATTGTCAGCCAATCTTGGGTGTTGAGCTGAAGGTATCATCTGCCTAGGATATGTGTTCCCCTAGGGATGGACTGTTTTCCGGATCTGGTTGGGAATCTATTGTGGATGTTTTAGAGACAACTGTAACAACCATAGAATGATTTTTATATGAAATAAACAACATATATCGCGTGCAAATGAGGAAAAAAATCTTTGAAATAATCTGTTAAGTTGGCAAATGTTTGGGAATTATCCCCAATGTTGTGTGAACATTTTCGGTTTTGTTCATTTCATGAGGCCTGGTATAGAGGGGAAAGTTTTGGGGGTCTTTAGAGAATTACTAATGAATGCCCCATGAATCTTCATATGTTTGATGATCTAAGACAACTGTACTGTGTATGTAGGACTTTTTTTGCTGAAATATTGGCCTTCAGTCATTTTTGGATCATGACTACTTGCATTTTTATTTGTTGAATTTTGTTAGTGGCTTGTTGATTTTGCAGATCAAACTTTCAATTCATTTGGCCATGGGAAGAATGGGCTTATGTCTTAGACCTTCCAAAATGGGCCCCACAACGTGTGTTTGTTCAGGAGGTCTTGGAGAGAGAAGTCCGTTTATCATACTGGGACAAAGTTAAACAGGTAGTAAAATATGCTGAACTATTGGTAGTTCCACTTGATGGCATATTCAGTTGTCTTTCAGAAACTAGATTGGAATATGTGTGAGTGGGTGAGATAATACAGTGGGATCTTTTTGTGGGTTATGAGACAACAAAGAGCATTTAGTAATAGTTATTGGCAAGGGTCTGTGTTGCCAATTTTCGGTTATGAAATCATATCCTTGTGCTTGTCGTAAGATGGTTTCATTTTTGGATGGGGGGACGGGGATTGTTTTTATTGAACTTGCACCAACTACTCTGCAGGGATCATTTTGCACCACAGTGCGTATATGGAAGTTGAAATGCTCCTTAAATGGAATCACTCGTATAGTTGCCTTAATTGTCTTCCTCTAGAGGAAAATGAAGAAAGAGGCAAAATTTTAGTTTTCCTTATTGTGAAAATTTTATGCTTCTCACTTGTAGCTGGCATAATAATGACTAGTTTTGACCATTTTTCCCTTTGTAATTTTATCTATATAGAGCATTGAGAATGCCCCCGCTTTAGAAGAGTTGCTTCCTCCGAAAGGTGGACCAAACTTCAAGTATAGCGACGAGGATGGTGGAGAGAGAACTGAACATGCACTTTCAGTGGAACTTAGTGGCATGGTAAAAGGGAGGCAAACTTCTCGTGAAGTTATTTCATGGATGGAAGAAAGTGTATTTCCAGCTCATGGTTTTGAAATTACACTCGGAGTGATAGTTCAGACACTTCTTAACATAGGTTCGAAAAGCTTTACTCATTTGATCACTCTCTTGGAGAGGTATGGCCAAGTGATTTCAAGGATTTGTCCCGATCAGGATAAGCAAGTAATGCTGATAGCCGAAATAAGCTCTTACTGGAAGAACAGTGCTCAAATGACAGCTATAGCCGTTGATCGAATGATGGGTTATCGGCTTATATCTAATTTGGCTATTGTGAGATGGGTTTTCTCGCCAGCAAACATTGAGCAGTTTCATACCTCTGATCATCCGTGGGAGGTACACCTACAGCATCTTCTATGTAATGATTCTCGTTTCCATAGAAATTCTTGGTCATTCTCTCTCTATCTTAAGTCTCTGCTTACCTCTCCCTCTAGTGTCACACTGTCACTCACTCTTGTTATGTTGCTGTTATTAGTGTACTTGATCACGTTCATCTACATTATTGGAAGTCTCATTTTTTTCCCACTCAATTAGTCTCACAAAGACTTCTTATTAGTTAACATATTCTCTCTTTTCTTTGTTGTCTCCAAGCATACATCAATCTTGCAAGCAAAAGATAGCTTCCATTATGACGTGCATTTCGTTTAGCCGAATTAATGCTCTTCTTGTATGTCATGTTCATGCTATGTCACAATTCAAAATCCAACTTAGATGTAGCATGGAGCCTATGCAAGGTTTTGAGGAGGAGTAGTTCTCATTATTTCATATGCCCAATGCACAATGCTTAGTTAAACAACTTTGTCGACAGAAAAAAATGATAGAGCAATCATATTTCACTTTACCAGGATTGCTATCATTGGCTATCTCCACCGTGTAAACTTTTCACCTCATACTGGATCCTTGTATTTGAAAGAGTTAAGTTCTGAAATAGCTCCATCTGTAATTCCCACCTTTTTTGAGCTTGTTCTTGTCTGTGGAAAATGAAGGATAATGTTGAAAGTATTCTCTTTGTGCAAGTATCAGTTGTTTGTGCTTCCTTCCCATACCCCAATAGATAACCTGATGGACATATTCATTGCATGTAATTTCATCACATACCCATTTTTTAAAGTCCAAGAATCAGTCATCCACTCACTTGTGATACCAATATGATTTTGAGTTGGAGGTCACCACAGCTATTGTTAATATTTCACCTGAGCTGGACAAATCTTATGTTTTGTGCTATTCCAAACTAAATGGGTTAGTAATATGTTGTTTCTGTTATCTTTCAAGATGCTTGTGATTTGATTTCTCTATATATACTGTTAGCGGTTTCTTTTTCTTTTTTTTTTCTCTCCTAAAAAAATCATATGCCTTTTTGAGTAGTTGGAAACATTATTCACCCCTTGCTCTCGATTCACAGATTCTTAGAAACGCTGTTAATAAGACCTACAACCGTATTTCTGATCTAAGAAAAGAGATTTCAGCCCTCAAGAAAGGTGTTGCATCAGCTGAGGAAGCTGCAACTAAAGCTAAAGTAGAGTTGGAGGGTGCTGAGTCAAAGCTTACACTTGTGGATGGTGAGCCTGTTCTGGGAGAAAACCCTGTGAGACTGAAGCGTTTGAAAGCCAACGCTGAAAAAACAAAAGAGGAGGAGGTATCTGTCCGTGAATCTTTAGAGGCAAAGGAGGCTCTCCTTGCTCGTGCTCTTGATGAAAATGAGGTAGCTGTTGCGAATTTACATATTGCTGCTATTTTTTCCCAAGAAATAAGCTATTCAACTGCTTCTTGTCATGAGGTTGTATTGGTTAGTACAAGTGGAAGTACATTTCATACTTACAATATCTGCAATGATATACATTTCATACTTACAATATTCGCAATGATGGCTATGATGTCCCAACATTTTGCTTTTTGTTTGTGTGCATTTGTCTGTCAGTGGGGTAGTCTTTATCATTTTATACTGCATTTGAGAGAGAGAGAGAGAGAGAGAGCCTCTCAGTCAATTATATGTTGTGTGTAGTCCTGGTTTTGAATTTTCCCTACACCAGGGTTTTGATATTTTACTAATACCGTATTCCATCCCCCACAGGTTTAGTTGACAATTATATGTTGTGTAGTCCTGGTTTTGAATTTTTCCTACACCAGGGGTTTGATATTTTACTAATACCGTAGTCCGTCCCCCAGAGGTTAGTTGATGACAACCTTTTACTTTCTCATTGGGGAAAAAGGGGAACTTCGTTGGGGAAACTGCTCCCAAGTCCACCTGTTTGACCGTTCCAGTGAGGTTGTTGGTTTTGCTTTGCACATGTTTATAAAGTACAAATTCAACCTGCATCAATATCTTTAGTCTTTATCTTATTGACTGTTTAAATTGCATGTACAGGCATTGTTCCTTTCCTTGTTTAAAAACTTCTCGACTGTTTTGATGGAACGTCTACATGATACATTTAGAGATGGAACATTGCAGCAGTCTAGTCGAGCAGATGGAATGGCAATTGACCTTGAAGATTCATCTGCAATGGAGTTGGACAGAGAGAATGGAATACCTAAGAAAAGGTCCCCTTCCTCCTCACCTTGCCTTTATTCGGTTTAATAATAACATCAACATCCTTGCTAGGTGTATTGATAGTTTTACTTTCTTTTTATTGGTCTTGGGCCAAATTGGTAGCCATTCAAATGGGGGAAAGGCCGGCAATGGTTATAATGTAAGTGAAAAAGAGCAGTGGTGTTTATCAACTCTGGGTTATGTGAAGGCATTTTCAAGGCAATATGCTTCTGAGGTAAGTGTGGTTATGGTAATCCCACCTTGCCTTTACTTTGCATTTCTCCAATGTTGTGGTTCTACCCATTCAATTTTTATTTAATCTTCTTTCATTTTACAACTCAGTTTCTACATATTTTGCCCATATAATTGGGCACTTTTATTTAATGGCCTATATTTCAATGACCAATTTGATGTTTTCAACAATTTACCTGCAAATAAATGCAATTGTTGCATGGACTGGTTGATAATAGTAGTGGCGCTGTTGGATTTTATTTTTGCTCCAAAATTAGAATGGGTTTGGTGCTGGGGAAATTAAAATCTTTCTTCATGAGATTTTTCCTGGAAATTCCACTTCCTCATGCCGACAGATCCTATTTTTCTTCAGAATGAGAATAGCTGCATCTGCTTTTCTGATTTTACCCTGTTTGTCCTTTTTTTAATCTGTTTATAATGTGCTCGACAGATATGGCCCCACGTTGAGAAGATAGACGCAGAGGTGTTAACAGAGAATGTGCACCCTCTTTTCCGCAAGGCAGTCTATTTCGGGCTGCGTCGACCTTTGGATGAGTCATGAATTGGTCAATATTTTTGGTGATATTTTCCTCTTTTAACATTGAGTGTCCTGATAAAATGAGCAGCGTGTGTGGAAAAGAATTGACATTTGGGGATAGTTGTTGTACCAAGGGTAGTTACATCTGTCACGAGTTCATGTATTACAGGGGATATTAGAAACTCGGGCAGCAAGTTGGTGGTAATTATTGAGTATGAGAAAATGCCCAATCTTAATAGTCCTATCCAGGCTAGTGTTAACTAATCATAACCCTTATCAGTCTCTCTCTCTCTCTCTCTCTCTCTCGCTCGCTCTCGTGAATCAGGATTGACTTGTGCTACGCAGTAATTTTACATTGAGCTGAGAATTATCGATGTGTACATTTTTTTAATGTTTGCTTGTTGAATTCAAATGCTGATGGCAGTTATCTGTGCTGGCTCAGGGTTTGGTATTGGTTCCAGCACAGGGCCTTGCCTCGTCTCGTGTGTTTTAGGTTGGTTTTGATTTGATGCTAACTTTCACTGGTTGGGTTAAATTTATGCATTCTTGAACATTTGTTTCCAACGTGCTTGTAGCTGAGGACTCGATAATTTGTTTGGGGTTCAATTTGTAGATTTCCCTAACCTAATTTTTTTTAGGTTAGAACGTTACAAAAACATTTGCCTTACATTGATCTCAAGAAATAAAACAGGGGAACGACTATTGTACCTTAAAAGTAAGTCACGCGAGGGCGCTTGCCACTCTGACATACCACTGTTCAATATAATAATTAGTACAAAATAATTAGCTTACATTTGTTATAACTATGAAACATTTGTGATAATTACTTTTCGTCGTTTCAAAGATTTTCACCGGATGGTTAAATTTTTTCTACTTTCATATCCACGGTAGAATCCTAATTTTCTTAACAAAGAGAGAAATTAAAGTTATTTTTTAATTTAGGTACTGATTCAATTGAATTCAGTATTCTAGGTTGAGCGTCATTTTAAATAGTATTTTTTTTTCAAAAAGTTTTTTCAAATAGCGTTTATTGGTTGTATTTTTTGTAATGTCCAACGAAAAAGTAAAAATACAATAGCGCATAAATGCTTTTTCAATTAACGTTTTTACAAATAAAGCTTTTGAAAAAGCTTTTTTTTTTTTTAAATGTCTTTTCAAATAATGTTTATATCAAGAAATCAGTTATTGCCAGAAATATTTGAACTAGTTGAACTAACTTGCATAACTTATGAACTGGGACTTTGATTGACATATCGTTAATTCTCACGTTACTCATGATACACCGGTGCCTCCCGTCAAGTTTTGCACTCCTCGGATCATTCCTTTCCCATTTTGGTATCCAAACAGCCGAGTTGGCCTCATTTTGAAAATTTAAATTTTGAAATCTCTAAGGCTTACATAACTTATAAACTAGGACTCTGATTAACGTACCGTCAACTTCCACACGCCATCGTGACACAGCAGTACCTCCCGTCAAGTTTCGCACTCCCCGAACGCTTCCTCCCCATTTCGGCACCCTAACAGCCGTGTTGGCTTAACTTTAAAAACCAAGTTTTGAAATCCCAAAAGCTTGCATAACTTACGAAACGGGACTTCGATTGATATGTCGTCAACTCTCACACGCCACTCGTGACACATCGGTGCTTGCCGTCAAGTTTCGCTCTCCCCTGACCCTTCCTCCCCATTTCGATAACCCAACGGTCAAGTTAGCCTAACTTTGAAAACTTAAGTTTCGAAATTTCGAAAGCTTGCATAACTTATGAACCGGAACTCCGATTGATGTGCCGTCAACTCCCACACGTTACTCGTGACACACTGGTGCCTCTCGTCAAGTTTTGCACTCCTCGGACCCTTCCTCCCCATTTTGGTACCCTAACAACTAAGTTGACCTAATTCTAAAAACCTAAGTTTTGAAATCCCAAAAATTTTCAAAACTTATAAATCGAGACTTCGATTGACGTGTCGTCAAATCCCACACATCACTCATGACACAACGGTGCCTCCCGTCAAGTTTCGTATTCCCCAGACCCTTCATCCCCATTTCGGTACCCCAACGGCTGAGTTGGCTTAACTCCGAAAATCTAAGTTTCGAAATCGCAAAAGCTTGCATAACTTATAAACCGAGACTCCGATTTTTATCTTTGAAAACCATCATTTTTGCAAACTCTGGACCACTATCATATAAATTTCGACCAGCTATGGTATGGTCTACTGCATCCAGGTTCATAAAAACGAGCACCAGAGTGTCATCAGAGTCCTCGTTTACTTCATTTGTCATTTAAACATCAACATCTTCGTCTGATTCAACGGACTGAACATCAACATATTTATTTACCTGTCTCTTAATCTCATCTAAGTCACCAAGTTGTTTCACGGGATCCATAGTTGCTATAATATCCCAAATCTCTATTTTTAAGAATTAATGCATGTAACATCATGTAATTGGCTCATTTTATGCCATATAAATGGAGAGCTAAAATCTTTTTTATGTCTCGTGTGAGGCTTGAGTGTATTGATCACATTGTAAAGACCCTAGATATTAAGAATTTGTTTTCATAAAGCCTCAAGGGAAGAATCAACAAGAGCTAAATGAATTTTAAAAAGTAGGGTCACCTGCAAAATTCAAATGAATCTGCCTCTAGCAGATTCGTTCTCTTGTAGCTAGTTTTTAACCACGATAAGGTTCAAATTCAAAAAGGCTCATTAGAAGAAAAGTTATAGATCTTCGAGTCTTCTTTTCAGAGAACTTCGAATCTTATTAATCTGGCATCTGAGTAAAAAGTTATGGATAAAATACTGAAGACTTCGTTGGACCTTCGCCGAATTCTCGAGGGCTGTCGCTAAAAGAAACATATTGGGTGTAAATCTGCTGGGGACTTCGCTAGACTTTGCCAGACTTCGCTAAACTTCGTTGGACCTTCGTTAGACCCTCGAGGGTTGTACTATTTTGATGTCGTCTTAGGAATGGATTGGTTATCCCCTCATCATATCAACATTAATTGTGAGCTTAAGCGAATTGGGTTTCATTCTTCTACCCATCCGGGACTTGTCTTTGAAGGAGTGTACTCTGTGCCCCCTCCTTATCCCATCTCACCCATGTAAGCACGTCGTTTAGTCCAAAAAGGGAATCCCACCATCCTTCAAAGATATCCATGTCATCCGAGAGTCCCCAAGGTCTCACTTGATGAGTTGCTTAGACCTTTAATGGCTTAGGAGTTTGAGATTCGAGAAGTGTTATTCCCTTTTGTTGAATGATGGTTTGTATCAAGTTTAGGGACCAAACTTATTTAAGGGGGGAATGATGCAATATCTCAAACCTCTATTTTTCAGAATTAATGCGTGTAACATGATGTAATTAGCCCATTCTATGCCATATAAATGGAGAGCTAAAATCTCTTTATGTCTCGTGTGAGGCTTGAGTATATTGATTACATTGTAAGGACCCTAGATGTTAGGAATTTGCTTTCATAAAGCCTCTAGGGAAGAATCCACAAGAGCTAAATGAATTTTAAAAAGTAAGGTCACATGCAAAATTCAAATGAATCTGCCTCTAGCAGATTCGTTCTTTTGTAACTAGTTTTTAACCACGATAGGGTTCGAATTCGAAAAGGCTCATTAGAGGAAAAGTTGTAGATCTTTGAGTCTTCTTTCCAAAAAACTTTGAATCTCATTAATTCGAAATCTAAGAAAAAAGTTATGGATAAAATACTGAAGACTTTGCTAGACTTTGCCAGACTTCATTGGACCATCGCCGGACCCTCAAGGGTTGTCGCTGGAAGAAACAGATTGGGTGTAAATCTGCTGAGGACTTTACTAGACTTTGCCGGACTTCACTGGACGTCGCAGCCGCGAGATACAAGCGATTTAAACCCTAGAGACGCTACTGCAAACCCTCACAAACAAAATAAACACACATTCTCACACTTTTTAGCCGAAAGAAAGAAGAAAGAGGAGAAGAAGAAGAGGGAAAAGAGAAGGAAAATAAGAAAATCAAAAGGAAGGAAGCTAAAAAGAGATTGAAACTTGAAAAGCTCAACCCCCATAAGAAGCCACCGTTATTGGAGCTTGGAAAGCTTGAGAGAGAAAGATATGAACCCCAAATCTTGTGTATGTTTGTGTATTGTAGTTGTGTTTGGTGACTCCTTTGAGGCCCAATTAGTTGGATCTGAGAGTTTGTAAGCTTGCACAGATGGATCGGGAGTTGGGTTGAAAACCCCCATATATGTACATGTTGGGTTTGAGATTTCAAATCCTAGATCCCTTCGATTTACTTATTGGTTTAGCTTCATTTTGAGATATTGTAGTCTTCTTGAGTTTATCTTTGAATCTTATAAGCATTGGTAGGGTTTGAGAGAGGTTTGATTGAACTTTGGTTGGGATAAACCCATTTTTATCGCACCAGTCACAGTCTCGGCGCGGTCCTAGGTCATAGTCTAACATTGTTTAGTAAAATGGGTATAACTTACCCTAAAAAATTTAGATTGATGCGTCGTTTGAAGAGTTAAAAAGTAGACTCATAAACCTTTTTATCTATATAAATTTTGTACTCTAATTCCTTATAGATTAAGAGATATTGAATTTTGAAGTTGACCTAAAATTCTATCAGTAACATTGTTCTTCCAGAATTTTAGTCCATTTTTTATGGAATATAACTTCTTCACCCGAAATGTATTTGCGACCCATGACCTATCAAATTAAAAGTCTTTAAACTTGTTTTCAAATGAAATTAACTTAGAATTTGGGCTTTTTGTTCTGATGTGAGTGAGATGCGATAAATGTGCCGGTGTTTAGGGATTCATGTTTCAAACCCTAACTTTTATGTTCTTGTTTTATTTTGGGATCTTATGGTTGATGCTTCTATGTCCTTTATGTGTAAGAACATCATTGTTTAGTACCAATTCAACACGATAGAGTGTTGGCCCAAGTAGGCAACCCAAGAGGGGGGGTGAATTGGGTTTTATAGAATTTTTAACAAGAGTTTCAACTAAAAAATCGTTTATGGATTTTAGAAACAAATAATCAAAGTATATGTATCAAGCAAATGAAGTGTACATTAAAACAAGTATTTGCAAGCATGCATAATGAGCAAGTAAGCAAAACAGAGGCAGAAGAAATATGCACCAGATTTATAGAGGTTCGGCCAACCTTGCCTACGTCCTCTCTTCTTCGATCCTTTCGAAGGAATTCCACTATGCAATACACCTTACACAGCCGCTGGTTGTGCCACGAGTGCCCAGCTCACTCTTTACAAAAGCTTCTTCCCAAGCTTTCAAAACCCAGAGATTTTGTCCAAGCTTCTCTTAAACTTACAAGTGTTTTTCCCAAGAACACTTAAACTTACAAGGTTACAAACCCTCCCAAACAAGAATGAATGAAGATTATACAAAGAGTGACTCTCCTAGTGAGTATACAAATGAATACAACTCAATGGATAACTTTAAACACTCAACAAGAATATGTAACAGTTAGGTGCAGGTGATTTTTAGCTTTGAAGCACTTGATATGAATGGTATGATTGCTCTTTCTTCCTTCTTTGAAGCTGTATATATCTCATATATATAGGTATGGATCGATTCTAGCCGTTGGAGAAGTATGGGAGAAGATTTGGTTGTGTTTGTGCCCATACCGTCTGTCAGAAAACTAGCCGTTAGAGTCTAGGAGTCGACTCTTTTCTCAATGAGTCGACTCTTTTTTGCATTTCAGCAGATTTTTCAAGTTTCTGTCCAAATGAGTCGACTCTTTTGTCCCAAGAGTCGACTCTTTTCAGCAGTCTGCAGAATTGTTTGTTCTCTGTTGCAATGAGTCGACTCTTTTTGGCCAGGAGTCGACTCTTTTAAGCTTCCAGCAGAATTCCAAGGCTCTGTTCGAATGAGTCGGCTCTTTTAACTTGAGGAGTCGACCCTTTTTCCAAAAACCCATATTTTTGCAACTTTTCTTCATTCTTTTTCAAAGCTTCCAATCTCTTCAAGGATCATCTAAATAGGCTTTTTAAAGCTTGCAAACACTTCTTCAAGATTAGATGACTCCAAGAACATCTTCAATCCATTCAAGGTGAGTTTTCTTCATTTTCATCACTTGTAGAGCTCTTCCATTATCATAGCTTCATCCATTGATTCAAGTCTTCTTCAAGATCTTCAAGAGAGCTTCCATGACTTAGAATCTTCATTTCTTCAAACAACATGGCTTCTCCATGGACTTCAACAACTCAAGAAAGCTTTCCAAATCTTGTGATTCCTTCCATGTCTTCAAGACATCTTCAAATCTTCTAAGAAAACTTTCATATTTTGAGTTGGTATCTTTTTCTTCCATTCTTGCAAGATATCTTCAAGTACTCAAAGTCTTCAATCTTTTAAATCAAGACTTTGATCATTTTCATTCTTCTTCTTTGATATCCATCATCTTCATTCCCTTATAAAATCACCATTGTAGAATATGCTATTCTTTCAAGCTTATCAATCTTCAATCTAGGATTTTCATCAACTTGAGAATCCTTTTTCTTCTTATAATATCACCTTTGTAGAATACATCACTTCATCATGCTTTTCATCATAAGTCCTCTATTATGATAAGCTTCAAGTCAAGATCTAATTAATAAATCATCTGCACACTAAGTAGAATTATTAGATCATTTAACCATGTTTTGTTATCATCAAAATCAAGGCATTGACTCAACAATCTCCCCCTTTTTGATGATGACAAAACATTAAAAATATATGCAACTAAGCTCAATATAAAACACGAGGATTAATATGTATTAGAAGTATGGGACTTCAAAGTCTCAGTTTTCTTCCCATTTCAATATATTTTTCACAAGTATTTATTATCTCCCCCTTTTTGTTAATCAATCAAAAAGGTATGCAAATTTGGAATGAAAAGTGGGAGTCATAGTCCAAATAAGGAAATTTCTCCCCCTTAATGAAGGAGTTTTCTTTAAAATGGCTTAAAACAATTTTAAGAGTATAGACATTATGCTCAAAACTCTAAGAGGCTCAATAACTTGCAATAGCAGAAAAATTGAGAGAAAGTGAGATTTTTATACCAATCATTTGCTCCCCCTTTCTTTTGTACTTGGTGTTTGAAAGTTTTATTGCTTAAGATCCACTGAATCAGGTTCATGTGCTTCAACTTGATTAAACCAATGCTCCCCCTTTCCTTTGCAGTTGATGCCTTATGATATAATTCATGGTAGTGCATTTAGGAGTGTTTTCTCTCCTTTTGATCTTTTTGAGAAAAATTTCTCCCCCTTTTTGTCAAATCCTCAAAAAGAAGAGTAATAGATGGAGAAAAAGAGACAGGTACAATAGCAAAAAAAATAGTATACAATGATGTTTATGTGAAGATCATTTACTAAGATAGTTAAAGCAATTATTTATTCAGCAAAATCAACAATGTTAAAGCAATTATTCATTCAGCATTGTTAAAGCAATCATTCATTCAACATTGTTAAAGCAATCATTCTTTCAACCAAACACAAATGAGATAGCAATATTAAGATAAAGAGATTCAAAACACACCATTCATTCATAAAGAAATATTGAAAGATTTTAACACAAAGGACCATCCACAAACATATTACATGATGCTTTAGAAAATGTCTTGTTCAAAAACAAAAAAAAATAGAGAGTTCAAAGGCAGAGGTCTTCATTTTCTTTTGGGAGAAGGGGTTAGAGAGAGATCAACTGGATTATCAGCAGTGTTTGTAAATTTGCTGCTTGAAGGTCTTTGTCTCAGGCCATATTTGTGAGGAGCTACAGAAGACTTTGGAGGAGTTTGGTCAAGAGGATCAGAGGGGTCTGCAGGTGATGGCTGAGAAGAGGTATGCTCCCTTCCACTGGATCCTTCCAACTCATCAGTACTTGAGTCTTCTGCTACAAATTCTGCTGCTGAAGGGAAGAGTGGCTGGTATTGGTCTCCCACCAGCTTCTTCATATATTTGCCAATATGCTCAGTGGAAAGAGCAATGTCATTGGCAACTTTCTCTCTGATTTTGGTTCCTTCAGACACAAAGGCCTTGCTCAATTCTCTTACCTTCTTTTCAACAAAGAATAATCTAGTTGCCCCATTATCAATTTTCTTATCCAATTTGGTGAACATCTCTTCTTGATGCCTTTTCAAGTCTCTTACCATGCTCATCAAAATACTCATATCTACTGATTGGCCACCTGGAACAATGCTCATTGGAAAAAGTTCCCTTGGAGTAGGAGAAGAGGCAGGTCTAGAGGGTTCACCACTTTCTGGTATGGCACTGGAAGGTTCACCTCTTTCAGTGGATTCAATTCCAGGAGTCCCACTGTCAATGTGTTTCTCTTTTCTAGGGGTCCAGGTCTTGCTCTGTGGGTTGAAGTGATAGCCCATCCTTGACAAAGTTTTCTGATTGTACTCATCTGAATTAGAATCAGGAGTTCTGTGCTTTTCACCTCTTAAGTCTATCTTGAAGTGTTTAAAAATTTTGGTCAAGAGGATCCCATAGGGTAGGCTAACTTTGGTTCTTGAGGCTTTGACAATGTGCTCTAAAATAAACTCAGGCAAATCAATTTTAGTGTCTGTCAAATAAGCCCAGAGGAAAAACAATTCCCTTTCAGTGATATAGTCAAACTTCCCACCTTTAGGAATGAGAATGTGACAAATAAAGTGATGCACCAATCTCAGTTCCAAAGGCAACTCATTGGCCATGGGTTGGAATGAATCATCAGTAATTTCCTTTCCCAGTAAAGCAAATAAAGCAGTCTTTCTACTAACATCTTTCTTGTCCATTTGCCCACCACTACCAATTTTTAAAATTTGACAAATCACTCCTTTAGTGAGGGTAATGGTTTCACCCTTCACATAACTAATCACATTTACTTCTCCAGTTTCCTTTTCTACATGGGCATAGAATTGTCCAACAATTTCAGGATATACATCATCCTTTAACAAAGTAATAGATTTCCAACCAAGGGCTTCAAATTTAGGTTCAAAAGCAAACTTCTCTTTAGCAAAGAAGGCATAATCTATCCATCTTCCATTTAAAATGACTCTAGAAGAGAAAATTTTCTCATACTTATCTTGATTTGATTTCTTCTCAAAGTAAATGGTGTTGTCGAGAAATACATCTTCCTCCTCCTCAGTTTGCTTCCCTTTTCTCCTCTTTGAAAGCTTAGAAGAGTCCCCTTTAGTCTTCCTCTTCGTTCCTCTCTTGGATATGGGAGTCGGCTCTTTTAGGGCTTTCTTGCCTTTCTTCGATGGAGCAGATTTAGGAGCCATGGAAGGTTGCAAATGACGGTTGAAGGAAGTTAGAAAGACTCTAGGATGATCAAATATAGGTTGGGTAAGGATTGAGGGAGAGTTTTTCGGTAGTTGGAAGTGGAGATGGCGGTTGATCGTGAAAGAAGAGAGAAATTTGAAATGTTGGAATGATTTGAATAAAACAGGGGTGTTACAATTTTAAAGTGATTTTAATTTAAATGAGTCGACTCATGGTTAAAAAGGGTCGACTCTTTTTGAGCGAAGAAAGCTTCCTGAGCTCTCTGTTCAAATGAGTCGACTCTTTTGCCAGGAGGAGTCGACTCTTTTCGCCAGAGGACATCTGGGGCTGATTCCAGAGTCCAGGAGTCGACTCTTTTGGAGCATGAGTCGACTCTTTTTCTCCAGAAATGCAAAGATGTATTTTTAAAAGCCATGAGATGCATCAAACAAGTTTGTAATCAATTTCAAGGATACTTATGCATTTATCAAACATATATAGACATCTAAGCATTCAAGATAAAGGGTTGCTCATTCCCAATTCTCTCCTAATCATACAAAACCTATCTTCATTCAAGGGTTTTGTGAATATATCTGCAAGTTGATGTTCAGTACTCACAAAATCAAGCAAAATGTCACCTTTTTGCACATGATCACGTATAAAATGATGTCTAATCTCAATGTGCTTTGTGCGAGAGTGTTGGATAGGGTTTTTAGTCAGATTGATGGCACTTGTGTTATCACATCTAACTGGAATATGTTCAAATGTTAAACCAAAGTCCTCTAATTGATGTTTTATCCAAAGCACTTGTGCACAACAGCTTCCGGCTGCAATATACTCAGCCTCGGCTGTAGAAAGTGCAACAGAGTTTTGTTTCTTACTAGACCATGAAACAAGCATATTTTCAAGAAATTGACAAGATCCACTAGTACTTTTTCTATCAACTTTGCTACCAGCATAATCAGCATCTGAATAGCCAATTAAGTTCAAAGATGTGTTTTTAGGATACCACAATCCAAGATTAGGTGTGTGCTTAAGGTATCTAAATATTCGTTTAACAGCAACAACATGTGATTCCTTTGGATTAGTTTGAAATCGAGCACACAAACATACACTAAACATAATATCAGGCCTACTAGCAGTCAAGTAGAGCAATGAGCCTATCATACTTCTATATAGCTTGGTATCTACCGAAATACCTTTCTCATCACTGTCAAGTTTTGTTGAAGTATTCATAGGAGTGCCCAATGGTTTCGCATTTTTCAGCCCAAACTTCTTGAGTAGATCTTTGATGTACTTAGCTTGGTTAATGAAAATTCCTTCCCTTGATTGTTTGATTTGAAGTCCAAGGAAGTAATTGAGCTCACCCATCATGCTCATCTCAAACTCACCCTGCATACACTTAGCAAATTCTTTGCAAAGCTTTTCATTAGTAGAGCCAAATATAATGTCATCAACATAAATTTGCACAAGCAACATGTCATGATTTTTAACCTTTATAAAAAGAGTTGTATCAACCTTTCCTCTCGTAAAATCATTTTCGGTTAAAAATTTGCTTAGCCTTTCATACCAGGCCCTTGGAGCTTGCTTTAAACCATATAATGCTTTAGTAAGTTTGAAAACATGTTCTGGAAATATAGAATTTTCAAAGCCAGGAGGTTGTTCAACATACACCTCTTCAGAAATAAAACCATTCAAGAATGCACTCTTCACATCCATTTGATAGAGTTTGAAATTCTTGAAACATGAAAATGCAAGCAACATTCTAATAGCTTCTAATCTAGCTACAGGTGCATATGTCTCATCAAAATCAATACCTTCTTCTTGACTATAGCCTTGAGCTACAAGTCTAGCTTTGTTTCTAATAATGATTCCAGATTCATCCATCTTGTTTCTAAACACCCATTTGGTTCCAATTACAGGATGATCTTTAGGTCTAGGAACAAGATTCCAAACCTTATTCCTTTCAAATTGGTTTAATTCTTCTTGCATGGCCATAATCCATGACTCATCATTTTCAGCATCTTGAAAACATTTTGGTTCTATTTGTGAAAGAAAAGCAAGATGATTACACACATTTCTAAGAGATGATCTTGTTCTTACCCCTTGTGATGGATCACCTAGTATTTGCTCTGTTGGATGATTGTGGACAAATTTCCACTCCTTTGGCAATCCTTCATTCTTATTTTGTTGGCTTGAGGAGTCATCTTGATTTCCTTTGTCATGTGGTGAAGCTTCATTTTGAGTTTGATCAATGTTCATCTTATCCAAGTTCTTCTCCACATCATCTATATCATCATTCACAGCCTTTCTAGACAAAGAGTTTAGTTCATCAAAAGTAACATGAATTGATTCTTCAACAACTAAGGTTTTCTTATTGTAAACTCTATAAGCCTTGCTATGGGAGGAATATCCTAGAAAGATAGCTTCATCAGATTTTGCATCAAATTTACCAAGGTTGTCCTTATTATTATTCAATACAAAGCATTTACATCCAAAAGCTCTAAAATATGAAACACTTGGTTTCTTGTTTTTCCAAAGCTCGTATGGGGTTTTATTTAAAAAATTTCTTACCAAAACTCTGTTTAACACATAGCAAGCTGTGTTAACAGCTTCAGCCCAAAAATATTTTGGCAAATTGTTTTCACAAAGCATTGTTCTCCCCATTTCTTCCAAAGTCCTGTTTTTCCTTTCAACAACTCCATTTTGTTGAAGAGTTCTATGTGCTGAAAAGTTATGTTCAAAACCATTTTCATCACAATATGTTTCAAAAGGTTTGCAATCAAACTCACCACCATGGTCAGTCCTAATTACTGTGATTGTAAATCCTTTTTCGTTTTGAACCCTTTTACAAAATTTGGTAAAAAAAGCAATTGTTTCATCTTTGTGAGCTAGAAAGAATGTCCATGTAAATCTTGAGTAATCATCAACAATGACAAGAGCATATTGTTTACCAGCTAGGCTTAGAGTTCTAGTTGGTCCAAACAAATCCATATGCAATAGTTGAAGTGGTCTAGAAGTAGAGAGCATGTTGGTAGATTTAAAAGATACTCTGGTTTGTTTTCCCATTTGACATGCATCACAAGTTTTGTCTTTTTCAAAATTGAGTTTGGGAAGACCATTTACTAACTCATTTTAAGAAATTTTTGAAATAATGCTCATACTAATATGGTCAAGCCTTCTATGCCACAACCAACTATCCTATTTGCTCACAGCAGCAAGGCATTTGATCTTACAAGAAGATAATTCATTTAAGTTGAAAGTGTAAATATTGCCTTGTCTATGACCAGTCAATATGATCTTGTTATCATTTATGTTTACTACATTACATTTAGATGATTCAAACACTACTTTGCAACCTTTGTCACACAATTGACTGACGCTTAACAGGTTGTGTTTAAGTCCTTTAACAAGTAGAACATTCTCAATAGAAGTTGAAGAATTTTTACCAATACTACCTATACCGATGATCTTGCCTTTGCTATTATCTCCAAAAGTGACCAATCTTCCATCTTTTGGTGTGAGAGAAGTGAATTGAGTTTCATCTCCAGTCATATGTCTTGAACAGCCACTGTCCAAGTACCATTGATCCTTTTTGGAGTTGGCTTGAAGACACACCTACAAAACAAGCAACTCAACCTTTGACCTTTGGTACCCAAATCATCTTGGGTCCAGTGGAGTTAGTTTTCAATGTTCCTTTTGGAACCCAAGCTTTCTTGACAACATGAGATTGTTGTATAAGAAAACATTGATTTGCAAAGTGACCTCTCTTATGACAATAGAAGCATGTGATTGGTGCTTTTGAAAACTTTTTATGTTTAAAAACATTGTAACCTATTCCAGCCTTGTCAAGAGAGCAATTTCGTTTTCCAAGCATAACATCAAGTTTATCTCTTCCATTGACACATTTAGAAAGAGATTTTTCTAAATCAGTGACTTTTTCTTTTAAAACAGAGTTTTCATTTTTCAAAATGTCATTTTCATTTTGTAACTCTTCACTTTCT
Organism: Euryodendron excelsum; assembly: GCA_033060915.1. Taxonomy (NCBI): domain Eukaryota; kingdom Viridiplantae; phylum Streptophyta; class Magnoliopsida; order Ericales; family Pentaphylacaceae; genus Euryodendron; species Euryodendron excelsum. Next base: position 420,634 of record CM065386.1, on the reverse strand, counting down.
TCTGTGAGAGTGAATACCATATTCTTGAGAAGATTGTTTTTGATGCTTAGCTTTTTAAATTCAACTATCAAATCATCAAAAGCATCTTGCAATTCATTAAAAGAAAAATCAGAATTAGTTACCTCTGTTTCTTCTTCATGTGCCATAAGACATAGGTTGGCTACTTCATGAGTTTCAGATTCATCTAAGCTTGAATCCTCACTGTCACTCCATGTTGCAGCTAGAGCCTTCTTCCCTCTTTCTTTCTTTCCTTTCTTTTTCAGCTGAGGACACTCATTTCTCATGTGTCCTGGCTTTTTGCATTCGTAGCATATGATGGTAGAATCCTTGTTGTTGGATTCACCTTTTGCTTCAATCTTCTTTCCTCCCTTCCACCTTCTTCTCATGAATCTCTTGAATTTTCTTGTGATGAGAGCAAGATCTTCCTCATCTTCTTCTTCACTTCCAGATTCATTTTCTGATGTGGTGGTCTTGAATGCAACAGACTTCTTTTTCTTGTCCTCTTCTTCTTGAGCATTCTGTTTTCGGGTTAGCTCATAAGTCATAAGAGAGCCAAGAAGTTCTTCAAGAGGTAGAATGTTGAGGTCTTTAGCTTCTTGAATGGCTGTCACCTTTGCTTCCCATGTCTTTGGCAGTGATCTTAAGATTTTCCTCACCTGTTCACTGTTAGGATACACTTTTTCAAGAGATTTTAAGCCATTTACAATGTCAGTAAATCTGGTGAACATCTCAGTTATAGACTCATCAGATTTCATTCTAAATAATTCATAGTTATGCACAAGAATGTTAATTTTTGACTCCTTGACCTGATTTGTTCCTTCATGAGTTACTTCAAGTCTGTCCCAAATTTCTTTGGCTGATTCACAGGTAGAAATTCTATTGAACTCATTTGGATCTAATGCACAATATAAGATATTCATAGCCTTAACATTAGATTGCATAAGCTTCATGTCATTCTCATCCCATTCATTTTCAGGTTTGGGGATAACTTCTCTTTCAATAACTTTGCTGGGAGTTTTAGGACCATTAACGATAATCATCCATAACTCATAATCAACAGATTGAATATAAATCCTCATTCTATTCTTCCAATAGTTGTAGTTTGTACCATTAAACATTGGAGGTCTATTAGTGGATTGACCCTCACCTAGAGAGCTTCCAATCATGGTTGCCATGGATCAACTCTAAGGATGTTAAGCCTTTAAACTAGAGTACTAGCTCTGATACCAATTGTTGGCCCAAGTAGGCAACCCAAGAGGGGGGTGAATTGGGTTTTATAGAATTTTTAACAAGAGTTTCAACTAAAAAATCGTTTATGGATTTTAGAAACAAATAATCAAAGTATATGTATTAAGCAAATGAAGTGTACATTAAAACAAGTATTTGCAAGCATGCATAATGAGCAAGTAAGCAAAACAGAGGCAGAAGAAATATGCACCAGATTTATAGAGGTTCGGCCAACCTTGCCTACGTCCTCTCTTCTTCGATCCTTTCGAAGGAATTCCACTATGCAATACACCTTACACAGCCGCTGGTTGTGCCACGAGTGCCCAGCTCACTCTTTACAAAAGCTTCTTCCCAAGCTTTCAAAACCCAAGAGATTTTGTCCAAGCTTCTCTTAAACTTACAAGTGTTTTTCCCAAGAACACTTAAACTTACAAGGTTACAAACCCTCCCAAACAAGAATGAATGAAGATTATACAAAGAGTGACTCTCCTAGTGAGTATACAAATGAATACAACTCAATGGATAACTTTAAACACTCAACAAGAATATGTAACAGTTAGGTGCAGGTGATTTTTAGCTTTGAAGCACTTGATATGAATGGTATGATTGCTCTTTCTTCCTTCTTTGAAGCTGTATATATCTCATATATATAGGTATGGATCGATTCTAGCCGTTGGAGAAGTATGGGAGAAGATTTGGTTGTGTTTGTGCCCATACCGTCTGTCAGAAAACTAGCCGTTAGAGTCTAGGAGTCGACTCTTTTCTCAATGAGTCGACTCTTTTTTGCATTTCAGCAGATTTTTCAAGTTTCTGTCCAAATGAGTCGACTCTTTTGTCCCAAGAGTCGACTCTTTTCAGCAGTCTGCAGAATTGTTTGTTCTCTGTTGCAATGAGTCGACTCTTTTTGGCCAGGAGTCGACTCTTTTAAGCTTCCAGCAGAATTCCAAGGCTCTGTTCGAATGAGTCGGCTCTTTTAACTTGAGGAGTCGACCCTTTTTCCAAAAACCCATATTTTTTGCAACTTTTCTTCATTCTTTTTCAAAGCTTCCAATCTCTTCAAGGATCATCTAAATAGGCTTTTTAAAGCTTGCAAACACTTCTTCAAGATTAGATGACTCCAAGAACATCTTCAATCCATTCAAGGTGAGTTTTCTTCATTTTCATCACTTGTAGAGCTCTTCCATTATCATAGCTTCATCCATTGATTCAAGTCTTCTTCAAGATCTTCAAGAGAGCTTCCATGACTTAGAATCTTCATTTCTTCAAACAACATGGCTTCTCCATGGACTTCAACAACTCAAGAAAGCTTTCCAAATCTTGTGATTCCTTCCATGTCTTCAAGACATCTTCAAATCTTCTAAGAAAACTTTCATATTTTGAGTTGGTATCTTTTTCTTCCATTCTTGCAAGATATCTTCAAGTACTCAAAGTCTTCAATCTTTTAAATCAAGACTTTGATCATTTTCATTCTTCTTCTTTGATATCCATCATCTTCATTCCCTTATAAAATCACCATTGTAGAATATGCTATTCTTTCAAGCTTATCAATCTTCAATCTAGGATTTTCATCAACTTGAGAATCCTTTTTCTTCTTATAATATCACCTTTGTAGAATACATCACTTCATCATGCTTTTCATCATAAGTCCTCTATTATGATAAGCTTCAAGTCAAGATCTAATTAATAAATCATCTGCACACTAAGTAGAATTATTAGATCATTTAACCATGTTTTGTTATCATCAAAATCAAGGCATTGACTCAACGTAGAGGTGATTAACAATATGCCATGAGTAAAATCTATTACTTTCCAAATGCTTTCAAGTTCAACTACATATTATGCAATGTCTTCCATATGTTTTCAATACATCAATGTTTATGTTCAAGTATAAATGTCATACATAGAAATACATGCAAGTTATACTTTCATTATGAAATGAAAACCCATGGACTAGAATGCTTTAAATGAAAGAGATGTAAAGTTTTTCAATGTACGGTGCCAACTCAAGGTCTTTCGTGGCAATACCCTAAACTAGCAACGATGGTCCTACAGTAAGAGACATGAAATAATCTATTGCCATATTGAGAGACATTTCTTGACTTAAAAATCCTATGTGTGACCTTTATGGTTACTATAACTGAGTCTAGCTCTTATGATTAGCCTAGAGCACTCTACGTTGCTAATAACTGAGCGTAGCTCTTAATGACTAAGCCTAACTCTTATGATTGAACTCTGCTCTCATGATTGGCCTCAAGCACTATATGTTGCTAATGAATTGAGCCATGCTCTCATGATTGGCATAAAGCACTCTATAATGCTAATCACTAAGCGTAGCTCTTAATGAATAAGCCTAATTCTCTTGATTAAGCCTTGCTCTCATGATTGGCTTAAAGCACTCTATGTTGTTAATGACTAAGCGTAGCTCTTAATGACTAAGCCTAGTTCTCATGATTGAGCCATGTTCTCGTGATTGGCCTAAAGCACTCTATGTTGTTAATGAACTAAGCGTAACTCTTAATGATTAAGCCTAGCTCTGATGATTGGCCTAAAGCACTCTATGTTGTTAATGAACTAAGCGTAACTCTTAATGATTAAGCCTAGCTCTCATGATTGGCCTAAAGAGCCTTATGCGTGACCCTTGTAGTTACTATGATTCCCAATACCAAATAAACCTCTTAGGTGGGCTGAAGTGAAGGATGTATTGGCCTAAAGAGCCTTATGCATGACTTTCGAGGTTACTACGTTGGCCTAAAGAGCCCTATGCGTGACTTTCACGGTTACTATGTTGGCCTAAAGAACCCTATGCGTGACTTTCAAGGTTACTACGTTGGCCTAAAGAGTCTTATACGTGACCTTCGCGGTTACTACGTTAGCTTAAAGAGCCCTATACGTGACCTTCACGGTTACTATGTTGACCTAAAAAGCCCTATGTGTAATCTTTAAGGTTATTAATATGAAGCCTAACTCTGATGTAAAGAAATGATACACTTATGTTCTAGAACGAGAAATATGATTTATCTATATGCTTCACGACCAGCTATGCTATATTTTATCAAGAATAAGATATGATATGTCTCTCTTCTTTACGATATTATAATATGCCTTACAGTACTATGCCATAGTATGCTTATGATAAGCTACGTCATGCCATACATGATCATGTTACATTTTGCATCTCACTGCTATGATACTATGTTTGAAATATTTTGATATTTCATTATAAAAGCTTACAATATAATGTTTTAATATAATTCTTACGCTACCTTTGTTTTTAAATCTACGCTTTATATGTTCCTGAGAATAATGATATTTTGTATGTCTAATGTTATACAATGAGTTAAGGTATACTCTTACGAATCTATGATAGGTTACACTCGCGACACGTTATGTTATGCTCTATGAGATCATGCTATAACATGTTTCTCTCTCTCTCTCTTACGACATTAAGTTTTGGAAATGCTAAAACGTTTTAAATACAAAAGCCTATGCCCCATGCTTATCTATTGTTAGTTCATGGTATTTTATACTCATGCATCATTGTTATTCATTAAACATTAGCTTACATATTCTAAAAATGTTTTCAGATGATCAGATTGGGAGGCCTTGAGGGAGGTCCATTATGTGAATATTTGGATTGCGGCCCACAAGCCTTATGTTATGTACTGATATAGGGGTTAGACCCTAATGTTTTGTAATATTATAATTGTAGTAGCCTTCGATAGGCCCATCTTATGGAATATTTATATTTTGAAAATCAGGCACAGCTCTACTGTGTATGACATACGTTTTACTTTATCTTTATAAAATTTTAATTCCGCAATTATGTATCTTTTAAATGATAAATGCACATGTGTTTAACTAGTTTATATAATGCGGCCTTGGTTATCCAAGCTACTGGCCGGTCATGCATCATAAATCCGTATAGGCTGGGTTTTGGGGTGTGACACTTACACTAGGACCTCCCGCCTCTACGCACCCCTATTGGCCCGAAGCATATTCTGGGGTGAGGTGTAGTTGGACTGTGAAAATCATAAAATTGTTCAAAATTACTCCGATCCTACAAGTAATCCTCATTTAGGCTGAAAAGGTTAAACATTTATTGCTCCGGAGCATATTCTGGTATTGTGTTTTGACTACTCTGCCCAAGTGTAAGCATTTCAGTAAATGTCTCCAAAGTCGATACATCACCCCCCCGTGACAAGAGTTCACCGTAGGATTGGACATCTCCCTAATTCATATCAGGACAACTGACACTAGCGGTCATTGTGCCCTCATCCTTCATTATGTATATTTCAACACAATGCAGGTCAGTATATCTCGAAGGGAGATTCAAGACAGTTTGCAATATCATGTCATCATTGACTGACAACTTTTTATATACCAGGATTTCTCCAATTCGTCGATAAGGGTATCTACATATAAACTTTATATTCACGTGTTCTCTATACTCCGTCATCATAGGAATGATCATTTCCTCTAACTCAGCAAGTGAGGTTTTTAGTTCTACATCATAACAGCCACTAGACTCTATATGATAGGTTATGCCTTGTCGGCGATCTTTTACTGTTTTTTCCTCTAATAAAATATTACCATTGTCGTCATTACTTAGCTGTGCCTACCATTAAACATATATATTACAAACAAATATTTTAGGTAGAAAAAAAGATTCATATTGACACCATTCCTCCTTTATCAAGACTTTTTATACATAAGATTTTTTTTTTTTTGCAAGAAACTCAAGAGAAAGACATATACATATATGACAAACCTTCTTAACATTGTCCTCGTAAGTTGATAGCATTAACCTAATCTATAGTTCTATATTGCATATATAAGCAAGGCTATGTTTTTCTTACAAGAAATATTATCTTTTTATAAATAATTGCTAATTTAATTCTTGCAATTAAAAGCAAGGCTATGTTAGCTATATAAGAAAAGCAACAAGCTGTATATTAAACACAGAATATGCTGTAAAGTTCTCATACCTAAACAATAAAATACATAACAAATCACAATCATTTCACAAACTTATTTGCACAAACCAAACACTAAATTTGCTAATTAACATAAATCCCATTTTATCATTCACTAATATTATAAACGGGACTAACATGAATCGAGGTTGGGAATGGAGAGAGAGCCTGATGGAGCTGTCAGCCTGAGTGTTAGTTGAAGGATCTGTGAAGTCGGTTTGATGCGTTTGAGGTGAGATGAGAGATCGGCAGAGGGTGAGAGAGAGAGAAGGAAGAGTGAGAGTGAGAGTGAGAGTGAGAGAGTGTCTGAGAGAGAAGGGACAGAGATAGATGACAGTAAGAGAGGATCGTTGGCTAGGGTTTTGTATCAGCAATATAAAATGCTATTTGAATTAGTTTTTATATGTTTATCTTTTAAAAAAGCTTTTTGAAAAAGTGTTCTTTGTAAAAATGCTTATTGAACAAGTATTTATACGTGGGTGTATTTTCATTTTTCGGTGGACATATTACAAGAAATATAACCAATGAGCGCTATTTACAAAAGTATTTTTAAGAAAAATGCCATTTGAAATGACGCTCAATTTGATATGCTGAATTAAGTTGAATCAGTATTCAAGTTGAAAAATAATTTTAATTTTTCTCTTTGTCAAGTTAAAAAATAACTTTAATTTTTCTCTTTGTCAGAAAAATTAGCCCTTAAATGAAGAGCAACGTTTTTGAAGGGCATGTGTCGGGGAGAAATAGAGGTTAAACCTAGAGTATAATAAAGGAAAAAAAAAAGAAAAGAGAGTTCGGCCCACCTCCGTAAGTTCATAACCATTATGTCACCACCTCTTATGCTGCAAACCCATCTCAATGGAGTGTCTTTCGTTTTGCCCTTTTGGTGTGCCTTGGACTCTTGACAGAAATTTTGTATCTTAGAGGATTTGAATAAAATGCACTAATTTTCAGTTTTAAGATAAAGTAATACCTCTTTAGAGGATTCGGCTTTTGCTTTGTTATTAGTAAATAGATATGTATTAACTGTACGTATTCTTTTTAAGGAATAATAAATTTTAGTTTATTTCATTTGAGCGTTTAAAATATAAAACCCCCTAAACCCCTCACAAAGACAGCAGCTGGGTCACAGGCTCACAGACACAGCCGTTTCTTCCTATTTCTCTCTTTCAAAATCTGTGTCCATCCATCTATCTATCTGTAAAACTCTGCAAAATCAAAAAGAAATGGACGTTGGAGTGACTCAATATAGGCCGCCGAACCCATTTCATATTTCTTCAAGAGTTGTGCTACTCAACCAAACCCATCCCAATCTTGTTCTCTTCAGACCCTTCTTACCACTACCTTCCAAGCACAGGCCAAAGCTTTCTCGCCAAAAGCAACCCTTTTCTCGAGCTTTTGCCTCAGCAAATCCAAATGGTTCAGAAGGTTTCTCGTGGCTGAGTCTTTCCCAGTCTATTCGCCTCGGTTCCAAACGGTTCTTGTCAAGCTTTGGTGAGTCGGTGAAGAAAGAAACTGGGTTTGACTTGGAAGATGCTAATGCGAACGTCGCTGGGTTCGTGGGTCGGATTCGGGACGCAGCAAAGAAAAGCGAGGCTGAGTTTTACCGGTTCAGGTCTGAGTTGGTTCCGGAGTTCGTCAATTGGAATAAATTGGACCGTTGGAAGGTAGTTTCTCCAGATTATTCAAATTTTCTAGCCTCTTTTTTTTATCCTTTATTATGTAGTAGAATGTGATTTTACAGTTCTTAATTTCGCTATTGTGTACTGATAATAGTGAAAAACTCGAATTAGACTTGCTTTGAATCACATGGTTCTATTTCGTTTCATCTGGAATGGTGTGACAGACGGAAGCGATCAAGACGGCTGTTCAAACATAAGGGGATAGTTTCAATTTCATGACAGCATAGTTTTTGTTATTCTCAGGATGTCAAGAATTGGGATTCAAAAAGATTTGGTGCCTTGGTGCTCTATATTGTTGTTGTCATATTTTCTTGGCAAAGAATATACATGGCATTTCGTGCTCCGTTTCTAGCTCGTCAAAGAAAAGAATTGACGGAGGCATATATGGATGCATTGATTCCTGAGCCAACTCCAACTAACGTTAGGAAGTGAGTGCATTTCTTGTCCTTCTCATTTCTGCAGTATATCTACTTAAGCTTTTAATGTTGTGAAATCATGGTGCATAACTATTTGTGTGTTTGAACTGGGAAACGATTCTCATATGAAGTAATGGGCTCAAGACATTCAACAGTTTATATACACCCTTAAATATATATATATATATATATATATCAACATGATTAAGGAGGAATGACGAAGACTTTAATGGATCTAATCTATTGCCAGACAACAACTATTAATGAAATAATATGTTATGTTTGACCAGAAATGTAAGTAATGTTAAGTTTTCTAAATATTGTGACTTGGTACACCACTTTTTTTTATTTTTTATTTTCCTGATGAGAGTGACAGTGGCAATTAATGTTCCAAGATGACGATGGCTGATTGGGAAAAATGATGGCACAGAGGTATAATTTTTTGGACAACAGTATTCCCTGAAGATTATTCAAGTTTTTGACAAATCAAAAGAGGTGCCCTCTTTTATCACTAACCACCATTTAATTGAAAGTCTCTCTCTCTCTCTCATGGATAAGTAGACTCTCTAAGTTTCTATTGTAAAACTCTCACTTTAATTGTTGTTAATCATTTGTTTGGCTGCTGGAAGTTTTAGATTCCCCAACCCCTTTCCCCCAATTTTAATTCTTTTAAGTGTCCATATCATCCTGCAATGCAAGCTCAGTTCATCTCTTTGTTCTCGGTTCTAAATCTGGAACATAAACTTTTTTCTGTTATTATACAGGCTATGATGAAACATATATATGTTATGTAAATAAATGCATCGCAATGCAAATGAGGCAATTTGAGTCAAACCTGAAACTAGCTGAAGCTTGGAGAGATTTGATTGAGCTTTTATCAAGCTCAAGATACATATCTGCCGTGCCAAGGCCAGATTGAACAGCATATCATGCTTGTCTTGACTCTGTGCACTCCTATGTCAAATCTTCACGTACAGCTGTAGATACAAATTCAGAGATATAACTTTGATAGATTAATTCTATGCGTGATATTCACCGGCAACTCTGTGTATCTTGATATTTGGTTTGGTTGCATGTACCAAAAGCTCAACTTCATTGGATTCTCTCTCTTCTGTCATCAATCATTATTGTGTCCTACCATGCTATAGATCATAAAACATCGGGCCTTATTGAAAATGTTGTGACTGTCTCTCTGATATGTGCTATTGCTATAACACTTATCAAAAACTAGATATGTGCTATTGCTATAATTGTAACTGTTATGTTCTTGCTCATTGCCAACTGCAAACCTCAGAGGTGATCATCGTGACATAATATTTGCCCATCTCTGTATATATAGTCTAATATTAGCTTACAAGAGTAAATTAGCCTGGCTCAGTGATCAGTGACAGTTTATTAGATCCAGCTAGATGAGCAGTAAGGTGGTCTATTATAGTTTATATGGGGATTTGAAACTAGAAGAGTAGAGGAGGAAGAAGAGCAAAAAAAATGAGGAATAATGAATGCTGATATTACTATTCTCGTGACCCTGAAATTCGTCCCTTTAGGCAATATTGTTACATGTGAAAAGTTATGTCCAGAGGGTTATGACAGTAAATAATAGGAAGACAATTGATAAAATTTAGGAGGACAGAAGTATCTCTTGCTATAGAGATAGCGGATACAAACTATACATCTAGTTTGAGGGTGAGTCATGCGATATGAAAAGTTTGGTTTGGGATTGGCACAATGCTAATTGGGTGCTTGAAATGGACTTTACATAATTCAATGTCAATGATTTTCTTTCTTGCTTATAGGTTTAAAAAAAGTATGTGGAGGAAGACAACCCCGAGAGGCCTAAAATTGAAGAAGTTCATTGAAGGACCTGATGGAACACTTATTCATGATAATTCTTACGTTGGGGAAGATGCCTGGGATGATGATCCTGAGCCCACTCAGGGCAATGTAAAAGAAATTATAGAGAATGATGTAAGATTGAACACAGAAGAAAAGAAGGTGCTAAGAGAAGATTTGGGAATTTCAGGTTGGTATGTGTGTGTGGTTGTTAAGAGAAGATTTTGTTTCTCTCTTTTTAAAGTTCTTATTCTTCTTTTTTGCACATTTACTTTGGAATGCTTGCATTGAGAGCTATTCCTGTATCTCATTGATAAATTGAGCACATGAAAGCTTGTCTACTAAGGGTTGTTTTATTTTATTTATTTATTTTTACATAAGTTAATTATCTGTTGGATTCAGAGATACTACAAAATCATGACTCTCCCTTTCCCTCTCTTAAAATCTGGAATATGACAAAAATGATGGGGCAGAGAAAAATGTCCAAATATCTTTTAGTTTCTCTTTGAATTTTCAAACAAGTTATACTGTCATACTGAATGCTACTTATTTAAATCTTGCACAAATTTAAGCAGTTTCTTTTTATAATAAAACCTTGTATATCATCGAAAACCAGATAGAAATAAATATCTAAAAAGAACTCTGTGCAATATAAACCTGAGTTGTTTACCAGGGGAACACCCTCCAGAGAAAAATAATCCAGAGGAAGGGAGGGAGGAGGATTCCTGGCAATCAGTATTGCTTCCTAAGTGAAAGTGTGAAGAAAAAATGCACGTGTTTGTGTGTGCAGAGATGTTTACATGTATATCTGTATTGAGGTTCTATAATGGTTTACTATTGAATATTCAGTAATGTGATGGAACCAATGGAACCATAGGTTGTTGACATATTGTTGTTTTTTGACCCAGTGGTTATCAAGTATCAAAATCTATGTATTTTAGTTTAATTACTTACAAATAAAAGAAATTGAAACCCATGAGCATGTATATACATGTGAATTTGTCTTCAAGAGATTAATAATTATACATCACTCTTAGCTGATGTGTAGTATCATTACTTGAAGCATGCCAACTTACTGAGCTGTTCTGTTTGTTTCTCACAACCTTCTTTATCATGTTTCTTTGGCAGTTGACAATCAAGAAAGTAGAGAAACATGGCGTGAAAGGCTTCAAACGTGGAAGAAAATTCTTAGGAAAGAGAAATTAGCTGAGCAAGTAGATTCTTTAAATGCTAAGTATGTTGTTGAATTTGATATGAAAGAGGTTGAAAACAGTCTTCGCAAAGATGTGGTGGAAAAGGTCCCAAACACTCAAGGAACCCGCGCATTGTGGATTTCTAAAAGATGGTGGCGCTACCGTCCAAAACTTCCTTACACCTACTTTCTTCAGAAACTCGATTCCTCTGAGGTGAAGATTTTTATTGCTCTGTCGTATACTTCTTCAGCATTTCCTCATGATTAGAGTCGGTAGTTACTTGTTAGTTGTTGCCGCTCTAAATTCTGGTCCTTTTATGACCCAACTTGGTGGACATGGGAGTTATATGAGTGCAAAATGGTTGCACATATATGTATGCAATCTTTAAGAAGGTGCATTGGTTATAAGGGTTTATATTCCTTCTAAAATTGGAAGGCATAAAGTAAGGGTGCACAAATAGTGGAGCCATCCCTGTGCTGGTGCTCAAATTTGGAGGCACTGTTTGTTGAAATCCAACAATGACGCTGTACATGCTAGGAACTGAATGACTTAAGATGCTCTGAACAGATAAAAGGAGACTTAATTTAATTGCTGAGTTAAACTGATATTACTTCATTCTCATATGGAGTTCAGACAATCAGTCAATTATGTTCATTACCATTTAAAAGGATTTGGGAGACAGTTTCTAATTACACTGATTTATGGGCAGGTTGCTGCTGTAGTCTTTACAGAGGACCTGAAAAGACTGTATGTAACAATGAAAGAAGGCTTCCCATTAGAATATGTCGTAAGTCTAATATCTTGATTTTTTTTGTCTCTTTGACATCTTGATATTATTTGTGCCAAAATTTAAGTAGGTGTCTCCTTGGCCTTAAAACTGCTTGATGTGTATTTTATGTAGGTTGATATTCCCCTTGATCCTTATTTGTTTGAGACTATCTCAAATTCTGGAGTCGAAGTAGATCTCCTTCAGAAGCGGCAGATTCATTACTTTCTAAAAGTTGCAATTGCATTACTACCTGGGATACTGATTTTGTGGTTTATAAGGGAATCTTTGATGCTTCTGCACATTACTTCCAAGCGTTTTCTGTATAAAAAATATAATCAACTTTTTGATATGGCTTATGCAGAAAACTTCATCCTGGTAATTATTTGGATTCTCAAAATTATTTTCTTTTTTCATTCGCTAAGTTATCCTTTATCTCACTACGTTCACTATCTATTCAGCCAGTTGGAGAAGTTGACGAAACAAAATCCATGTACAAAGAAGTAGTATTAGGAGGTGACGTTTGGGATCTCCTGGATGAGTTAATGATTTATATGGGAAACCCTATGCAATATTATGAAAAAGGTGTAAAATTTGTTCGGGTAAGCTGTTCAGATTTTGAAAGAATTCACCAGTTTGAGCCATGCTTATTATCATTCCATTTGCAATTTAAACTGTTTGATGTTGTGCATGGCAGGGTGTTCTTCTGTCTGGACCTCCGGGAACAGGCAAAACACTTTTTGCACGTACACTGGCAAAGGAAAGTGGGATGCCTTTCGTTTTTGCTTCTGGTGCGGAGTTTACAGATAGTGAAAAAAGTGGCGCTGCAAGAATTAATGAGATGTTTTCTATTGCTAGGAGGAATGTAAGGCCCTTCCTGTGTTTGTCATATACTACTGCACTATCTCTTACTAAAAACTTTTGGTACTTGTTAATTGCTAATCCTTATTGTTTTTAAAGAGCCATTGTGCTAATTGTAGACCTGAAAAATACTGAGATAGTGTAAGCAGTTTCATATGTAAAATATCAGAGGCTATTATAGGATTTCCCTACGATGAAACACATTTTGAATGTTTTTGGTTGGCAGGATGCATTTGGTTGTTGAATTTAAATTTCAACATTAAAAGTATTGAAGGTCTGAAATCTGAATGCACATGGACAGTTTGAATAATTCACACTATTGCTTTTTCATCCAATCCTTCATATGATCAAGGAACAAAATTTCTATTTGTTTCCATAAAAAATGCCGAAACGTTTCTGTTTTCAAAGAGACCAAAATGAAACAGTGAAATAACGAAACTCTATTGCTTCCATCAAAACACACTAGAACATAGAAAAATACACCAAAACACAACATTATATACTAAAACAATAAGTTGTATCAATATGAATTTAAAGTTTCTCATACCTATTGTATAATTGTTATTGAGAAAAATACAAAAGATTGTATTTTACTATATTAATATTGTTACTTTGAAATGTTTCTGAAACATTTTCGAAATGTTTCTGAAACATTTCCGAAACGTTTCTGAAACATTTCCTTTTCCAAGCCAGCCGAAATGACCTAGTAAAACGAAATTTTGAGCCTTGCAGATGATATTAGAGTTCCATAATAATGTATGACAATTTTGGAATGTTATGATAAAATTACTGTCTGGTCGTGTTTGCGGTGAATTTAGTGTAGTAATAGACTAATTTAGGGTTCTGAAAGGTAGAAGATAAGCTGTAGGGTCTGTGGAAGCAAAAGAGCTGTAATTGGTTTCATTTTTAAAAGTGACAGGATGCTAGATTTTCATAAAATTCTGTGTTGCAGGTCCATGTATGGTCTTCTTAGCATCAGTCTAATGCCAATGAGCTCTAGTTTGAGATTACGCGTCACGACTCCAGACCCACCTTGTGTGGATTAGGAATCATAACCAGCCAGTAGCTTAGCTACTCAAGGCCGAACTAAACCAAAAGACTAATCACCTATATTTGATATAATGCGGAAGCATGATTTACTATTCTTGTAAACATAAAGCAAATACCTATGTCACCATCATAACATAGTTTTATTACACAAGCATAGTCTTGACACAAATCTAGGGAAATCTACTAGTTCAAACTTATTACAAAAGCAAAATATAACTCTAGTCTTTGTGACATTCACATATAGGTAGCTTAGCCAACAATTTCTTAATCTTGGTTATCTGAAAATGTTTAAGAAAATATGAGCTACAAGCCCAGTGAATAATAGAATAATTGAAGCATCAAAATATACCATGGGCTTGATTTACATATGACACATATACCATTTGCACAAGATCTTGAAACAAGTAGAATAGATATCCATATAGTAAACATAAACATACCTTTCAAAATATGCTAACTTGTTTAATACTTGCAAAAGCATCTAAATATCAATATCATATATAATTCATAATGTACTCATGATCTCGGCTAAACGGAAAATCCGTAACAAAACATATGCACTAGTGATGCGTAACAAAAAGACAAAAAGTCGTGAGAAACGTCTTCCTAATCATATCAAGTTTTCGGCTTATTTTAAGTCCTCTGATGTAGGACCTTCGAGTATGGCACATATAGCTTTCAAATCTTATTCATTGTGTACAAAATTTAATCCATGAATTTTCTTAATAGAAGAATACAAGGTTTAGCATCAAAACATAGTAACTATTTTTGAAGAGTAACATAGACATATTATCATTTGCTATATAATGTTCAAATATAATTTGTAGAAAAAGAACATTTGCATTGAAAATATGTATGTTTTACTCTAAATGCACCATTATTCACTTTAAGTGCTTAATGTTTGAAATTCTTACTCTAGATGTTAGAACTTGATCTTCAAGAGCAACTTCCTAGCCTTTACTCTTTTCTCTTCACTATATTTAGGTTTACTTGTATTCAAACCTTTTCATCTACATGTACTATTTACAGGATGAAGTAAAGAAAGTTGGTTTAGTACTTTACTAATTCTTTCTTTTTTACTAATCCACTAATTTAGTAGGCTAACTTTCATTATCATTTAGATGAAGATAATCATTCCACTTATTAAGTGGAGAAACTTTATTCTTCACTCATCTAAGTAGAGTAAAACTCTTATGATTACCTTGCTAAGTGTTGCCACCATTAAGTAGAGAAACTTGATTCTTCACTCATTAAAGTAGAGTAAAACTTTCATTATTATCTTGCTAAGTGCTACCACCATCAAATGGAGAAGCTTTATTCTCCACTCATCTAAGTGGAGTAATAATTTTATGATTACCTTACTAAGTGCTGCCACCATTAAGTGGAGAAACTTTATTCTCCACTTATTTAAGTGAAGTAAAACTTTCATGATTACCTTGCTAAGTGCTGCCACCATTTGCTCCTCTTTAGTTGTGTATAAATAGAGAAGTATAAGCATGAAATCAATATATGCATAGAAGAGAATTATGGAGTGAGTATAACTTAGTGAGTGAGTGTGAGGATTTTAGGGTGTTACATCCTTCCCTCCTTTAATAGGTTTAGTCCTCCAAACTTAACATACCTTAATTGTCAAATAGATGCGGATATTTCTCTCGAATTTCATCTTCTCTTTCCCAGGTGGCTTCTTCCAAAGAATGACTTTGCCAACGAACCTTTACAAAAGAAATGACTTTGCGCCTTAACTCTCGGTCTCGACGATCTATGATTTGGACCAGTCACTCTATGTAACTCAAGTCTTCTTGTACATTCAGTGGATGATAGTTTATCATGTGCGTAGGATCGTGCACATAATATTGTAACATAGAAACATGAAACACATTATGTACATCGAAAAGTTCAAGTGGAAGGGCTAACCGATATGTTACGGGTCCAACTTTCTGGAGTATCTCGAATGGACCAATGTATCTTGGTTTTAATTTTTCCTTCTTGCCGAATCGGATCACTCCCTTAGAATGAGACACTTTCTAAAACTCATGATCGTTTACTTGATATTCTATCTCCCTTCTTCTAACGTCCGTATAATTCTTTTGACGACTTTAAGCGGTTTGAAGTTTTTGTCGAATTAACTTGATCTTCTCGTTGGTTAATTGAATGATGTTTGGTCCCAAAAGCTTTCTATCTCCCAATACATTTTCTTTCATAGAGCGCCTCAAATGGTGCCATACCGATACTGGCTTGAAAACTGTTGTTATAGGCGAACTCTACCAGCGGCAGGTGAACTTCCCAATTCCCTTGGAAATCGAGAATACAAAGTCGTAACATATCTTCCAAAATCTGAATTGTTCTTTTTGATTGTTCGTATGTTTAAGGATGATATGCTGTGCTGAATTTCAACTACGTCCCCATAGCACTTTGCAAACTCTTCCAAAATCTAGCTACAAATCTAGGATCTCTGTCCGACACAATGGACACATGTACTCCGTGTAAACGAACAATGTGGTTTTCACCGCTAAGAAGTGAGTGGATTTTGTGAGCCTGTCAACAATAACCTAAACGGCGTTACAACATCGAGGGGATTGTGGTAATCCTGTGACAAAGTCCATTGCAATATGTTCCCATTTTCATTCTTGTATTGGGAGAGGTTGCAATGTTCCAGTTGAACTTTGATGTTCAGCTTTCACTTGTTGACAATGAAGGTAACGCGACACGAACTCAGCTATCTCCTTCTTCATTCCTGACCACTAGAAAGATCCTTTGAGATCTCTATACATCTTGGTATTACTTGGATGAATTGAGAATTTGGAGTTGTGCGCTTCTCTTAGAACTTGCTTCTTAACTTCTGACACGTTGGAAACATATATTCGATCTCTAAATTTAAGTACTTTATCTTGCATTGTGAAATTGGATTTTGGACTCACGTTCATGCCATCACATATCTTCTTTAAATAAGGATTCTCACGTTGACGTAGTTTCACTATCTCAAACAAAGTGGGTTGAGCAATCAAAGTGGAGAGTATACCATGTGAATTTGGCAACACAACCTCTACTTCTAATGCTTTTTGTTGTGTAGTGATCAAGGATACCAAGTTTGTAGAAGTCCTTCTACTCAAAGCATCGGCCACCACGTTAGCTTTACCCGAATGATATTGGATCAATACATCGTAATCTTTTATTAGTTCCAGCCATCTTCTTTGACGCATGTTTAACTCCTTTTGAGTGAAAAAGTATTTCAACCTTTTGTGGTCTGTGTAGACTTCACAAGTGACTCCATACAAGTAATGACGTCATATCTTCAGTGCAAACACCACCGCGGCTAGTTCAAGATCATGAGTGGGATAGTTCTTCTCATGTACTCTCAACTGTCTGGAGGCATATGCAATAACATTGTCGTTTTGCATTAATACGCATCCCAAGCCTTGGTGCGAAGCATCGTTATAAATGACAAAGCCTTTGGTTCCAGACGAAAGAGCTAACATGGGTGCAGTCACCAACCCATTCTTCAACTCTTGGAAACTTTGCTCCCTTTCTTTAGTCCATTTGAACGGAGTATTCTTTTGAGTTAGTTGAGTCAAGGGGGTAGCAATCTTTGAGAAGTTCTTCACAAATTTCCGGTAGTACCTGGCTAAACCCAAGAAACTACGAACCTCCATTACATTGGTTGGTCTTGGCCACTCCACAATTGCATCAATCTTGGAGGGGTCAACCGATAATCCCGCCTTGTTGATGATGTGCCCCAAAAAGGATATGCTTGATAACCAAAATTCACATTTCTTTAATTTGGCATAAAGTTGTTTGTCTATTAGAATTTGAAGAGTGGTCTTCAAATGTTGCTTATGATATGCAATGCTCTTAGAATACACAAGGATATCATCAATGAACACAATAATAAATTCATCTAAGTGCGGTTTGAAGACCCGATTCATTAAATTCATAAAAGCTGCAGGTACATTTGTGACTCCGAAAGGCATGACCAAGAACTCGTAATGACCATATCTCGTTCTAAAGGCAGTCTTTTCTACCTCCTCTGCTTTGACCTTCAAATCAATCTTCGAGAACACTTGGGCACCTTGAAGCTGGTCAAACAAATCATCGATCCTAGGTAACGGATACTTATTTTTGATAGTCATTTTATTCAACTCTTGATAGTTAACACAAAGTCTCATGGTACCATCCTTCTTCTTTACAAAAAGGACAGGGGGCACCCCACGGTGATACACTAGGACGAATGAATCTTTTATCTAGCAAGTCTTGGAGTTGGGTTTTCAACTCTTTTAATTCAAGAGGGGACATACGGTAAGGAGCCTTGGAAATGGGTTGTGTACCCGGATGAATATCAATAGTGAATTCAATTTCTCGCTCTACTAATGAGCCAGGTAACTCTTTAGGGAATACATCGGAAAAGTCACAAACAATAGAAATATCTTGTCGAGATAGAGAGGAGGTTTGGTTATCAATGACACTACACAAGAAATCATGGTTTCTCTTTTTGAGTAAACGACAGGCTTTCATAAAAGAAATAAGATAAGGAGGGGGTATTACATCAACTCCTTCAATAGTGAGTGTAGAATGATTGGGTATTTGGAATAAGATTTTCGTAAGCATACAATCAATTGTAGCATTATAGGTAGATAACCAATCCATTCCTAGGATAACATCAAATTTATGTATATCAAAGGGTATAAGGTCGACTAACAAGGGAACATCATTCATAAGGACCTCACACATTTTATATACCATGCTACAACTTATTGAACCACCAGATGGCAAGAAAACAGATAAAATAAAATTCAATGGCTCAAAAAGATTAGGTAAGTGATGAGCAAAGTGACTTAAAACGAATGAATGAGTAGATCCAGAATCAATAAGAATATATGCAGAATGACCACAAATCGGGAGTGTACCTGATACTACATAATTGATGGTTGCAGTATCTCCAGGAGTAAGCGCGAATGCCCGACCTTGCCTTTTGGCTCCACACTCTTATTAGTAAGAGGTTTTTGGATTAATGTAGAGGTGGTAGTACTTGGTGTTGGTGCTCTTGTAATGTTTGGGCAATCTTTGATTTGGTGTCCCATTTGGCCACAACCAAAGCACGCACCACTCGCACGATGACACGAGTCTTGGTGCCACCTTTGGCAATTAGGACATTAAGGCATGTCATTTGTTCCTCAATTGACTTGACTTATTGCACCCTCGTTAGGAAAAAAACTCCCGTTAGTGGTTCTGGTGCTTTGTTTCTTGGAACTTTGACTTTGTTGATCTTGTCTTTGACCACCACCTTGTCTTTTTAGGTTCCTGCTTTTCATTATTTCGTCATTGGACTTTTCAGCAATCATGGCTCGTTCCATCACTTCTAAGTATGTCGGGAGCCTTAAAATATCCACTCGATTGCGAATATTCCATTTTAAGCCGCCCTCAAACTTTCTTGCTTTTCTAACTTCGGTAGTTACCACATGTGGGGCAAACCTTGACAAATCGGTGAATTTTGCCTCGTATTCAGCTACCATCATGTTCCTTTGGTTTAGAGTCAAGAATTTTGCAATCTTTTGATCTTTGATAGCATCGAGAAAGTACTTGTCATTGAAGCTTACAAGAAATCTTTCCCAAGTCCATCGAAGCTCCTTTCCTTCCTCTGTTAGCCACCATGTTCGTGCTGCTCCTTCAAATGTAAAGGTAGCAAAAATAACTTTTTGTTCTTCTGTGCAAGGTAGAACTTTGAAGATTTTCTCCATTCTAAGTATCCACGTCTCAGCAGTCATAGGGTCTTGTGTGCCCATAAAAGTAGCAGGTTTTAGTTGTTGAAACTGCTTGATAGTCGTAGGTGCTCTCCTTTCATATCGTTGTATAGGTGGTTCAAGAGAATTTTGGGCATGGTAGTTGTTCTGCTGAGCATCATGGATGGTATGAATTAGCCCTTCAAAGGCTCTCTCAATTCTTTCAATATGATCATTAAATGTTCTTGCCTTTTCTTTGCTTTTAGCCATCTGTCAACTACTCCTAAAAAAAAACAATTAACATATATGTTGTAATGTATATAATATGTAGCATACCGCACATATCACCTAACTGTAATAGAAGATATATTAAAACACGCAGCGATTTAAATATATACATCCTTAGATTACTATCTTAGTCTTAAGGTGTCAACCTATTGCTTTGATACCACTCTGTCACGACTCCAGATCCACCTTGTGTGGATTAGGAATCATAACCAGCCAGTAGCTTAGCTACTCAAGGCCGAACTAAACCAAAAGACTAATCACCTATATTTGATATAATGTAGAAGCATGATTTACTATTCTTGTAAACATAAAGCAAATACCTATGTCACTATCATAACATAGTTTTATTACACAAGCATAGTCTTGACACAAATCTAGAGAAATCTACTAGTTCAAACTTATTACAAAGCAAAATATAACTCTAGTCTTCATGACATTCACACATAGGTAGCTTAGCCAACAACTTCTCAATCTTGGTTACCTAAAAATGTTTAAGAAAATATGAGCTACAAACCCAGTAAATAATAGAATAATTGAAGCATCAAAATATACCATGGGCTTGATTAACATATGACATAGATACCATTTGCATAACATCTTGAAACAAGTAAAAGAGATATATATATACTAAACATAAGCATACCTTTCAAACTATGCTAACTTGTTTAATACTTACAAAGCATCTAAATATCAACATCATATATAATTCATAATGTACTCATGATCTCAGCTAAATGGAAAATCCGTAATAAAACGTATGCACTAGTGATACGTAACAAAACGACAAAAAGTCGTGAGGAACGTCTTCCTAATCATATCAAGCTTTCGGCTTATTTTAAGTCCCCTGATGTAGGAGCTTCGAGTATGGCACATATAGCTTTCAAATCTTATTCATTGTATACAAAATTTAATCCATGGATTTTCTTAATAGAAGAATACAAGGTTTAGCATCAAAATATAGTAACTTTTTGTGAAGAGTAACATAGACATATTATCATTTGCTATGTAATGTTCAAATATAATTTGTAGAAAAAGAACATTTGCATTAGAAATATGTATGTTTTACTCCAAATACACCATTACTCACCTCAAGTGCTTAATGCTTGAAATTCTTACTCTAGATGTTAGAACTTGATCTTCAAGAGTAACTTCCTAGCCTTCACTCTTCTCTCTTCACTATATTTAGATTTACTTGTATTCAAACATTTTCATCTACATGTACTATTTATAAAATGAAGTAAAGAAAGTTGGTTTAGTACTTTACTAATTCTTTCTTCTCCACTAATCCACTAATTTAGTGGGCTAACTTTCATTATCATTTAGATGAAGATAATCATTTCACTTATCAAGTGAAGAAACTTTATTCTCCACTCATCTAAGTGGAGTAAAACTTTCATGTTACTTTGTTAAGTGCTGCTACCATTAAGTGGAGAAATTTTATTCTTCACTTATCTAAGTGGAGTAAAATTTTCATAATTACCTTGCTAAGTGCTGCCACCATCAAGTGGAGAAATTTTATTCTCCACTCATCTAAGTGTAGTAATAATTTCATGATTATCTTGCTAAGTGCTGCCATCATTAAGTGAAGAAGATTTATTCTCCACTCATCTAAGTGGAGTAAAACTTTCATGATTACCTTGCAAAGTGTTGCCCCTATTTGCTCTTCTTTAGTTGTGTATAAATAGAAAAGTATAAGTATGAAATCAATATATACATAGAAGAGAATTATGGAGTGAGTGTAACTTAGTAAGTAAGTGTGAGGATTCTAGGGTGTTACATTACGCCTCACAAGTTGGGTGCTGTACCTGCCTGCAAATAACAGGAATTTCATGGCAACAACTATGGTGGAATTCCTCAAGATGTGATCCTTAATTTTCATCATTTTTTTCCTTTGTCTGGAAGCACATATTAACTTAACACAATAATGCACTTATCTTCATGCAGGCTCCATGTTTTGTATTTGTGGACGAAATTGATGCTATTGCTGGGAGACATGCGAGAAAGGATCCACGAAGAAGAGCAACATTTGAGGCTCTGATTGCACAGCTTGATGGAGAGTTAGTATCTTACTTATCCTGTGTTTGTACTGCGGGCCCTTTTGCAGTGCTTTGGGAATCAATGCTTTACATGTGGTTCAAATATCGCAAAAACTTGAGTTTGGGTTGTCATGTCTCTAAAGGCATGACTTCATACTACAGGAACTCTTGTCCCTCTAAAGGCATGACTTCATACTCAAAGTACTTGAAAAAAACTCCTTTCACCTTATGGACCTTTTTGGCAAGTAAATACTCCGTATTCCTCTCTGTCCAATTACACTAGACCAAGCACAAACAGGGCCACATCGCGTGCTTTCCTCACATTCCTTCAATTACAACCCGTATAATAAGAGAACGACTCCTGCACTGATCCTCACATTACCCAAACAACACCAGACTCCGCAGCTATCTGGCATACTTGCAATGTAATAGAAAGTGGTTAACAGTCTCACCTGTCCTGTGAAAATACACACCAATCCATCGTAATGTTCACCGTCCACCTCATGTTATTAAATAGTCAAGAGAGCTTCTCATACAGCAATCCTAGTGAAAAAGGTTGCATTCACATGCACCAAACATCTCGTCAAGTAAAGAAAGAAATCTCCACTCCATTCAGTTCGTTGTGCAACAATTTCTCCGTGAACCTGCACTCAACCTCACACCCCCTCCACCCTGTGCCAAACCTGGACATTGTACGGCAACTCCAAAAGGGCATCCACTGACTTCACCTTCCTATTCAGAAAGGTTCTCCTAAACTGAGTCGTCAAAACAACTGATTGTGAAATATGAACACAATTCGCAATGTAGCATCCTTTTCCACCACAATCCCAAACAAGCTGAGGTTTTCTTCATCCTCCCAGGTTGATGCCTGTACCATTTGTGGTGATAACTTTGGGTCTTATGGTTTTTATCTTGTAATTCGGAGTATTTTCTTCTGAAGGGTCTGCGAATGAATTGTGAATTGCAATTTTCGGATCTAGCGCATCTTTCAGGCACTTCTCAAGTAGTTTGTTGACTAGTAAATAATTTGTGATGGCAATTTGGAATTGTTGATATTTGAATTTGACATATCTAGTGCTAGATCTGACATTTGTAGACATATTCCACGAGTCCACCTGATATTTAAGGATGTTCACTTCTGTAGATGTCATTTAGTTAAGACTGCAATGTATAACTTGATGAAAAAGAAAGAATAAGATGTAGTTTCTAATTCCTTCTTTTAGCAAGTGTTAGGGATGTATGATATGAACAGAGCCTTATCGCTGTGATGGCTCCATATTTGATGTCTATTTATCTATATTTTTCACAGTTTTGCTGTAGTTTGATGGTATTGCAATTCAATTAGCTTAATTTTGAAAATTTTGGAGCGATAAAACATTACATCTTGGGCTAAGATTACTTCTTCACATCCAACCCAAAGCTACTTGTTTGTGTGCTTTCTTCTTCTTTAATAAACTTTATTTTTATTTTTTGGGTAAATGCCTAAATGGTTACTGATATTCAAGTCTTTGTTATATGTAGGAAAGAAAAAACTGGTGTTGATCGGTTTTCACTCAGACAAGCCGTGGTATTCATCTGTGCTACTAATAGGCCAGATGAACTGGACCTTGATTTTGTACGTCCTGGCCGTATCGATCGTCGTTTGTACATTGGTCTACCTGATGCAAAGCAGCGGGTGCAAATTTTTGGTGTGCACAGTTCAGGAAAGCAGCTTGCTGAAGACGTTGATTTTGAGCAGGTAAGCAGTTAGTGTTTCCTATTTTCTTTATGTCCATTTGGAAATGGTAGGTGGTTCACTTTTCCATCTTTACAATATCCATTTAGTTATATGTAAGTTTCACAGCTTATAGTTCTATCTTCTGAAATCAAATGACGAATTCCGTTTTCATTAAATGCATCGTTGTACTATTTTTGGTTGGCCTGGCGCCTTGGCTTTTGAAGCAAGCGGCATTTTCCATGTGTGTACCGTAATTGTTTGTGTTTTGTTTTTTCAGTGCATATTTACTTATAAGAATATAAAGTATTATGTATAATCTTTTAGCCAAATATGGGGATCTTTAATATGTTAGCTAAAACCTTGTTATTGCTGGTCCTTTCACTTGATTGCTTTTGTTCTTTACAATGTGAACATTTTTTTTCTACATGTTTCTCTTTATTTTTCTTTTTGCAATGTGACGTTTGTTTGTTTTTGTTCATTCTTTCAGTGTCGGCAACCAGTGCTATAAAACAAGTGATTGAACTTATTGTGAAAGTTGATGTTGTGCAGTTATACAGACTTACTGATACCTGTTACCGGAATGGAGAGATTTGAGATCAAGCATATAACAGGGTGGAATTAATTGATTTTTGTTTAAAGTCGCTCAGACTCCAGTGTCAGAGCTAAAGTTGAGATTGAAGAATGAAAACAACTCAGTAGCATAATTGGTGTTGGTAAAGCTGTGAATGGCATGAGGGCTGTGCATCAAGCATGATTTTTTTTCAAAAATTTTAAGTGTGAGAAGCCAGAAAAATATTTCAAGATATGGCAAACACAGTAGAGCATGGGTGGATGTACTTGGCTGTTCTATTTATTAGAGACTTGCCAAGCTGTACTGCTTTGGTAATTTCTCTTCAGAAACTTACATCAAAGCCAGAAAGACAACAAATCAATAACAATTACAAGAATCTAATGTCTTTAATTATTTGTTCAGTGAAAATACTATGGTTATAGGTTGGTTATCTACTGGCCTAGCAGGCTAGCCCTAACATATGCTCATGGAGATTTTGAAACTCATTTCTAATACTGGTTGCAGCTTGGCAGACGATTTTGAATCCGCTATGAAGTCAGTCTTCTATAATGGTACTTTGTTTGGAGTAATAAAGTCAGGTTGCCTACTAGGACTGAGTCTCTCTTTTTAAGTGGACACTTGAAACGCAATGTACTCTTGAATTGTGGAAATTTCAGATTGTACCCATTTCTAAGTTTCTGGAGTGCTTTTCTGATGTTTATTAACCGCATTAGTGCTCACTTCTTAACGTTCTACTCTGCCCATTGTGATGTTCAATGTATATATAAAATTTTCATCACCTTTCAGCTTACTTTTGTTTGTTTTATTTTGTTTTTTTTTTCCTCCCTAAACTTGCAGCTTGTCTTCCGAACTGTTGGTTATTCTGGAGCAGATATTAGAAATCTTGTGAATGAAGCGGGAATAATGTCTGTAAGTTAGTTCTCTATATTCTTTTCTTTAGAAGTTAAATACTTGGTATTTTCTGTCAAATATACAGTGTAGTTGGTATCTTAGTTGGCTATACTCATACATGATCACTTCCTTTTTGGGGAAAGGAACACACACACACACACACATATATGTATATATCTGCATGTAGAATTTATGAAATTGAATTATTCTTACTTAATTGAAGATTCATAAGTACGCATCTTATCCTTTGAATCCACTCAAACAAATTGTGATGTTGAATAGGTACGTGATATAATGCTTGTTAAGTTGCCTCCCTTTGTGGTTCTGACTGGCATCCTATTATTGTGGGGCTATTTCTTGTGCCAAGCATTTATTGGAAATATAAAGCCATTATGGAGTTCTTTTTTTTATTTTCTTCCATTTGTCATGTGTCAGCTTTGTTATTGGAGCTTCTGATTTTTAATTTGTTTGTTAGTTTGATAGGTAAGATGTTCTTCTTTTAGAGTGTGACTTTTGTTAAAATATGCATCAAGATGCATTACAGCTTTCTATCCATAGGAAATTTACAAGTGAAAACATGAACCCATTCACACATGGCCTATCATTCATTTTCTTTGGATAACTACAATTTCTCCAACAGGGTGGTTGTGCTAGAGATTATTTTAAGGGCACTAAGTTTAGCCATAACCTGTTGTAAGATCCCCGCTTGAATGTATTACAAAGTTTAGCTCTGTGATCAGGTATTTCTTTGATGCTTATATTGCAAATTGTCAGTGTGACCATGTGAGGTGGTTAGATTTGTGGGTCCGAGGCACCCACCTTTATCAGTACTAGCTGACCATTCTTTCTCACTCTACTTCAAGCTATTTTGAGGTTCGTAGTACAACTTTGTTAATTTGCAAAAAGGTGGCTGTCCTTGTCACAATACTGTGCCTGAGATAGGAGGGGGGAGGGGAGGTGGAACAAGCTGTCCAGCAATGGATACCAAGAAGGGGAGTTCGTCTTTAAGTATATATGCATGCCAACTGTTGTCAGCTGGCCAATGTTGTTGCCTTATATAAAATCCTGACACAAAAGACAATCCCCATCCAAGGTCACCAAACCATTTATGGGCCTGATAAAACTATTTTTTAGCAATTTGCTCCTTTCTTTTTCCACTCTGGTTTGTCCTTCTTTCACCTTGAGTCCTTGCTAGTTCAAATTTACTAGATGGTGCCTCCAATTCACACACGCAAACACATGCTAGGAACACTCACCCATTACACATGCATAGAGTCCTATTTTAGTTCATATGGACGTATTCTGAAGGTGCTCCCGTTGTTAGGCTCTTTTAACCTTTGATGCTTTGGCATCAAAAATCTCATTCTTACTCCATTACCTAACTAATTCCTTTTAACATATGTATTACATTTCTGAAATATGTTGAATCTTTTCAAGTCTTGATTTAAGGTGGGAGTTTGATACACTATTGATGTAAATGAAAATTGGAATAGGCTCTTATTTGCACAGTTGCACTTCCATTGCTCTCAGTTTTAGGTGGAGTTGTAACCCTTGTGAACCCTATCAAGGTCATCCATGATGTTAGTAATGCATGCCCATTCATTGAAGGGGTTGTTCATAATTCTGTTGAATATGCAGGTGAGAAAAGGACATTCTAAGATCTACCAGCAAGATATCATTGATGTGCTAGACAAACAATTGCTTGAGGGTATGGGTGTACTCCTCACGGAAGAAGAGCAACAGAAATGTGAACAAAGTGTAGGTATCTTCATTCACAGTACCCATCTAAGAGCCAGCTTACATGTAGTATGATTGCGACCATTAGGTTGATGTGCTTATGTAACAGGTATCTTTTGAAAAGAAGAGACTACTGGCAGTACATGAAGCAGGTCATATATTGCTGGCACACTTGTTTCCTCGATTTGATTGGCATGCATTTTCTCAGCTCCTGCCTGGTGGCAAGGTACAATTTCTTTTTTAGTTCTGGATGGTAAATGAATGCTATTGAATTGTCTTAGGAGTTATTTGATATCGCATTCAATATTGAGCAGGAAACTGCAATATCGGTTTTTTACCCTAGAGAAGATATGGTAGACCAAGGTTACATTACCTTTGGTTACATGAAAATGCAAATGGTTGTAGCTCATGGTGGGCGTTGTGCTGAACTTGTTGTCTTTGGTGATGACGTAACTGATGGAGGAAGGGACGATCTAGAAAAAATTACAAAGGTAAGTGCATCTTTTCTTAGAATTAGGATTATTGTTCTTGATGCTTTCTTTGCTTTGGTATTGTACTTAAAAGTATTAATGAACATCTGAGAAGTTCGAAACAGCTTTTGTCAGTTAACAGGCATCAAAAGAGCATGTGTTTTTACAATTCTACCATTAAGACATTTATTATATTGTTTATAAAATAAATAAGTCAAATGTTTCTTGTTGTCCTTTGATTGAAATTTGACTCTCTCTCTCTTAAGGCTACGAGTTAACATTTCTGAACATGGCTACAAACCACTAAAGGTGTAGCTTAGTGGCAAGTGGGTAACTCTCAAGTAGTTTGGTTATGGGAGGTCATGTGATCAATGCGTGTTGACTCCCCTTTTCCATTGACTTTGCTGGGCCACCTGCTTGCTCACTTGGTCTTTGGTGGTACTGTGGTGATGGACTCGCCTTCTCGGGCAGTAGCTATGGCTCAAACTGGACATTTCATGATGGGTGGGAGCTCCTATGGTCACGTCCAGGAAGGTCGCTATTATCGATCGCCCCCTCTTTGCTCAACAAAAAAAAAAAACATGACTACATAACTGGGAGGAATATTGATTGGTTCCTAGTTTCTACTGACTGGGAGGAGTATTTCCCAAATGTGGTTTAGTCGTGTTTTCCTAGGCCAGTCTCTGACCATGTTTCCATTGTGCTTGACGGTAGAGGGATGAGGAGAGGACCTAGTCCCTTTAGATTTGAAAATATGTGGTTAAGAGAGGTAGGCTTTGTAGAGATGGTCAAGGTTTGGTGGGACGGGTTCTCGGTTGAAGGCAACCCCAGTTTTCGATTAGCTAAGAAATTGAAGCTTTTGAAGGAAGTTTTGAAGACTTGGAACAGAGAAGTGTTTGGCAGGGTGGAGGTGAGGATAGATCGGCTTCTGGAGGTAATCAAGCTGTTGGATGCGAAAGAAGGGAGAGGATGGCTTTTAGAGGTGGAGATAGTGAGTAGGGTTGAGTGTACATGGGAGGTAGAAAGACTGATGATCTTGGAAGAGGTTAGTTGGAGACAAAAAGCTAGAGTGTTTTGGCTTAAGGAAGGGGATAAAAATACCAAGTTTTTTCATCGTACGACGAATGCTCATGAGAGGGTTAACCACATTAGCAATTTGTTTATCGATGGGATTGATCTCTCTAGGGAGGAAGACATTTCAAACAGCATCATTGAGTTCTACACAAACCTCTACTCCGAATCTGTGGTATGGCGACCATGGGTCGATGGTTTGGAGTCGAGTGTTATTCAGGAGGAGGATTGCAGTTGGTTGGACAGTCTATTCACGGAGGAAGAGGTGGCAGGAGACCTTAGAAGCCTCAAAGGGGACAAAGCCCCTGGCCTTGATGGTTTCTCTGTGGCTTTCTTTCAGCAATGTTGGCAGGTGGTGAGGGAGGATGTATTGGCAGTGATGCATTCATTCTATGAATCACAAGAGTTTGAGAAGAGCCTAAACGCAACGTTCATTGCTCTTATTCCAAAGAAAGGAGGTGCAAGAGATATTCAGAACTTTAGGCCTATTTGCTTGGTGGGGAGTATGTACAAAATTATTGCCAAGGTGCTAGCTTCGAGGATGAAAACGGTGATTGGGAAAGTTGTGTCGGAGTCCCAGAATGCCTTTATAGGGGGCAGACAGATTCTGGATGCAACATTACTAGCTAATGAGTATGTGGATTCCAGTTACGTAGCAACCTTTCAGAAGTTTTGTGCAAGCTAGACATTGAGAAGGTATATGATCATGTTTGCTGGAATTTTGTGATTTATATGTTGGAAATGCTAGGTTTCAGTGAAAGATGGTGTAGATGGATCAAATTTTGCATATGCTCAGTACAGTTTTCGATCCTGGTGAATGGGATGGCCAAAGGATTCTTCGGGAGTTCCAGGGGTCTTAGGCAAGGAGATCCATTGTCACCCTTCCTTTTTATTATCATTATGGAAGCTTTTAACCTTTTTCTTAATAGAGCAGTGACCAATGGAAGGTTGGGGGTTTTAGGTTGGAGGAAAAGGAGGGTATCCTGTGCTTGTCTCGCACTTGTTATTTGCGGATGACACTCTAATTTTATGTGGAATTGCGGCAAAGGAGATGAGAACCTTGAGGCTCGTTCCTCTTGGCTTCGAGGCACAGTCTCGAGCCTCCGGATTAGTTTAGCCAAGAGTGAGCTCATTCCAAAAGGGGAGGTGGACGAGGTGGTCTCTCTGGCAGCTATTCTGGGTTGTAAGATTGCCCATCTTCCGTCTTCTTACCTTGGCCTCCCACTTGGATCCTCTTTCAAGTCCAAGGTGGTTTGAGACTTGGTGATCAAAAGGTGTGAGAAGAGGTTAGCTTCGTGGAAGAGACAGTTTCTCTCCAAGGGAGGCAGACTTACTCTTGTTAAGAGTGTTCTTTCTAGTTTGCCTACTTATTTTCTCTCTCTCTCTCACTCTCTCTTCACTATCCCCATCTCATTGGCTAGAAAGGTGGAGAAGTTGATGAGAGATTTTTTATGGGGTGGGTTAGTGGATGAATTTAAATACCATCTTGTAGATTAGAAGGAGGTTTGTCTCCCTAAGAAAGGCGGCGGTTTGGGTATTCACATCTTGGTTTCCTTCAACAAAGCCCTCTTAGGCACATGGCTGTGGAGATTCACCAATGAGCATCAATCCTTGTGGAGGAGGGTGATTAGCAGCAAATATGGCATTAATAGAGGCGGGTGGAAGATAGATGAGGTCAAGAGACCACACGGAGTAGGGCTGTGGAAGGGTATAATGAGAGTGTGTGTTGACCTCTTTAACTCCATAGCTTTTAAGATGGGCAATGGTCGGAAGATTCTTTTTTGACAGGATGCTTGGTGGGGCCAAGCACCTTTGCAAGAGACTTTTCAAGAGTTGTTTAGAATTGCGATTGTTGGTTCTCTTCTTCTACAGGTGGGGCTTGGAATCCCATTTTTTGAAGGGGGGTTCAACATTGGGAGCTCGAGGCAGTCAAGGAGTTATTTGGAGGCCTCCATGATTTCTCCATTAATCCAGGGTTTGAGGATAGCATGACTTGGACAGGTTATTTGAAGGGTATATTCTCGGTCTTCTCTTTTTATTCGACCCTCACTAAAAAGGGGGAGTCCCTTTTTCCATGGAAAGGCATATGGAGGTCTAGAAAGTCAGCTTCTTTGCTTGGTCTGCTTCCAAGGAAGCCATTCTTACTATGGACAACCTTTGGAGAAGGTGCAAATGCTTATTAGATTGGTGTTGCATGTGCAAGTGTGCAGGGGAGAGTGTCAATCATCTTCTCCTCCATTGCTCTTTTGCTAGAGATGCTTGGTGTGTGATCTATTCCCTTTTTGGTGTTGCTTGGGTAATGTCTGGTACAGTGAAGGACCTTTTATCCTCTTGGCATAGGGGCTACCCTAAGGACAGCAGCTCCATCGCTTGGAAGACTGCCCCTTTATGTATAATGTGGTGTTTGTAGAATGTCTGGTACAGTGAAGGACCTTTTATCCTCTTGGCATAGGGGCTACCCTAAGGACAGCAGGTCCATCGCTTGGAAGACTGCCCCTTTATGTATAATGTGGTGTTTGTGGAAGGAGCGCAACAGGAGGTCTTTTGAAGGGGTTGAAAGCCCTATCTCGTGTGTCAAGGGAGGGGTGCTCACCACTCTTTTCTTTTGGCTTAAAGATGATTATCCGTTTTCATTAAGCTCTTTTGTTGAATTTTTGGGGGATCCGTATATCCATGTAGATGCATAGGTTTTTGTTTGTTCAATTGTCTTTTGTTTTGATGTATACCTTGTTTGTATAGGTTTACAACCTTTCTGGTGCTCGGTAATATGCTTTTAATTATCAAAAAAAAAAAAAAAAACTACTAAATTTCTTTTAAAATTTCTTCTTCTCTTTTGATATATATAATACAATGTTTTACTGCCTTTTAGGTGAGAAACCAAAAAAAAAAAAATATACTATCAAGTTGAAAAAATAGAATTCAGAACAAGTCAAATTTTACCTTCTCTCTCTCTCTCTCTCTCTCTCTCTCTATGCAGACCTAAGTAAACCTGCTACCCAAACCCTCTGCAGACAACCACCGCCAGCACACCGGCTACTGAAACCCAACTCCCACCTCCATTAGCCACCACCTTAACACAGCTAACCAGCCAAACCTATCACCCACCACTGTCACCTGCCACCCATGCTGACCTCTTGCTACTAGCACCCATCACCTTAGCAGCACATAACCTGGGCACACCCTAGTGTTAACACTATATAAAGATATATTCTTATGTATAGGAAGAGAAAAATGGTACCGTTCCTCTTTAATTGAGAGCAGATGGAGGGGTAAGATTGGAGATATAAAGCATTTGTCAATATTTTGCACAAAGTGGCTAATCTCCACTCGAACCTACATTGGTAAGCTTGGCAGCCCAAGCTTTAACCATTATACCCAGTAAATGCCCCTATATACATATATGGAAAGAGAATGAATATTGGTAAATGTGGTAGGGGTCAGTGACAATTGTTGATAATTTTGTTTGAACAGCAGTGAAACGTTAGTGGAGATCATTCACAAAAGGTAGTGGACTATAACCTCATGATGGGTTGTGGTGTTGGGTTGGAGAGGGAAAGTAGAGCAAGAAAGAAAGGATAAGTAGGAAGAAAATGATTGTGGTTGTGGTGGTGAGTTGTGGGGTTGCTTGCTTGTTAGATGATGAAGTAAATACGCTGCAATTGGAGAAATGATGCCTTGGGGGTTGTGGGTGGTGATCAGAACAACCAGTGATGTGGGAGAAGGCTTTGTTCTATTTGTAGTAAATGAAGGTAGGGACGCCGTGTAATGCAGTTCACTCTTATATAAATAAAACAATGATGGGGCAATATATTGGTTGATGATATACAATAATATATAAATTACATTTCTTTTGGATAGTAGACAAGTAATTTAAATTTCAAACTGAATTGAACTAGGGTAAAATTGGTATTTTGAAATTTTAAAAATGGTGATATGCACATTTTCCAGATTAGTTGCTAATGGGGTAGTTGATATGTGCATGCAGGGGGGGTGTCATCGTAAAGTAAGGGGTGTCATTTGTTATTCAGAAACCATAGGAGCTTCCTCATAAATGTGAGAAACTTCAGGGTAGTTAGTATAATTTACCCTTCTTTAATCATAGGTAAGTATATCATCTATAACCTTGTTTTCCTATTTTCTTTGGAAGGCTGTGGTCTCATTAGAATGGTTTAGTCCTCCTAACCCAAGTGCCCTGCTGTTCTTACAATTTAATTGACTTCTTAGCCTTTCTGAGTCTAATTGTTCATTACTAACTCTTTGATCACAACACTTGAATGCAATTATATAAGTTCCTAATTCGTATGTCACTTATCTGTGGGCATTACTTAGGTCCTCATCACCAACCAAAAATCTGCAAATAAATACTGCCACAATTATCTATTTTCAGAAGAAATGGTTGTGTCCATTTCATATGTACAAACGATGGATCTTGTTAGCTTGATGTACATTGTTGGGGCGCTTATCTAATAGTTTAAGTTTTTCGGTCAAGTGGTGGCTTAACATGGTATCAAAGTTCTAGTTCCATGAAGTCTTGGGTTCAAGCCTCATGGCCCGTATGTGCTCTCCCGTTGTGCATATTTGTTCTGTCTTTATTCGTACACCTGTTATGTTCTGTCCGTTTGCCTCTCTACGTGTGAGCCGGGATTGCACATGAGAAAGGATGTTACCGTGTTAGCTTGATATATATTGTTGGGGCCCTCATCTAATAGCTTAAGTTTTTAGGTCAAGTGGTAACTTAACAGATCTTTTTGCACATAAGTGCAGTTAGCATTCAGCCTCAACAAAATTAGACCCTAAGATATACTTTGTTGAAGTTATATTAATATAATCTTAAATATGTCCCATCACTTCCGGTATTCCTAAAAGTATTATTTGCCTTAATTTATTTGTAAGATGGATGCTTTTTTTAATTGTTATGCTTCCTATCAAAATGGTGGCAGTTTTGGTATTGGACATTCCAGCTACTCATTCAATTTGCCTCCTCAGATTGCTCGCGAAATTGTAATAAGCCCTAGCAATGCAAGGTTGGGGCTTGCTGCATTGACAAAAAGAGTTGGACTCATAGATCAACCAGATAGTCCTGAGGGTGAGCTGATAAAATACAGGGTATATTCTTCTTTTCTTCTTTACTATAGTTATTGTCACTTAATTTTCTTGATCAGCTAACATTCCTTCATGTTCTTGCTGATGACGATTTTAGTGGGACGACCCTCATGTGATTCCTGCTGATATGACACTTGAAGTCTCTGAGCTATTTACTCGAGAATTGACAAGGGTAATTCCAATTTGCCTCTAATACAGATTTTCCACAATTTAGTGAGGACACTAATGGTGTGGTGCCCAGATATGTACAAGCTGCCTTACATTATATGCAACAAAACAATTCATACTTACGGCTTTTTTTTGTACATGTACAATACTTTTGTGCTTTGTGCAACAAAACAATTCATACTTACGGCTTTTTTTTGTACATGTACAATACTTTTGTGCTTTGTGCGTAAGGATATTTGTATGTATTCAGTGTAAAAGGACATTATATTGATCATTTAATATCACAACAAAGGAAAAATTTTGTTAGATGATGATGTTTAGATTTTTCAGTCAATAACACAGCAGAGTTATATCCTTTTAATTAAAATTTTCGTCACCTTGTGTATCCTTACCTTTGTCTATTGTTAATCCTCATTTATTGTGAGGAAGCTATAAACACACATAGGTACCCAAGCATATGCATGTAGATGTGTATACCTTCAGGATAATCTGATTATGATTACAAGTTGATGCATGTGCATCTGCATGGCTGACTCTTTTTACATGGTAGTATCTTTTCTCGTATACTTTCTATTGTCTTCTGTTCTAAAAAGGAAATATAATGAGATCTGATATTGGTAACAGTACATTGAAGAGACAGAAGAACTTGCAATGAAGGCTTTGATGGATAACAGGCATATACTGGATATGATTGCAGAGGAACTAGTGGAAAAGTCGAGGATAACGGGATTGGTATGTGAATAAATGTCTAATTCACATTCACCTTAAGTTTATGTATATTTGGATTTTGGATTAATTGCTCCAGATTTGGATGATAGAAAAATTCGAACTTGCTAAAGTATCCTCAAATGTTTGTGCGACTACATTGTTTTCCACAACATGTCAAATTCCCATCACCTTGAATCATAATTGTTGAATTCCATTAGTCTACTCTGTCTTTTTGTCTCTTCAACCCCTCCCCAGTTAGCTTAGTCCGATCTGAATATTATATTGATGCATACTGTTATTTACTAGTTAATTAAATGCCATTTAAAAGTTAAAACTATGTTAATGCCAGGGTTTTAAAGTACACATTATTGTCTGTGGCGACTCACACGTAATCCGTTGAACTTACAGTGCAGGGATTGATCCTCGTAACAGATTCAAAACAAATTATATAGGAAATTAATTCATGCAGAATATTTGAGGGACAATATTTAAAGGGTGAGTTGAAATTACAATGACTTTTACATGTATATTATATCCACATATATACATATACGTCGAGGAGATATAGCGTGACAAGGAGAGAGAAGGTAAATATAGAGGAGAAATATGGGAGAATAGACAATATTTATTGGTTGAGAAGAGGGGGAGTGGTTGTGTTCTGGTTTGGTCAATGATTCTCTGCCCTAACGAACAACTTCAAGCATAAGCAGGTAAAGCCTGTTTTCTCTGAAAAAGAATGGGCAAGACTACATCTTGAAAGGAAAATGGATATGAAAAAGGTGATAGGGCAACTAATTGTAAATGTGTAAGTCATTCTGATATGACTATTCTAGATGGAACAAGGTGTTGGCACCTGAATTGATCTTTTCTGTATCACGCCATGTGAACAATATAAAGTGGTAAACATGTTCTGCTATAAAGTGGTAAACATGTTCTTGGTGTTGGTTAAGCTTGTACACACATACACCCCAACGACACATTGTAAACTTAATCTTTACATACTTTTAGAACTTATTCCTACTCCATCGTAAGTAGGGTCCATGACCCAAAAATGTGCTGCTTGCAGCATATGCTTTTTCACATATGGGCTAAACTAATGTGAGCAGGGGGGATATTTTGGAACAACAATATTGTACACTTGAATAGTCTTATACTTTGAGGGACCTTTTCTTTATAAGTAATACACAACTAATGGCAAAACGCATGAAGAAACTACGTATGTATAGAGAGAGATCCATGTAAGTGTTAGATTATATGGAATTGCTTGTAGCCTAATATATATTGTTCATGTTGAAAATCATTTGCTGGTTAGTTGTGATAAGTCAATTGGTGGTTAAAATTATCTTTTGTTGTGCACACACCTAACACCTTTCTAACCATGTTTTCTGTTTCTGTTCCTAGGACATTGAAGAAAGAATTAAAGAATTGTCTCCAATTATGTTTGAAGATTTTGTTAAACCTTTCCAGATAAACTTGGAAGAGGTAATTTGCTTGTTCTTCTCACTTATTCTGATGAAATTTTACTGATGACAATGGAAAGTTGAGTCCTTACATAGTTAATATATCCAGGAATATTTATTGAAAGTAGTTTCGAAATGATAACCATATTTCCTGTATGCTTGTATATTTTGATGTTACGAAAGCATTGTTCTGTAGAAATAAGCTTCCAGTAATTCTTAATTGGTTATTCGTTAAACGCCTCTAAGCCCCCTTCACAGGTAGCTCCTGTTTGTTAATTGCTACAATAGCAAAATGGTAACAATCTTTCCCATCATTATTTGAGCTCATGTTTGACATTCCCAACCCCCCGCGGCAGCCCAAAAACAAAAAAAAACACGCATGCACGCACACAAACATTACTTGATGCCTTATCACACCTCAGTTTTCATTACTATTGGTGCCTTGAACTCTTGAAGTTAATAATGCCAATTCAGAAGGATGCAACCAAAATGTTAGTTGAAAAACTGTCATGGCACTGAGTGTGATGACATAGCCATTATAAGAGGTGGCACTATCATGGCAAACATGAGGCATGTCTAGCTTTAGCAAGCATCTATTTATCTGTTGACAAATAGCAACCAGGACAAATGCATGCATCAGTTCAAGCAGTTGGGATTATTTCCTGTCCAAGTAATTGCAACGCATGTCTCTACAGAAGTGAGTTATTCACTTGCAACTCTGGCGTTGTACTGGGAATTGTGAAACACACGTTTATTTAGGCGCAATCCCTAAAGTGGGACAAAGTTTAGCCAAGTGTTCCCCTTCTGGATAATACAAATAAAGTAGTAAACACCACCCCCCCCCCCAAAAAAAAAAAAAAACACTAAAGTAAAGGTGCAGAACACCAAGAATACTAGGAACTCAGCCTCAATTGCTGAAACTCAAGAACTTCTGATGGCAATATTCTTTAGAATCACTGATATTAATTTGGTAGGTCAGCTGAGATTTGATTAGGAAGTTGAATGATGGAGTTAAAAAATGAAATTGAGAATAAAAAATTCTCCCTTAATAGCCATGCATTTCCTTTTGTGTGGTTCTTATAAATTGCAACACTCACCGTTTTCATCATATCACGAGGGGGATGTTTCTACAAGTCAAATGCTTCGGTAATTTATTATTAGAATCTGCACGGGGCTGTCATTATTTCAGAACCATTGAAGGCTTCAGCTTGTGATAGTAAACACTGGTCTATCTTAACATTTCTGGATGGTGATTTAACCTTGGATTTTATCATTATTTCTTCAAAGCCATGAGCGGGTAACACAATATGCAGATTTATGAAATGTTATCAATAATGGAACATTGCAAAGTTAATTGTTACTTGTCTTTGTGCGAGTAGCCCTGCATCATTTACTCGTCTTTGTTACTCGGCATGATCTGGATATCATGCAGCTGCTGCCATCTTGACGTATAATGGCAAGAGATTACTTGCAACCAACATGTATACCTCAACTTGCATACTTTGTTTAAGGTTGTTATTCTTGTTATGAATTTCCTAATCTTTACTCTCTACAAAAAAATTATTTGTTTCTAATTTTTATTTAATTGCTCTATAAATTGCATGTTTCTTGTCGGTTCAAGGTACGGGTGGTAGCAGACAGAGAGTGAGTGATAGATAATTTGGGTTTGGATCTATTATGTGTCTGCAAAATTAGTGGCTTGCTGATAACTTGCCAATGGTTTTTTTTTTTTTTTTTTTGTCTCGGCTAGATCTGCTGATCACAATTAACATTTCCAATCATAGCTTTGTACAACCTTCTTCCTTGAATTTCTTTCAGGAGGGACCTTTGCCTCACAATGATCGATCGCGATATCAGCCACTGGACATATATCCTGCACCACTGCACAGATGTTAAAGCATTCACGTCTTCCATATTGACTCTCTGTACCTGGCATATATGTATGGGCTATGTGATGGTTGCTAGTTTGGGGAGTATGACTGCTCTCTAGTGGCAAGCCAAAGAATCAAACTGCTTATATAATATATATATACAACCGTCGTATGCAATCAATAATAGCTGAAGAAGTTGACTGAGGAATGAGCTCAAGGGCGGCTAACATAGACTCAGATGAGGCAACATCTCAAAGAACATGCGGAAGCTAGATTGTTGTTTTCATTTTTCCTTATAAAAAGAATCTGCTTATGTACTATAAATTTAATATGTTTGATTGAATCTTTTTGAAATGTTATTTCATCTTTTTCCTTTACTGTTCATGTGCTAGCAGCCTAGAATGTTGATGTACATACAAAAATTGTTCATTCCGAGTTTCAGATACATCCAATACTTTGTTAGTCACTCCAGATGTGGAAGAATCAAGCCCTGGAAAATTGGGGAAAACACTTGATATAATTCATGTGTTTATCTTATCTATGTATATATCAATAGGAATAAATATGGACCTGGAAGAACCAACTGAAATTGCCAATTATTTCACCACCATCTATTTATTAATTAAAGTGTACCAGCAACATTTAAATTATTGATGAATGTGTAGTCAATATTTCTTCTGTTGGCAAAATATTAGAGGCTTACAAATTAGCATATTTGGGAAAAGCTTTTTTTTCATTATTATTTTTATTGGTTGGTTATTTATCATTGATATTTATTTGATTTAAGTAAAGTTCTGGGTTTGTTAAATTTTTTTAGAAAAATTACCAGTACAATATTAATTGCATTCATAAAGCAGAGAGTACGCACAAGGGGCGGTGGACCTTCCCTCGGTGATTCCGCCCACTGAATATAGCAGAAAGTAGCTAGCGTTAGTGGCTGCGTGAGTGCGTAAACGTGTCTCTATTTATCATAAAATAAAAAAAAAAATTCTCTCTATATTCTGGTCTAGGGTTTAGCTGCAAATCTCGAGGACAACGGTATTTCTTCAATTCCCCCGGCAAATCATAACATCCGAGCACCAAGAACCCTAACACAAATTTCTACTTCAAATATGGATGAAGAAACCCTTGTTGATGAGAATTTCCCCTTATTTTCCCGGAAAACCACCCCTAAACAAGCCTCCAAAACTCCCACCGCCACCGGCCCCGTCCCCGTCGCCGTCCCCGTCCCCGTCCCCGTCCCCGTCCCGAACCCTAACACACCGTGCATCCAAAATGAAACAAACCCAAACCCCAACCCCAACCCCAACCCTAACCCTCGGTCTTTTGCCGACCTCGGCCTTGCCGAATGGGCAGTCCAAACCTGCAAAGAACTTGGGATGAAGAAACCGACCCCAGTCCAACACCGCTGCATTCCCCGAATCCTTGCAGGGGAGGACGTGTTAGGCCTTGCCCAGACCGGCAGCGGAAAAACAGCGGCCTTTGCACTGCCGATACTCCACCGCCTTGCTCAGGACCCTTACGGGGTGTTTGCACTAGTTGTGACGCCGACCCGTGAGCTCGCTTACCAGCTGGCCGAGCAGTTTCGAGCTCTCGGCTCGTGCTTGAACTTGCGTTGCGCGGTCGTGGTTGGTGGGATGGACATGATTAACCAGTCTCAGACGTTGATGCAGCGCCCTCATGTGGTAATTGCCACTCCCGGGAGGATTAAGGTTCTTATGGAAGAGAATCCGGATATTCCTGCTGTGTTCTCAAAAACAAAGGTAGTCGATCTAATGGACACTTCTATTTTCCTTCGTTCTTGATTGGTTAACCAGTAATTCTTTTCCATTAAACTTGACAGAAAAGTGCGTTTTATTCACATAGAGAACATTTATTTTCCTTCTTTTTTTGTTTGTTAATATTAATGGTATTGGAAAATAACTAGGGCATACTGACATGAATACTGTGTAAAAAGGGCTTGATTAGACAACTCAGTCTTAACTCAGAAAATGTGGGAGCAATTAGAGAATTTTTGTTGCCATGAGTTGAATACAATCATTGGCGGAATCTTTTAGGACCCCATGTAGGTAGGTTAAGCATCTGTAGCCATGGATGGCTAGGGTAATGAGATGGGATGATACCTATTTGGATGTGAAGAGCCTTCTTTTAAAAAAGAAATGCCACCATCAATTGTCGTCACTGGTAGCATAAGTTGAAGTTCAGGGTATCCAACGTGCTTTTTTCGATCATTGGTTTATTCATTGTTGGGCAGCAGGTGAACTTAATTTTCATGCCGCATTGTAATCAGGTCAACACTCAACAGCTTCATTTTATGCTATAGCATATGGTTCATGACAAAATGTTTTTCATAAGAGATTCTTCTATTATTATCTGTGTTACATGGATCCTTATTGACTTATGAGTTATGTATGCGTTTGACGTGTATTGGTGGGGGGGGGGGGGGGGGGGGGGGGGGGGGGGGGGGGGGGGGGGGGGCACCTAGCAAGCATGTGTGGTGATTCAAGTTTTGTCAAATGTCCATGGAAGCTTCTTTTGTAGTTGATGCCCGTCGATGAGAGATGTCCACCTTCTGTTTGAAATGCAATACCGAAATGAGAAGCATCTTCTTTCTTGTTTTAGGGCTGCTTTAAAGTCAATGAAGTACCCTTGTGGCCGTGTTGAACAATCTATGCCACATGAGAGTTTAAGACATCTTTGTACACTAGGAAATAAAATAGGAATACTTAAATATGAACATATAGTTATCCTTGTTTTTGCGGATTAGGTGAATTCAAGACACAGACAATAATAACACTCGACAAGAGTATCCTAGTCCTTGTGTTCGTAGGTTATTAGTATAATAAGGTAACTCCACAAAATATGAAGAATTTTTATGGTGGCGCATGCATCTCTTGAGGTGGGGATTTAGCTTTTTATTTCTTATTTGCTTCTTTTTCCCCACTGATGTTGCGCCATAATGTATTGTTTCTGCTTTTTGAATTTAGTAGTTGCTAGCTTTAGTTTCCTTGATTACCTTTCATTTTCTTTTGTGTGTATAATGGTGTGGGACTCATCACTAGATGTGTGTTCATAGCTAAGGCCTCTCACTGGATATTGCTCCATTAGTTATATAGAGTATCTCCAAATTTGGTTGCTTTCATTGTCTATGATATAACCTTTTGTGATGGCACATATTGTTCATGAGGTGAGAAATTTTTTGCCTTCCTGAGATCCAGCCACCCTCTTTGCCACGCACATCTGTACAATCTGATGTTTTTTAGTGCTTGGTGTGTACTCATTGTATACAAAAAAGACGTTCCCATCAGTCCACGAACTCATATTTTATCATTCATTGTTTTAGTTCCTAGTTTTGGATGAAGCAGATAGAGTTTTGGATGTTGGCTTTGAAGAGGAATTGAGGGTGGTGTTTCAGTGCCTGCCAAAAAATCGACAAACTTTATTATTTTCTGCAACATTGACAAGTGACCTACAAACGCTACTCGAGCTCTCTTCTAAGAAGGCATACTTCTATGAGGCATATGAAGGCTTCAAGGCAGTTGAATCTCTTAAACAGCAATATGTTTTTATCCCCAAAAATGTTAAGGATGTTTATCTACTACACATTTTGTCCAAAATGGAAGACATGGGTATTCGATCTGCCATAGTTTTTGTTTCAACATGCAGGTACCGCTTATTTTATGTCTAGCGTCTCCCAGTGTTTGAGTAATGCACAGTTTGTTTGTGATTGCACACACTGGCTACACTTGTCCAGTATCATTCCTTGTTCTCAATGTTATTAATATTGCAAAACATGGCAAAACATTTGTGATCATGCATTCACTCTTTCACATAGTTGTCATAAAATAAATGTATTCAATGTCTTGCTACCCTTCTTGGATTAGTCATACGAGAGTGGGCTTGCAGCCAAGATAAGGATAATTCATAAATTTAAGTTTTACAACAAACAGATTCTTTCATTGAATATGGCATATAATGCTGTGGGGATTGTGTAGTCTCTTGTTATACTATGTAAAATTTGTACATGAAATAAACCCACGTGATACCAAATTATGTCAAACATAAATGTGGCTGCAATAGTTCAGAAAATATCTGAAGCATCTGAGGGTATCCTCAAGGTTGCCTAATCAAATAGCAGGTAAATAAACAAAGCATTTTCTTGGTGCCAAAAACAATGGCAAAAAAATAAAAAAGGAGAGAGAACATCCCCACCGGGACAGAATTTTTGGGGGGTGGTGGTGGAAAGAGACAATGGCCTGGCCATCTAACGACCACTTGTTTATATTTTCTTTATGGGCACTCATTTAATTGGCCAGATGTTGTACATACGATTAGTTCCATTGACTGGTTTACTGTGGTCATAATTGCTTTTATCTGCGAAGTAAGGAATAATATATATTATCACAACCCTCTTGTGAATTCCAAACTATGCATTGATTTTGAATTGGACAATTACCATTTATTTTTAAATTGTTTGAACAGGAGTTGTCACCTTCTAAGTTTATTACTCGAAGAGCTTGATTTGGAAGCCGCAGCATTGCATTCATATAAATCCCAGTCTCTGAGGCTTGCTGCACTACATCGATTCAAATCAGGACAAGTTTCTATATTACTGGCGACTGATGTTGCTGGTCGTGGTTTGGATATTCCTACAGTTGATCTTGTTATCAATTATGATATCCCAAGGTTATCAATTCGTAAGAGATCTCTACTGTTTCTAATTTTGGTTTAATATTTCTTTTCAGTAAAATGTAATTTCTTAATCACTGCAGATACGCAAGGGACTACATTCATCGGGTTGGGCGTACTGCCAGAGCAGGCAGAGGAGGGTTGGCTATGAGCTTTGTTACCCAGGTTTGTAGTAAAATTATCCTTCATATAATTTTGAAGCTGTAAATTTATTTCTGCTTAGGGTATTACCAACGGGTACCTGCATCAAAATTGATAGGTTCTATAAAAATTCAACCGCAAATTTTGATTTGCGAATGTTTTATTCTTGTGAGTAGCCGCTTTTACAACATTACTGGTATGTAATGGCAGTTAATTTATTTGCTGTGAAATTGTGCTAGTAGGTGGTGACTCTCTCTCTCTCTCTCTCTCTCTCTAGTAATGCATAATACATTTAGAGTTGTTTGTAAACATAATTTTGTATTTCCAACCTAGTTTAGAAACATCTAGGAATTTAAGA
The DNA here is from genome assembly GCA_033060915.1 of Euryodendron excelsum. NCBI lineage: Eukaryota > Viridiplantae > Streptophyta > Magnoliopsida > Ericales > Pentaphylacaceae > Euryodendron > Euryodendron excelsum. The sequence continues at coordinate 377,643 of CM065386.1, read as the reverse complement.
TCTACCTATCAAAAAAAAGGAAAAAAATCTAGGAATTTAAGATCTAGAATTCTTTGTTTCCAATTTGCTCACTTCATGTTGCTGATTTTGCAGAATGATGTAGATCTTATTCATGAAATAGAAGCTGTTCTTGGTAAACAGTTGGACAAATTTCAATGTACAGAGAATGAGGTGCTTGCTGATATTACAAAGGTGAGATCCTTTTGGGATAGTAATTCAACAATTTAAACAAACAGCATAAAACTTTTGCAGGGCTTTTGAATCTGTTAATTTCTGATTAATAGATGGCTCTAGAGTTCATATTAGGTTTTTTCTGCTATTATATATACCTTTTTGTTTTATATAATTGTCACCTTCTTTAAATTTTACTTTTTTAAAAGAAGACTGCATCATTATATGCTTATTTTACTTATTCCCATTCAATCTCTTTTACTAGACAACGAAATAAATGTCAGAAATTAGTATTTTTGTCAAGTGTTCAAGCTCTGCATAGCTGCAGGAGTAGTTTAGGAGAAATACTAATGTCTCATGTCACTGAAAAAAAATTAAAAGAATGTTTCATATTGAAAAACTAGTGTTATGTTTCAGTACTGTAACTATACAAATTTACAATTCAGGGTTGCTGAAGCTTATATTTAGTTGTTGGATCCTAAGTGCATCTAATTCCGGATATTGTTTCACTGCAACCAAATCCTCCATGATGAATAAAACAGATTCAAAGTTATACCCTTCCTTCCTCTGGTTGGTTTCCAGCTTGGAAGGGAAGGGAAAGAAAATTTAGATCACTTTCCCCACTATTTCTCTTCCACTTCCTTTCCCTTCCTCAAGTTCCAAACAGCCTGTTTGGTATTTGACCCTGCTGAACGGGAATGGCCACCAGGTAATTGAGTAATGACTTGATGGGTTTATACATTGCCAACCACACTGCAAATGGTTCTGTGTGGTAAACTGATCTCTAACCTGAAATCTCCAAATTGTTTGAAAACTGACATTCACCTTAGCTGTGAATTTAAGATCACCCTCGGTGCCTTTTAATGCTTCAGCCCCTACATGTTACAGTGCGTCAACCATATGTTCTGGAGAGGAAAATTGGTAGCTTAAGTGGTTTCAAACCATAGCTAGGTATTATTATTTGAAAATCTCTCTTTTTTATTATTATCATTATTACTGGGTTTTTTTTTTTTTGTAATTTTTTTTGGGAAAGAAAAGGAGTAGATCACAACATAGGAGGTTTTTTTGTTTTTTGTTTTTTTTTGGAAGGGGTGTTGTGGGTTTGTTTGTTTGGACTTGATGAGGTTCAAACCCTTGCTGATTATTTGACTTGACAAGGGCCAGTGGTGCACACCTTGAAAATCTATGCACTTCCTCAGCATTGTGCTGGCTTCCATGGAACTTGAGAAGGGTAGTAGAGTAGTTGTATTCTATCATTAATGACGTATAGCAATTATGCATGATAGCTGTTATCATCATTTCAGTTGTACACACAAGGTAGAAATATCTTGTGGCATGTCAGTGTGTGTACTTGTAACACTTTGTTTGCTTTAAATTTGTGGAGTTTATGTACTTGTAACTGTGTTTGCATTAAATTTGTTGATTTCTTGATTTTCCATGCATTTCGCAGGTTTACAAGGCCAAACGTGTGGCAACAATGAAGATGATGGATGATGGCTTTGAGGCGAAAGCAAAAACACGAAAGGAGCAGAAACTGAAGACATTAGCAGAGAAAGGACTACTGAAGAAAAGGAATAAAAAGAGAAAAAGAGGAAGAGCTGCTGAATAGTGGGATATTTAAAACTCTCTCTAGGTGCAGGTGTAGATGCGGGTGCATGTGCATGGGGTTGTGTGAGCTGGATTTTCAGCAGCAGCTCTCAAGCATTAGGTCATAATTTGTAGCCCTTTCTTTCTCTGCAGAAATGTCAATTTTCAACATTTGTTCAGGTTGCTTGTGTAATTTTGCCCATAGCTCGAAATTTTTGGTTGAAATTTTTTGTTTTATCCTAATAATTCTTTGGAGAATAATTAAATGAAGATGTATGTTATTGTTTTGTAATTAAGAAATTTTGATGGATTTGCAACACAAAATATATACTTGTTGGCTGGGGTTGGGGGAAGCAATGAAGCAAGTATCGGAAATCAACTTCCCAGTATCTTGACACTGGGCTTTTTTTCCCCATAGAACTGAAAACTGGGGGGTCGCAGCAAGCCCATAGTGGTTCCTTGTTAGGACAAATCATCAAATAAACACAAACAAAAGCAAACACATGAAACTGCTGAACATTTCAGAATTGTGAACTAGGCTGTAACTGAAGTAAACGCACAAAAGCAAGCCGGTTTAAAAATTAGACCTTGTTGTAAACTACTTGACCGTCCAAATACCATTCAATAATTCGACATTACAAATAACTCCATGCACTCAATCAACACGATCACGTGACTGATGCCTTGCAGCGAATAGATTGATTCAACATCAGGAATAACTACTTATCTGACCACCTCCTCAAACAGAAGGCATAAAAGGAACTTCCGAACAATACAGGCCAATACATGATACAATTGCCAAGCATTTGACTTTGGTAGCATCCATTGAGTTCTAAAAAAACATGTGCACACTAACACTACAACTGCTACTTCCTACAGCTAAGAAAATAGAGATATATATCTTACCTCGTAACACTATCTATCAAGTGTCACTTTGTTGCTGTTGGGTTTGTTGTTGTTCATACTGAGGCTGGGGCCATGGCATGAATGGAACCAGGGGCTGAGTTTGTTGACCAGCGTACAGTGCTGCTTGATCAACTGATTTTCCCTTAATCATCCCTGCTGGTCCCGTGGTACATAGTAGTATGGAATAGAATCAGCTGGGGAACCCACCATTGGGATAGTGGCCTTCGTGACCCCAAGTCCCTCTTCTTTCAATTCATCCCTATCTCTTGGAATAATGTCAACTAAGAAATCAAAGACATCAGTCCTCGAAATGGCAGCTGCAATATCATTCTTCTGAAGTGTCCTCCTTTTATTCTCTTCTGTGTAAATCCAAGAGCGCAAAGTCAACTCCAAGATGAACATCTCACATGCCTTTGCAAATATGACTGGAGCTTCCGCAGAAATCATTCTAACATCCTCATCAGTTTTCATTATTTTCTTGATACGAGCAAGTGGCAGGGTGTGGTTTTTGAAATCAGTCGTCTGTTCAATTTCTTGCATTTGGTTGGCCCAAAATACTTGAAGCTGCTGTTGCTGCTGCTGCTGCTGTTGCTGATGGAAGTGCTGGGCTTGTTCGTAGGTAAGCTGGTGCTGAGAAGTAACGGAAGTGGTGGGAGGCTGAGTTGGAGAAGGGACAGTTACAGCAGGACTGCCTGAAGCCACCATAGGTGCAGAATGGTAGGGAGGAGAAGCATATGCCATTTGACCTCCACTTGCTTGAGTTGTCTGTTCTGGTTGATCCATATCTAATTATAGCAGTATCTTTCGTCTTCTAAAAATTATCTCCTCATCAAAATGCTGAAAAGAGAAAACAAACAATTTGCTCAGAATCAAAATTAACTGTAATCTAAAATAATATTGAATCAGCTAAACATCCAAATACCCAAAATAGCTTCAGCTACAAGTAAAAAAGAAACAAGTAATGCTGCTTCATCCTGTAAAGTATAAAGTTTATACTTTATAAACCAGTTAAACTCCATTCCATGTGCTGATGGTGCTCACCATTTCATGTGCTGGCAGTGCCTTGGTGAGCTTTCATACTACAAATTTCCCACACCCACAGACAAAAAAAAAAAAAAAAGAAGAAGAAGAAGAAGGCAATCTCATGAACGAATTACTTTTTTTCCAATTAAAAGGACAAAATTCAAATCTGATGTATGCTTTCATGAACTCTAGAGCATCCCTAATGCTAAGACACCTCAACCCAATTCATTTTAACCAGTTGCTTCAACAATCTTCAGTTTTGTATACATCTTCCTCGTATAAACAGTAAACGTGTACCCAACTGATGGTATGTTAATAGCTGTAGTTTTACCGGCACAGAAACAGCACCTAGATCCATTTTCATAGCATAAGTGGGAGAAATTAATGCATGGGAGCCGCCCACTATTTCTTCCTGCTTCACTGCATTATCACTTTCTTCCTTTTTGATTTCTTGTCCAGCAATAAGGTTTGAAAATATATTGATCCTCCATAAAGTGACACGCACTAAAATTTTCAAGCTCTGAAAAAAACAAAAACCCAAAACTAACATGCTCAAACTTTCAAACATTGGAAGGCAATATAATAGCGGTACAAGAGCTATTATATATAACTGTACTTCATTGTATTACACGCAAATGTACCATTGATTCACCTTTCAATCCACACCCTGCACGCACAGAGGGGGGACACAAATGGGGGGCCTCTGCTCTAAGACCTTTTCTGTGGTTGGAACATGTGCAAGCATCTCAAGAAACAGAGCATTTAGCAATAGCCATACACGACTGGCTTGTTTGGATGAGCAGCAGGTTTGCTGCTGGTGCCAAAGTATATAAAGTAATGCTTATAGTCAATTCTCACTCCCTACAATGTGCTACCTTTGATGCGATGCACCGTGAACACATTGAGGAGAGGATATTTTAAGATGCACTCACAAAACAAATCCCTAATTCTAATTTCATTTGTCTGCATAACCCTGCAAATCTGTTGACAACCATATTTTGTATTTCCTGCGTATATCATAGAGGTGGTGGCTCCTCATAGGTTGGAAACCATAATTCACATTTCAATGGACATAATAGATAAGAGGAAACTGGTGCATGAACCTAGAGGAACAAAAACCTGCGCTTCAATTGGCAAAGTTAACGTGCCTCTTGGCAGGGAACGCCCTTCATCCAAGCATACCCAGGCACCGCATATGCATGGCTATAATTTCAAAGGATACATCCATTGCTAAGTAAAACCTAGAAATACCTCATATATATATATATATATATATAAATACACACGAACTCATTTGTGTCTCTAAAAAGTTAAGTCTTACAAAGATCAAGCTCTAAAACAAACCCAATCAAGGACTAGCATCCAATAAGCTAATGTGTAATTTATGAAGTAAAACCGTTTGTTTTTTCTTTGAACTTGTGGAGGCCTCTATATCATCAATAGCTGGAGATCAATTTAGGGAAAGACTAAAAATGATATAAGGATCTGGCAGAATTTATACCATCTAAGAAAATACAAACGAAAGAGAGAAACAGAGACGATTGAGTCATTTTATCTGAATGACCCCCCTGATAACCAATCAGAAAATTAACTAAAAAGAAAATGAAAATGAAAAGAAAATGAAAATCTCCCAAAAGCTCAAATTGTGGCACGCGAATATAAACAAAAGAATAAAAGGTTGCGAGATTTAATTTACCCCATCCCATCATCATCTCAGCTGAAGAGTTGTTCGACCTCACAAACCAAACCCTAAGAGAGACGACAGAGAGAGACTTTGGAAGGAGGGACAACTTTTGAATATGGTCAATCTTCCCAGAAAAGGAGAGAGAGAGAGAGAGAGAGAGAGAGAGAGAGAGAGAGGAGCTGCTGTTTACGAGTTTCAACGTTGTAGGTATATATTGGAGTGGCGGCTGACCGTGGGAGAGGAAGATTGCTCTCCTCCCAAGTCCACGTACCCAAACTGCATAGCAAGAAAATGAAAGACAGCCGTTAGGGGGAGGGTATTTCAATGGGAAACCGGAGAGAGAGAGAGAGAGAGAGAGAATTAAGAGTGAATCTCACATCATAAATTTCGAAACGCTTCGTTTGGACGGAGGAGAGAAGAAGTGAGGGGATGAGTTAACTACAAGGTAAAGAAAAAGGCGGATAAAGGCAGTGAAAGGAAAGCATATCACATCTTGTTTGGTTAATTAAGAGGTAAAGGAAAATAGTCTTTTCTTTCTCTTATTTGATTTGATAATAATTAATAAAAAATATATATATATATTTTAACTCTTTTGTATGAATTAAATTTTTTGATAAATTAATTGATGTACAATAAGACTTAAAAAAATAATAATAATAACCAATTTTTCTTCTCTCCGTTTTCTCCCGTTTTCTCCCGATTTTGAAAGGAATAAAGTGTTTAAAACGTAAGTCTTTCTCAATTCCTTCATTCACTTTCTTTCCCTCCTCAAAAATAATTCAAACATAATACTAATTAACTTTTTTCTTCCAAACCCTTCACTTTCCCTCCAAATCCCTCAATCCAAACAAACACCTATATGAAGTATGAACCATCCACCACTCTACTAGTAACTAGTCGCATGCAACTTGTTAATGCTTGGATTCTGAAAGAAGCAGCAGTGGCAACAACGAACACTTCTATGGAAAAATATGAGGCTAGTAGTACCTCCTAAAAGCACAACTTTAACGTGCATGCTTGGTAACCGGAAACCGAAGAAAGAAAAAGACAACTCTGTAGTATTGATGGAATGAATGAATCAGTACCGTAACATAACCATGACAATTTTAGAGTAAGTTTGGAATGTGGAATTCCTAGTTTCTTCAGGGGAAAAGGAAGCTATCTAAAAATTATTGCACTCTGGCCCAGTACATCTCAACAAACACTTCAGGATTCAACTCTCCCTCCCTATTTGCTAAGTTAATAATAAGAGAGCACTATCTTTACATTGTACAATTGAATGAATAAACCGATCATGTTGCATGGGGAAAACAGCAAAGTGGAATCATCCCAATTGAACCCATTAGTTAGATGTCTTCTGAGCCTGCCCTTTGGTTTGGCTAGCAGCAGCAGACATAAGACGCAAGCGACTGGCAATTTCTGTAAAGGATGGCCTGGCTGCAGGATTAGGGGCCCAGCACTGCTCCATTAGCTTTCTCCATTCCACATCACAGAAACTTGGAATGGAAGGCCTCAGTGTGTTGTTAACAATGCCTCCTGCACATACTCTTTTCAGTTAGTGTGCTTCAGTTCAGCCTCACATTCCTAAAAATCTCTTAGAGCGCACATGGCAAACTAACACCCTTCTGTACCATGCACAACTACATGGCTAATATAGCCACTATTGGCATTGGACATACAGGGACATATACACATACCAAACACATGGTGCCCACTACCATGCTTGTGTTAAAATTAGATCGTGGCTGACTGGGGATTGTCTTAAACAATCAGCAAATGATCAGGATCTAAATGGGATCAAATCTCAACTGTGAGATTAAGTAAACAAGATTATAACATATCTCACCTATAATTGCACCATAGTGCATGTTCGCATAAGGCTCCTCGCCTGTAAGAATCTCCCATAGGACAATACCAAAGGAGAACACATCAACCTGAAGATATGCATGAACAAAAAGTGGGTAGATTGTACTAGTAAATGACATGTAGAACATGATCTTGAAACCAGGACAAAGAAAAGAACAGAGAATTCATGCTCCACCAAGGTTCTAGTTTCTCTTTTCATTTTCTTTTTAATAAAAACAGAAGACAGATGGTTGAAACCCTGCTTAACAAAGAAACATGGTTTAAGATCTCCTTAACAAACTGCTGGAAAAATTAAAAATGAAAAAAATAAAAAGATGATCAACTTCTCTAAAGTAAAAGGCAAAGATATTATCCCGCCATTACAGCTAGTGTAAATTTCCGGAGGATTGTAAGAGATAAAAACCAGTTTTTTGGCTCCTCTACTGCTAGGGTTATATATACACATGTATACAGTGAGATCTTACCTTCTCAGAAACCTTATTGCTGCTGCCATTCAGCAGCTCTGGAGCCATCCATGGTAGGGTTCCTCTAACACCACCAGAAACCAAGGTGTTCCGTTTAATTTTTGACAGGCCAAAATCACCTACCTAAGAAATAGAGTCACTGAAATCAGAAACAGGTTTAACTAGAAACCTACTCAATTTCTTAATAAAGTGTACTAGATAAAGCAATGATATTAGCAACACTCTTAGCAAGTACAAAAAATGAAAAATGATTCCATCAGGATAACCTTGCAAATGGGTCGTGAAGGATCTTTCAAGTTCACCAGCAAGTTGTCACATTTCAGATCAAAATGTACAATATTCTTTGAATGCAAATACTCCATTCCAAAGGCTGCATCCATGGCAATTATGAGCCGCTTGCGACGATCGAGATGCCTGCAAATTAAGTCATACCAGGCGGAAGAAGAATATAAGAGGAAAATCTGTTCAAACACGAAAGGAGAAAATGAATGGGCAATGGTAATAAGGGTTTACAATTTAAGAAAATATAAAATTTTGACATTTCCTTTCAAATATGCACATATAAGTCATTTGCTTCCTGGAAATCAAATTGCTGGAATTGTGAAGATAATCTGTAGAATATTAGAAATTTTAGTACAATTTTGGTCAAGAACATGACCATAATTATGCCACACGCAAACTTGTGAACCATAGTAAACATATTACCTATCTTTGCGTAGTAAAGCATGCCTTAGAGAACCATCAACCATATACTCAGTCACAGTAGCTAGTGTCCCCCCTGGTCCATCTTGCACTATACCGTAAAATGCCACCACATTTGGATGGTGAAGGTTTGACAGAATTTCAGCTTCCCTCCAGAACTCTATGGTCTAGGAATGGCAGTAATATTAGTATCTAATGTGGCAATGAAAAGTGTCACACACAAGGATCTTAACCAATGAGAAGGAAAGAAGTATTAATTGGCTTGTAAGTGGGCCAAACAAAGAGAGGTGATCGTATCAAATTCCTTCAAATGCTTTTTATCAACATCTATTAATTAGTTGGCTTGGTGAACAATTTTATAGCTTATGTATCACACATATGCCAACAGCTTTGCTGCAGTTCATGATCCTTTTGATTATCTACTGTCTGCAGACTCCGCACTAAGCAGTTTTCTTGGCACATGGAACAGTATCTTGTGGTAGTTTAGGCCATTACTTAAAGAGGTTCAAAAGAACACATGCATATATAATCAATTTTTTATTGGAAATAACAGACAAAACACCACCTTGGCCAAAGAAGTTAATCCATTCCTCCAAAAGAGCCTAACTTTTGCAGTAGTGGTGGAGACATAGAGGCTTGCTGGGCTCCACATACAATTAGTTTGATTTAATGATTTAGCCTTCTTGTTTTGAACAAAAGTGAAGACATAAACAAGCAACCATAATTGTTCAAATCAAACCTAACTACAAAGGTTACGCACTTAGGCAAGGTTCACCACATGGTCGTCCCATTTTTGAAAAGGAAAATGGCACTTGGCAAAAATGGAATGTCAGCATGAGACTACGAAGCTGAATCCTGTAACTATAAACTGTCTATTGAAAAAAGAATGCATTAATCTCACAGAGATAAGGAGCCAATACCAATCTCTCTTGCTCTGATGATCGACCAGCGAAGCAGCTCTTTTTTATTCTCTTAATCGCAACATCTGTTCCTCTCCATTTTCCATGATAGACAGTCCCAAAAGTGCCAGAACCAAGTTCCCTCAGTTCTTCAAGATCTTCATTTTTTATGATCTGATGAAATTGCCCATAAGAAATAATTAGATGAATGTTAAATGACCAATACTGATGCCATCAGAAAAGGCAGAACCATCTCAGACTAAAATATCAGCACAATAAGGAAGCAATAGAAGAAAACCCTGCAAGTACGTGTATGCTTCTGTGTGCATCTCTGTTGCACAAGGCCAGGAAGAGAGTGAAGAAGTATATCCTCGTATTAGGTTAAAAATTTTGAAACACATAGTCCTCCAAGAATGCCCTAGAATAACTTAGAAGTATTGGCCAACACATATCTGTACATATGATTTGGAATTGGTAAGAAGGGGTGGGATGACTAAATAGCCTTTGTCGAGTTGCATAATATACATTATACAAGTAATGTTTTTGTGAATGCTAGCACAACTTGGCAAGTAAGGGACAAAATCACAACTTTTGTGAACTAGTGAAGGTGACCCAATTCAGATAAGAAGTATGCAGACATACATAATAACCATGGTCCGCATCTATATGTCAATATCACTTCATGCAAAAACATACATATGATTTGTGTAACAAACCCCAAAAATTTATAATGGAGCTTATATATATTGTTTCCCTGAACGAACCAAAAACCCAAGGTCATTCTATATAGTCTCTAATTAATCAACAAACCACAGAACTAACCTCAGATAATTTACTCAATAAATTAACAGCGGAGACCTATTTATGAGTTTTAATGCTTCTGGCTCCTTTAACACAGAAAGATTCCTTGAGTATCAACTGTCTAGATATGCCAAAAGATTCCTGCTCTGATATCATATCCCTAAGTAATTGGTTCTAGTTCAAGGCTAATCTTATAGTGCTTAACCACAAGAAATGAGTTTTTAACATTCCTTGAACCACAAAATATCAAAAGGATCAGAACGGTAGACATTTTCTGAAGGTTGCAGATGTCGCTTGGGCTTTTGTTATGTCACTTTCAACTAAATCTTAGGCTGCATATTTAATTAACATATTTAATCTCCATGCTTAGCATAAGGTTAATGTTAAGTGTTAGAGCTATACTTTATTTAGTTGTTATTAGTCACAGGGGTACTTACGTATTTTGAACCACCTTGATATAAATATGTATCTAAGGGAGAGAAACATCTCTCTCTTCCATTTGCTCTACTCTTCTTTTCTTCTTCTTCTTTCTATACTGTAAATTTAACTTGGTATTAGATAGAGGTGCACCTGGGTCAGTTCAGTTCGGGTTCATAATGAACCCAAAACCGAACCGATCTAGATCAATTCTCAAAATATTGACCCAAAACCGAACCATGGTCTCTAAGGAACTGAACCGAACCAAACCGAATAAACACAGTTCGGTTCGGGTTTGAACTGCTAAGATTCCAAACAAACTTCAAATAATAGACTAGAGCCACGTTAACAGGATACCCACTTGAAAGGCCAGCCCATCACATATTTTTTTGGCCCAGCTGCAAAGGTTTTATTTATAACAAAAGTTGAAATGAAAGTTTTTCTTCTCCACCGATGTGGGACATATTGCAAGAGGCAGAATGTAAAACTTTCATGTGTTTAGCTGGCACATTAAAAACAAATATCTTTATTGAAGCATTTTATCAAACAGTTGATGGGCATAAAAACATATTATTTGAAATGAGAAAGAACAACAAGTATTGTATATAGATATTTCAAATGTAGAACGGAGGGAGATTCCAAAGGATAATGGCCCAAATTGTCTGTATAATATATGTATGTAGACCTAAATAACTATAACTATATGTATATATAGAGAGAGAGAGTTGCAAAGCATTGCTGGTTGTTGGATAAATCAAATAACAATTGCTACAATTCATGATTCCTCTCAAAGGTCCTCTCCAATAGGTGATACAGTTTATTCAATGTATGCGTTGAACATAGATGTGACAGAAGGATTCGTAGTTGGTTTGGAGCAGTGCTTTAAAACCCGGACTGGACCGGCCAGTTCGATCGGAAAAACCAGGAACTGGCTCGGTAAACGGTCAGGATTGACCCTAAAAACCGTTCAAGCCCAAAAACTGGAGTATTCAAAGAGAACGGCTCATAACCACAGTTCAACCACGATCCGTAAGAACCGTTCGCAATTCGAAAGAACCGGCCAGTTTGATTACTATAAATTCTGCAGAAATTTTAGGGCTTGATATTTCAATGTTGAGATTCAGTCCCCATCCTTTGTTCGACGAATTGACCATTCAATCTCTGGCAGCCTGTGGCTCCTCCACCATTCGACGCCCATTCCACAACCAAAGATCAAAACTCCTCTCTCTCTCTCTCTTTTACGAATGGGTTCTACATCCTTGATTCTGTTACACAGTGCTCATTCGCTCGAGTCACCGATCACAGGTCACCTTGGTGCTTTGCCATTGACGTAAGCCCCTTATTGAGTTTTGAGTTCAAACTCCCAAAAAGGCATAAGCCCACTTTTTCGTGACTGGTTTGAGAGACCTCCTAGAAAGGCATAAGCCTTTGGGCGCACCTGATATGTCAAGTCCTTGTCTACAAAAAATATATATTTTTATTATCTATTTTTAGCTTGATTAGATCCCTTTGGTATTGGTACAGTGTTATTGATCTAATGGACATGATTGTTCTAATTTATAGCAATGATAGTCAGTAGATTCTCTCTTCGTAAAGTTTTGGTTAATGAATTTGTTTCTCTGAGGTAGAGCAAGGAGGCTATTGCTTAGAGATGTATATCTGCATAGATATATATAAATAGTTATATATAATTGTAACATTAATGAGATTGATGCTAAGAAAAGGTGATTTTAGCCTTCTGTTGGAAGCTACACCCTCATTCGGAATATTTTCTATAATTTTATTGTTAAATTTATATTCTTAATTATAATTTTAATATATTTATGACATGATTATTACATCACGGTTTGATGACGGTTGAACCAGTGACCCTTAACCCAGTGCCTTTTCCGGTTTGCTCAACAGTCCGAATTTCAAAACATTGCTTTGGAGAATACCAATCGAGAGGATTTGTGCTGGTGCAAAGCCATGATATGCACATTTGTACTTGGCAGCAAGATGAGTAAGGTGATTGCATCAGTTGTGTTCTTGTATCCCACATCGACTATTGAACCTGATACATTACTGTATATATGTTATAAACCTTGTGACCTTCCGCAGGACAACATAAGTGAGACTCCACAGTGGAGTTAAGTTTTTAAACCAATATAGAAAAGTCGGTTCTTGATCGGGTCTAGTCGGTTCGGTTCTCGGGTTGGTTCAGTTTTGAAATCATCTAACCCAGAACCGAACCATGATGGTCGGGTCCGATTCGGTTCTCGGTTCTATCGGATTATTTGTGCACCCTTAGTATTAGAGCACGATCCATACTTTGGTTAATTGCTTCTCATTTCATAATTTCAAAAAAAAATAAAAAATAAAAAAATTCCCAAATTTACACAGTATGTTCAACTACAGTAGAAGAATTCCCAGAAAATTTTTCAAATTTTTTTTGAGTATATTTGATGTATTTTTTCTAATTTTCTTTAATTTTCGGAATAAAGGCTTATTTTTCCAAACTCATGGATTAGGGCTGCTTCAGATCAAATGGCTACTTGGATTCAAGCCTATGGCTGCCGACTAAAGTAGTGGAGACTCTCTCCAACCTTTTACTTCAGTTTTGGATGGTTTTTTGGTCTTCAAGAGGTGTGGCTAAGGTTTTTTTTTTTTTTTTTTTCAACATCACAGTGAGTTTTTTGGTTGGGTATTCTTCGATTGCTGCCTTTGTTTAGTTGGTTTGACATACTCGTCTTTTCTTATTGAGTAACTGTTGATCCTATAAGAATTCTATGAGGATTGTTCGGCTTGTGAACCATTAAGACAGTTTTTTGTTGGTTAATTGTGCCATTCCTCTTGTGGACATGGCGGAAGCTAGTTAGACTTCCACGAGTCATGGAGAGGATGGGTTGAGTCATATTGGAACTCTTGGTGATAACTCATCTCTTCAAATTAGTCCTCTTAAGTTGGATGGCAACAACTACTTGATTTGGTCATATTCTTGCAATTTGGCTATAATTGCTCGTGGCTTAGTTGGTTACATTATAGGAGCACTTAAAGATCCTCTTGAAGATGGACCAACTCGTGATAAGTGGCTTTCAAAGAATGCCTTAGTCATGACTTGGTTGTTTAATTCCATGCAGCCTACTATCAGTCGTACTCTCTTGTTTTCAGATACGGCACATAAGATTTGGACAGCAATAGCACATACATACTCATAGAAGGGCAATGATGCACAAACTTATGAGTTGCAAAGGAAAATGAGTGGATTGGATCAGAAAGAGATGTCCCTTGCTAAGTACTATGTTGAGTTGAGTAGCTTGTGGCATGAGCTTGATTATTATCAGAGCTTCCAGACTATGTACTCTAAGGATGCGGTCATGTTTCAACAGATAATAGAGAAAGAGCGAGTCTATGACTTTCTTGCAGGCCTTAATCGGAAGTATGACCATATTCGGGTTTTGATATTGGGTCGAGATCCTTTTCCACAATAAGAGAAGCATATGCAAATGTTCAGCAAGCTCAGTGCTATGGCTCGACCTGATACCTAGACTACCACAGCTTCTCCTTTCTCTGCTTCTTGCAACTTTGCTTACACAAGTATCCTTGTTAGTGCTCTTAATGCCTCTTCTGCCTCCCCTTGAATCATCGACTCTAGAGCTATTGATCATATGACAGGTTTTTCCCATATTTTTAACTCTGACTCTCCTTGTTAGGGTAAAGATAAGGTAAAGGTAGCTCATCGTTCATTAATCTCTCATCCATTCTTCATGTTCCACATTTTTCGACTAACTTGCTTTCTGTCAGCAGTCTTACTAATTCTTTAAACTGCTTCGTGACATTTTTTCCTACACATTGTGTCTTTCAGGAACTGGAAACAGGGAGAACGATTAGCAGTAGTAAAGCACATGGTGGTCTGTACTTTTTGGATGCAACATTCTCCTCTCCACCTTTACCTTTGTCATCTGGTCAAGCTCTTCAAATAGCTAGTCATTCATCACTTCATTTCTTACATCAATGGCATCAACGTTTGGGTCATCCCTCTTTTGGAGTTTTATCAAAACTTTTTCCAAATTTAGTATGGGATTGTCATAGAAATAGTTTGGTTTGTGATACTTGTAAACTTGCCAAACACAACCGTTCATGTTATCCTTCAGTTAGTCACAGAAGCACTTCTCCTTTTATGCTTATTCATATTGATGTGTGGGGACCTTCTCCTGTTATTTCTCTCTCTAGTTACTGTTGGTTTGTCACTTTTATTGATTTCTACTCTTGTGTTACCCGGGTTTACTTACTCCGTGCTAAAAGTGAAGTTTTCTCTTGTTTCAAAACCTTTCATAGGTTGGTGACTAACCAATTTGATGCCAAAATAAAAATTCTTTGGAGTGATAATGAAACTGAGTATATTGCTAGGGTTTTTCGGGCGTACCTCAAGAAGAATGGCATTCTTTACCAAACAAGTTATGTTAGCACTCTGGAACAGAATGGAGTTGTTGAGCACAAAAATCGCCATCTTCTTGAAATTGCTCGCTCTCTTACATTCACTATGAATGTTCCCAAATCTTTTTGGGGTCATGCAGTACTTGCCGCTGCCTATCTTATCAATCGCATGCCCTCTAGTGTCCTTCAGTTTAAAATTCCCTCGGAGCTTCTTCCCATGACTCCCTTTGTTTCTTCTCTTCCACCCAAGATTTTTTAGTGTGTTTCTTTTGTTCTTTTGTTCATATCATGCCTTTTTATCGTCTTTGTCTTCTTTTCTTTTCCACAGGGTTGGAAATAAGCTTTTACTGATCATTAGTGGAAGGCGACTATGGTAGAAGAGATGACAGCTTTGAGCAAGAATGACACTTGGGAGTTAGTTCCTCTTCCAGTCGGAAAGAAACCAGTGGATTGCAAATGGGTGTTTACTATTATGCAAAAAGCAGATGGAACAATTGAGAAAATCAAAGCTAGATTTGTTGCCAAGGGATTTACGCAATCTTATGGCATTGACTATCAGGAGACCTTTGCTCCTGTAGCAAAGATGAATTCCATTCGTGCTCCTTTCATGTGCAGCCAATCTGGGTTGGCCTTTACAATAACAAGATGTGAAGAATGCATTTCTTCATGTTGATTTGGAGAAGTACATGGATGTTCCACCAGGGTTCTTGTCTCAGTCTACTATTGGAAAGGTCTGCAGATTAAAGAGGGATTAAAACAGTCTCCTAGAGCGTCGTTTGGCAGGTTTCATAAGGCTATGCTAAGGTTCGGATACAAACAAAGTCAAGCAGATCACACCCATGTTTACCAAATGAGACAAGAATAATATCATTGTTCTTATTGTCTATGTGGATGACATAATGGTTACAAGAAATGATACGGAGAAAATGACTCATCTCAATGCAAAGTTGGCTAAGGAGTTTGAGATTAAACACCTAGGTTCGTTGAGGTACTTTCTTGGGATTGAGGCTGCTAGATCAAATAAGGGTATCTTCATGTCTTAGAGAAAGTACATTCTTGATCTTCTGAAGGAAATAGGCATATTGGGTTGTAAGCCAACAGATTCTCTAATTGAGGCTACCCATCGAGTTAGCAGTGGTGTTGGTGATCCTATAGAAAAGGAGAGGTACCAAAGGCTTGTAGGGAGACTCATATATTTGTCCCACACTCGACTAGATATTGCATATGCAGTGGGAGTTATCAATTAATTTATGCATGATCCACGTTCAATGCATGTAAATGTTGTATATTATATTAGTATTGCTCATAACCCAGTTCAACATGATAGAACTAAGCATATTGAAATTGATAGACACTTCATCAAGGAGAAATTGAATGAGGGTTTGATTTGTATACCTTTTGTGAAATCTAAAGATCAGTTGGCGGATGTGTTCAGTAAAGGACTTAGTAGTAAAGTTTTTATCCAATTGTTTGCAAGTTGGGCATGAGAGACATTTTTGCACCAACTTAAGGGGGAGTATTAAGTGTTAGAGCTATGCTTTATTTAGTTGTTATTAGTCAAGGGGTACTAATGTATTTTGAACCACCTTGATATAAATATATGCGTCTAAGGGAGAGAATGTTAATGATGTTGATTAGTGAGCAATAATGAGGCAAGGAGGTGCAATTTTGAGAGTGTAACTTAAAGACACCTAGGTGTATGCTTATGAAGACCATATGAGATGTGTGCTTGGTGTAAAAATTGAGGAGCTTGACCGAAATTCTGATTGCCTAGAGAAAAAGTGAAAGGAAAAGAGAGAGAAAAGGGAAGAAGAGAAAGTGAAGGGAGAAACTTGTGTAATCCTTATATTTGGTAAGAAATGATATCTTATGTCTATATTCTTTTCATCTATGTACAAGAAGTTTATTTTAGACAATCACATGTCAAGAATTTATGCATGTAAATCCCATATAAGAAGGCCGTGTTCATGTGAGACCTTGAATCCCACATTCTTGAGTATTCCTTGTTCATTTTTCATATAAGTTAATTATTTGTAACATTTCTTTATGTAACATTTACTTAGAAATCATTGGTGAGAGGTCATTTATGGATATTTGATTGATTTGGGAATTGAACTAATAGAAAAGAGGAGATTGAAGTACTTTAGGGCTGAATTCGCATGTTGTTAGTCAGCACTGACGTAGTTTGGGAAAATGGTCATCACTCTCTCTAAGAGACTTAAAAAGTTGTTCCATTTGATGCGTTAGAAACTAGACTTGTATACCTTTCCATTGATATAAGACTGGAGATTGAGAGATATTACATTTTGAAGTTGACCCAAAAAAGCTGATTGCAACTCTAATTTTCATATTATTTCGTTTATTTTTGAATGGGTGTATCTCCTTCACTCGAAGTCCATTTTGTACCTATGACCTATTAGTTTGAAGCTCTTTTAAGTCTATTTTCATATGAAACTGGTCTAAACCATAAATCCATTATATTGTGATAGATGTGATTCAAAGAATTTACGTTGAGGAATTAATGTCCAAATTTTAATTTTAAGCTCTTTAATCTATGTTGATTGGTTAACAGTGTTTATGTATTATTTCATTCTTTATGAGTTTGATTATCTTAGTGAGTGAGATGACAAGAAACTCATGGCTACACAAGTTGTTTTAAATGTATAGAGAGTTGATGAGCTTTGAGGAGCTCTACTAGTTTGGGTTGTAGATCTTGTAGATGTTGTACACTTTAGTGATAAATGGATTGGATTTTATTTACATTTCCACATTGTAAATAGTTATAAGTTTAGTTCAGTAGTCCTTTTTATGTATGTATAGTTCGCAAAGAATATTGTAGGATTAATGATGCTGTTAATTCCTTTGTAAGATACATATTTATGGGATTGTAACAAAATGAGGTTCAGAGGCTAGTGACTAGTGTGGTCCACTCACCTTAAGAAAGTGTTATTGACATCTGATTAGGTGTGGGTGTGACAACTACATTCACAAGGGTGGATAATTCAGAAAAAGAACCTTAACTCATGAATATAACATAACTATTGTACCTTCACTACTTAAATGTGCAAGAACCAACACAGTTCATACAACAATCACACAACACACATCAATGGTGTAAATACAAGAGTGATGCATGATACCTGCATATCAAAATCTACTAGAGAAGGATCTAAAGGGGGTAGACCAATATTCCTGATTCCATCCTGAAAGACAAAAGGTAATTAGGACAATGAGTTCTAAATTTAGGACAATGAAAAGCATATTTAGGACAATGAGTTCTAAATTTAGATCACCATTAAGTACCTCATACTCTGAGTCTGGTGTTCTTGGGTTCTCCAAAAAGTTTTCAAACAGCATACCTTCACTGCCCTTCACCTGAGAAAGATTATAATTTGAATGCAAAGCTGCAGTGTCAGCTCCAGCGATACCAGGTAATTCTTTCTGATGATCACCACCATAATCCATCTGGGAATCCACATGGCTTACAGAAATTTCACCCATCATTAATGGCATAAATTTATAACTTATAGGAGCTTCTTCTTCAACTCTTGGAAGTCCCGATGAAAAACCAAAATGGTCCTGGTCAATAAGAGAAACATCCTTTTGAGCAAACTCATCTCCTGCCAATTTCTGGAAAAATGACCAGTGTTTAGGATCCTCATTTTCTATGTTCACGCTCAAACCGGCTCCATCTGCCTGCAGTGGACTAATACCAGATGAACCCTCAGATAGTACTGCCTTTGAGAATATATCTGGAAGGAAATCACGAGGGAATCGGTCATTAATATCAATGAGGATGTCTCCCCGCTCTGGTCGGGAAACCCCAAGAGATGGTTCAATAGAGCTTTCCATCCAGGCAGAAGGTTGATCATGCCCCGGAGTATTATTAATAGTGAAATTGCTATCAGCTCTGTCACTAAACTGAGGCTCTGGAAGACCATATGCAGGATTCCCATGATGCTTTACAGAAGCCACTTCGCTTGCAGCAGGAAATTCTGATCCAGCTTCTGATGTTCCACCAATCAAGAGATTTTTATCCTTATCTTCGGCACAATTGGTTTTATTCTCATCCTTAAGAATCCCCTCCTCATTGATAGCATATTTATCATCTACAGGTGTTGATACTGCCTGCTTCAAGTTTTGAATTTTGGTGGCTCCATCACAAATAGTGTGAGTATCCTTATACAATGGCTTTGCAGTTGAGACAGGCTGCTCAGACTGTAGAGACACAGATTCTTTGATAAAATCCTGCTGTGCTACAGCAGGATGCGAATGGTTTATAACAAACTGAGAAGCAAGAGAATCATCTGACTTCGATAACCTGATTAGCAACTCAGCCTGTTCTCGCGGAAATCGCTCAGAATAAAAAACCCTTTGAGGAGGCACAAGAGGCTCAAGGTAGCTCAAATCAATTGGATCAGACTCGGAGTTGCCACATCCAGGAGTAAAGGCACCACTAGATGTGTGGACATTGTCATCATCTTTAGCAATCTGCAGTGGATTAATGGCATAAAGGGGTGCAAACACCTGTACAGGTTCCTGGTACCTTCTCTCACTATTTAAATGCTTTAATTCTCCCTCCAGTGTAGAGATTACAGCAGCTGCTTCTTCAACCGGGAAATAATCCTTGACATTACCATCTAATGGCTGTGAGGGAGCCTTGTACTCCATTGATGAAGGTTGAATATTTTCATCTCCACCCTCTTGCTGAACTGAACCATCACTTTTCAGTATCAATTCCTTTACTTGCATTTGTGGATTCTGCATGCATAAGACACCAGATGGCTGCCCTTCAGTCAAACTGCTTTGCTCAGTTGGAAGCCCATGAAGAGGCAGCGGACCAGAACTTTCTCCAAAAGGTGAGTAATTAGGAGGGCGAGAATAATAACCATAGGACAATGGGTGCTGCTTAGTTTCTCCATGAAGCATCATCTCGCCATCATAAAACTGTGAACGTGTTTCGTAAGCATTGGAGAAACCTGGTAGAATCGGTAGAGATGATTGAGTAGCTGATGATGAGACCATACAACTGGTCAATGGTGAAGTGCTAACCTCAACAAAGACAGTTGCAGCACCACCTGCGTCCCTCTCACCATTCTGTCCATCTAGTTCATCTAAGTTATTTCCTGAAGAGCTCACCAGACCATGCAGAGTAGATTTCTTCCTTGATCCCACATCCATGCCATTGACAGCAACTACAAACTGAATTTCAGAATCACCATCACTGTTTCCCAGATCAGAATGAGCATCCTCTAAATCGCTCAAGGAGAATAGAAACATTCTAAGTTTCTTTGATCCTTCTCCATCTTGTAGCACATTACATTCCTCCATCATATTCTGCAGATCGTCATCACAAGACACAGAGACTAAGGCATCAAGATCCTCCCCAGGAAGCTGATATTTAATTGTACGAGTTTGGTCATAAATTGTTATTGTTTTCTGCCACAACTCCTGCCAAGTGATGTCCTTCCTTATACTGAGAATTCGGGTTTCACCTCCTACATACCTAAGTTTTATATCACTTGGCCGAGGTAAGATTCTACCCCCAAAGCTGCATAAAATCTTAATTTTTATTGATGAGCTTTCGGATACTCCAGAAGAAGCATACTCTTGCACAGTTCCTCGATAACTGGTGTAGTCCAATGAAGATTGTGGTACCGATTGCATGGACCCATACTTACTTTTATCTTCATATAAAGAAGAGTTCTTCCGCTCAAACCCTTTTTGACCTTTTTCAACTGCAGTGAGCATTGACATATCTGACCCACTTTCAGACCCAGTATGACTGATGCCTAAAATGCCTTTCAGTTCCATGTAACCTGTTGTGTGCTTGGGATCACCAGCAGTATTTGGAATAAATGGCGTCTTAGGATTAACCCGATCACGCATAAATTCAAGAGCAAACTCCTCACCTGTCTGTATTGAGTAATTTAGTACAGGTTTAGGTTCTGAAAATTTAAGCTCGGGATGTCTCATATTCGAGTTTATGCAGCTAGTAGGATCCAGGATGGAACCCTGAGATGTAGGTTCAATTTCCTCATTTCCAGGTACCATGGAATTGTACTGATCACGGTCATGATTTTTTGGCTGTTCCATCATAAAAGTTGTAGTGTTGCCTCTCCTTTTAAACTCAATTGGAATCAGGGAAAATGCCAATGCCAGAATTCCATGAGCATTCTATGAAATCCATTCAGGAACTCCACATTCCTAGGAACTCCAAAATAAGAATGCTGCTTGTAGACAAGGTTATCAACTATAACGCATTGAATAGCATGAGATTATAAAACATGGCTACTGAAAATTCAAATTAGCTTCAGCCAGTCACCAGAGTCAGTTATCATGACTAAGAACCCGGATAGCATCAGCCATCTTGAGGATGCTTAGATGTAACGGCAGTCTTCTCCACCAAGTGGAGAATGTCGGAAGTCCAAGAATCTAAAAACGGAAAGCTGCACAAATATATACACACACATATATCAGGCAGATAATTTAGTAGCAAAGTTAATGAAAAATGAACATACCAGAGATATTCCAAAGAAAATGACCATTAGACGTCAAAGAAGAAGAAACATGAGAACTCCATGTCATCATTTAACCAAATGAAAGATGGGGAAGGAAAGTTGAGGCCACGTCTCACCACCAAATCTTGTAGATCCTAGAAGCCTTAAAGTAGAAACAATCATGTAGCTTGCTGATGGAATATCAGAAGGAAATGGCAAGTTATTGTGCGTCTTCTTCTTAAATTTCTTCAAGGCCACAAGATCAATGTGATTGCACCAATATGGACCATTTAACCACATATAAATAACCATGATATTTCGTATACTGGCGACGAATGAGGGGGGTGATTTAAACCTGCTTGACAAGACACCAGGTTTATTTTTCTCCATTGAGAAATAACCAGCGTTGCTTTTTCTTTTCTTGATGTTCTTTTTTTTTTATTTTATTTCTTATAAGAAACTAGAATTGTATAAAACAAAAAGAGAGGCACCAAGGGGGTGCCACCTGTATACACTATACACGATAACATAAAAAAACCAACACCGAACCATTCTATTGGACCAGAGAGGTTTTCCCATCATATAACTTTTGAGCAGTTTGGTTGGAAAGAAATGTTTGCCTCTTTACAATTTAGGCCTCCAATCTCAAATGAGAATCCTTGTATGTGGGAATCAGCTCACCTGGACCCTCCTCGATAACAAAGGAGTTCAAACTCTCTGTATATATCTACACACACAGATTCCTATATACCTGCATACATAAATACATACATGGGAAAGCATAAAGGAAAGAAGATGGTGTTCTCCTCCAAATAACCTCCATTTGGACAGTCTTTGCTTTTGTTAAGATTTGAAGAAACATAAGTTTGTCAAATTGATTCAAGTAATATTTCATGATTCATGTAGCTGCTGCTCATACGTGATCTTTGCCCCAACCCCTCTCTTTCAAATTGATTCACCCTGCCGTTCTCTTTCAAAACGACCAATTCAACAAATCATTTGCCCCAACCCTTAGGGGTTGGGCTTGGCTACTTGAATCTAATTTCACACTCTGGCCACTATAATGGTTATGTTTCAACTCAATGAAGGACACCAAGTTTTGCTAGAAAGCCTAGAATAACAAGAAAAAATAAAAATAAATTGGTTTTGACCTAAATTTAAAGCAAGCTCCCGCATTCTAGTTGCACCACCGATACCCAAAAATCATTTTGCTTTCTACATTCCAGACCAACCAGAGGATTGTCTAAAGCTAATTACCTATATTTCTCAACAAACACATATAAACTATCAAAGATTAAGATCAAAACCTCCTGAGCATCATGATTGAACTTGTCAAACAAGAATGTCAGTTATTAGCACGGGACTTCTCAGTAAAGAAATACGATGCGGTTGCACAAACGACCACCAGTAACCAATAAGTTAATAACATCGCAGAAAGAGCCCAAAATCAGATATACAACTGTTGAAATCTTCATTCTTTCAATAGATCGTTCATATGAAGAAAATAAAAAAATAAAAATAGGGGTTTCAAGTTTAAACCTGAATTAGTACCTGAGATAGGAATGCTTTGGCGGTTACTCTTGTGTTGAAGCTCTCAAAATAAAACCAAGAGACTTCGGACTGAACACACTATCATCGTAACTGAATTATTCGTGCGAGAAAAGCAGAGCTCATATCCTCATTTATTTGCTCTCTCTCTCTCTCTCTCTCTCTCTCTCTAAACCCTTTCTTTTTTGTCCTTTTCTTGTGAATTTCTTCCCAGTTCAAAACTTTTCCGACAAAACCAAAAAAGAAAAAAATTGAATGACGGCTCAAACTTGTCTCTTTCACTTCGGATATATTTTCGGCTACTCTTAATGGTAATAGTCGAATTCGGCCCCGGAGAACCCAACATATTTACTTAAATGCCACAAGAATTGTTCGAAATATAATTTTGCAGAGAATGACCGTTCGTGGCATTTAATTGGTAGTGATATGCATCCGATATCCTCCTAAATTCTAATCTAATGGTTACTAAAAGAATTAGTACTGATTATTCTTATTTATCTTCAAATTTTATAAAAAAGATTCATAATCAATTACCTAATAACTTAGGTGTAGGAGTGAGTAACGTACTCTAAAAAAAAAGATAAAATAAAAATGACATAATTAAAAAGTTAACGTCTTTTAATTATTATTTTTTTCCTGTACAGATTCCCAAGCCGACCACAAAGCCTGTGAATTGTAACCAAGGAGGACGATTTGATCCACAAAAAAAAAAAAACCTTCTTCAAATGCCGAAGGGAGAGTTAAGAAGGAGAGACTTTGAGGTTATATATTATTTTCATTAGCAATCGAATTCTGCCTTTTGGCCCACGGTCAACTGCAACCCATCAAAGCTGATTTTTGGACGTCCAAGAAAGGGTCATTAAATTCATTCACACACTGCATGTTAATTGAGATCGAGAATCGTAGAATCCCGGCGGCAAATGCGTACGCATTAGCAACATACACCACCACCTTGTGCCTTCACCCATAGCCATGGGGGCTGGTTGAATTATATATATATATACAAACTTGCATATATATTGCATAAAATGATCATGCGACTCCGCCCATAGAAGCATGCTTGCAGAAGCAGTATAGCCATGGGTAGTAACTTTCAAGGCAAGCGAAGCCAGAGATTATAAATGAAAGCTCCGAGGGCCATACGGAGGATATGGAGATCCATGAAGATTTGACTCCAAGTGGTTGGTTTGACCTGACCTTCTCCCAAACCCAAAAACATAAACTTTGTTATTAAACGTCCTTCTTATGACTTACGATTCAAACATCATAATAAGAACTCTTGAGCTTATCAATTGGGAAGTATCTGTATTTGGTCGGCTCTTTTGTTTTAAACACCCACCTTTAAGTTCATATTTATAATTATATATTTATCTGTATAAATGTTTATACCTTTCATCAGTTACTATCTCAATGTCATTGACCAAGTAAATTAATTTATGCATTACACAGTGCGAATCTTTCCTTTATATTCAAATCAGTCTTTTTATAATTATATATATAACTGTTTATACCTTTCATCAATTACAATATCTAGTTCATGCAAGGTCATTGACCAAGTAAATTAATTTATGCATTACACAGTGAGAATCTTCCCTTTAT
The DNA here is from genome assembly GCA_033060915.1 of Euryodendron excelsum. NCBI lineage: Eukaryota > Viridiplantae > Streptophyta > Magnoliopsida > Ericales > Pentaphylacaceae > Euryodendron > Euryodendron excelsum. The sequence goes on along the minus strand of CM065386.1, from coordinate 353,060 downwards.
ATTCAAATCAGTCTTTTTATCATTTTGCTGTTAAGTATCAAGTAAATTATACATTCAAATTACTCAAATCCTAGCATCCAAACGTGCCTGCCGGTCAGTTACATCGGATTACAACGTGTCACCCATAGACTAGTCTCTGTATTCGTTTGTGTTTCACTGGTGGGCCTTTCATTTCGGCTCTTCGTTGCATCCCATCATCCCCTTTGCCGTCCAAATCTCAAGATAGCTCTTACTCACTTCCCTAATCATACAGGTTTTAATTGATTCCAAATTGGTCATCAAATGTATGCATATACCTTTTAGCCTGGAGACACTTCAATTCCAACCCCAACCTCCCCAACCATATTTAAAATGAAAGGTAGTGTTTAGAACTTCGTATGCACTTACCACAGAGAGGTACTACCCGCTGTGTGACAAAGCTAGCTGCACAGGAATATTATTTAATACATGATTTACATCTCCATAAAACAAGCATCCTTTCTATTTATTTACTGATTTGTCATTTCTACTAAAGCTTGCTTCAAATCTTATTATTATTGCAACTTGAACGAATGGACCACCCTGCACAAACTGGCTACAACCAGCTTATAAAATGGTGCAGCTCCCTTGTTCCCTGTAAAGATTTGTTCACCAATCAAAAGATGAACACAGAATCCTCTAGTACAGCGTAAACATGTTAGTATACATGGTACTTACTTCTTTAAGTCTTCATATCGACTTAATGCTTCCTCAAATTTAAGCCAAAGAGGACCTGTCTCCTGAAGATTTACATTCTTCGGCCCTGCAAGGTATGCCTGAACTACAAATTGCGGAGTCCTTTCCCTGGTTATGGTTATGGTACAAGATAGTTATTTGGTCAGTCAAGAACACTTGATAGGTAATGGCTAGATGGTATGTCGTAACAAAAACAAACTTGCCTCCCTTCATATCGTGATAACCAATCCAAATAGGCAGCGCCATAGTACATGGAAACAAACGGCTTTGTTAGATCATCAACAGACTCCACTATGTAAGCCTTGTAGCCCAAGTCCCTAGACATCACACGTAAAGATTCAAGCAAATTTCAGACTTGGGATTAGAATCTTCTACTTTTAGATGCACTACAGAAGCTACAATTAAATTTTAACTATTTGTTTAACATATAAGCACATTGAGGTTCAAAAAGTGCCCGATTTCTACTTTTTATCAGCATCAAATTGGCCATGCTCCATTTATTATGAAAACATCCTTTCCAATTCAAAGGCCATTGTAATCAAATCAGTTCATTCTGAGGTGTCCCAATATCCCTAGCTATAATGAGCCAAAGTGACAAAGTTGCTAATAAATGCTTCCTCTAAGAGTCAAAAGAGCATAAGATGTTAAACTTTTTTGTGTATTTATTCCATGGTGCAGTGTAACATCTGAACTTCAACGGAGAATGCCAACTAGTATGGTGGCTAAGCAAGGGATGATGGAGGCCCCCTTGCTTGGGTTCACATCCCCATCACCAGGGCTACCCATCTTCACATGCACTGTTACTGGAAGTCTGGAATTCAGTTTTAGTCATAGAATTCACATACTTGTAAAGCCAGCAAGCTGTGGGGTAGTCAATTCCCATTATTCCTGGACGTGGTCCAACCCCATTCACGAAACGCATGCTAACAATCTCAGCAAGAGCACATAAAGCTGTCTGCACACACAGGAGTTTTAAGTAGGAAATCAAACTTAGCAAAAAAAAAAAAAGAAAGAAAAATAGCAGATGACTTGAGAAAGATAAGGGTGAGAATAGAAAAACGAAAAGGTAAAAGTAAATAAAGGTATATATTCGATGTTCTTCTAATTGCTACTAAAAAATAGTACTAATTATTGCCACTTATATTCAAGTTCATAAAGAAGATTCATCAATTACATAGAAAATAAAAATAATAATGAAACTAGTACTGTAACAACTTGGGTGTAAGAGTGAATAATTTTAAGAGAGGAGAGAAAGTAAAAATGACAAAATTAAAATAGTTACATTTTTAATTATTATTTGTACTGCACAGATTCCCAAGCCTACCGAGTAACTCATACTACCTAACTACTAGGCTTATTTTCTTACCAAAGGGCCTGTGAATTGTACCCCAGGAGGATGATTTGATTAAAAAAACAATTCTTCAAAGGTTTAAGGGAAAAAGCCAAAACAAAACAAAAGACAAAAAAGCATGCAACTAAGGATTACTTTTGGCTACTCTTTATCTGAGCTAACTGTCCAAATTTAATTAAATAGGTTCTTACACAGTTTTAATATTTCTTTTGCTAAGCATGCAATTTTTAGTCAACCAACGAAGCTAACTATGCAACCAGGAGAATCGCACTCGAGGGCAGAAGTTACATTGCTCTTCAGTTTGCCAAGAAACAAAAGAAAAAGAGCGAGAGGAGAAAATCAACACATTTGCATAACTTAGTTTGTTTCAAATTATCCTCCATTTGATTGGCAATCAGATGTCCACAGTGTATAATAAGGTCTGGATAATTTTATCTCAACAAAAACATTGAAAAATCATAGTTTTACTGGTTATCTATTGAGAAATCACAAAAGAATACAATAATAAGAGTAAATATCATCTCCTATCTCGTGGAATGAAAGGAGAGCAACTACTTGTGTTGGCAAGAATTTTATGTACTAGGACAAGGAAATAAGAATACACGCCTGAAAAAAGGATGTCCCTGCAATATTTACATGCAAAGGGAACGGATTTGTAAGAGCAAATAAAGAAATACAAGTTTCCATGAAGGCTTCTGCCACATTGTTGAACATTCTTTTTTCACTTATTTATTATTTCTTTATTCACTCATCATAATTATTCAATCTTTTGCATTTTCCAAATCCCTGGTTATGTGAATCAAGGGTATATTTCATGCAACAATTTTAGTTAGGACGAACTGAGAAATGCAGAGAACTGTGTAAAACTTTTAAGCACATTTTATAGCTATGGATCATATACTTTTTTTCAATTGGGGCATCGTTTGTACCAAAATTATCAATCGAGCCCCTAAATGCAGTAGTAAATGGGCAAGAGTTCGTTTGCCCCATAATCAAGGATGACATAGGCACCCAGATCAATGTGAACTAAGTAATGGTTCACACATCATAGTGAATGACGGGTAAAATAACTAGTCAAAGAGAAAAGATTCACTAAGCAAGTTTGTACATATGAACTCTTACAAGTAGTAACAGAAGTCGTATATATAAGATGGTTATAAGAAGAATTAATGTAGCTTGCTTACAATAAACCGAAAGGATAAAGGAAAGGGACTCATTCCGTAGTGTTAGTCACCATTAATCAAGCCTACAAAGAATTGTAGACTAGATTAAAAAATAGTTTGGCATTACTTGCACAAATGTTTGCCCTATAATCACCAGCTTGAGATTTTATAATTGCACCAAGCAATAGCCTCTATTGAGAAGCTATATGGGTAAGACAAAATATGAAAATTAATAAAAAGAAAAGAAAGAATATAAACTTTGCCTCAAAGGAAAGAGAGCATGATAATTGTAACTAAGAATTTAGAAGAGGAAGTAGTAAAAAACTAAAGGAAAAGGAGATGGAGTAGTTAGAGAATACACCCCTTGTAGAAATAGATGAATATTATACGACACTTAAATATACTTAAAAAGTATTTGACAATTTTGGAAGGAATTGGATCAAATAGTAGAAGGGATGCAAAATGAATTTTTTTTTTTATAGGAGGTGGCTTCAATGGTCACAAAGGGAAAGGCAGTGAATTATATAAAGGTTATCAGTTACGGAGTAGGATAAAAACACAAGGAAGAGCAATCCTAACAATTCAATGTGTTGAAAAGAGAGACAAACATTCACAATAATATTCATAAATGAAACAATTGTCCAAGGGCAAATCTAAAGGGAGTGGGCCGTCACCTAAAGAAACCTGTTGGCAGAATAAAGAGCTTTAAATAGCTAATAATATAACCTGAGCTCGTCACCAAGAACAAATAGTAATCCCTAAAGGAACAAGGGTTGACTATTATACTCTTCTCTTTGAATGTATCACTGCCAACGTGGAACTATGACCAAGAATAGACACCTCAAATTTTTTAAAATTTTTAAGAGGAGAAGAATAATTTGCCACATAATAACATCTAGTTTACAAACCATGTAACTCATTATAAGAAAAACTGTGTACTTACTGCTTTTACTGCTCTTGTGCTAAAGTGCTTTGAAAGTATAATTTCTGCAACTGCCTGCAATATAAAGGCAACATGTTAAAAAAACCAGTTAGAGCTTCCCAGAGGACTTGAGGAAGGCCAGAAAGAATGGGGGAGGCTAGGAAACACGGACACTTCTAAAAGGGTGCCGCCTCATGTTTGGGCAAGCATTCAACATGTCGCCTTTTATAATAAACACATGCAAGAAAAATGCAATAGTTTGCAGTTCCATATTATTTAACCTTACCCTCAACTCTACCCTGGAAAGATAGGGTCTCTTCTCAGCATCATGAGAAAATCGCACTTTTCCCCGTTTCTCCCCAGATTTGCTCCACTCTTTACTAACATTAGGATGATTCCACAGCTCCTCCATGTCTGCTGGTGAAGCTCTAGAGTCCCAAGTTGTGTTAGCATCACCTGCTCCCTCATGTAAAGAAAGTAAGTGAAGTCATCTGAGGGTACATAGTGATGTAAAAATAAAATGTATGTTCCCAGTCATGCTAGAGATTTTACTTAGAATAAAAACTTCGTTGATGACATCTATACAATTAGATGTTGAAAGAAACAAGAACAAAACTGAAGAAGCATCAAATATCAGATATTGTCTTATCGTAAAAGAAGGTGGAAGGAAGCATTTGTTATTGGTCGTTTGGGAGCTAAAACAATGTTTGTCAAAATAATAACAATAACAACAATAATAATATCTGCAGCATAATTTTCATCAGAAATCAAATCTCCATAAGATAAATAAACCAAAGGAAGGAAAGCATGTATTTCCCATGGTAAATAAACTTGCTAATTAACTCGCAGTGCATAGGGTAGAAAATTCAGTATCTTGATTTATTTGGACACTGAGAATCTATATTACAATAATTTGTTGCTGCAAGAGAATTCAATATATTGCACCATTTAATACATTAAGGAGGTAAGACAATATAACACCAAGAAACATTAATCTGTAAAAGCATGGACAGACAGTTCAAGAAAGCAACATCCATAAGACATCATATTGTTTTTGTCTCCTGTTTTTGGTACAGAATTAGCATTGCAATTTCAAAATGATAACTTTGATTACAGTCCCAGAAGATACTCCTCAAGAAGTTGCAAACAGTTGCACTATGAGATATACAATTCCACGTAAGTTTCATCTGTGCTACTATAGTTTTCATGGTCTATGGTTGATATAATAAGGTAACAAATAAAAGTCATATGTTGAGACTGTAAGTGCCTGAATAGTACAATTGAAAGAGCAATTTGATATTTTTCTGAACTTTGACCGTATAATGTCATTCGATCTATACTTTGATACAGCGCAAGCAAAATCATTATCATTGATTGAGCTGGCAAACACTCAACATAATTGAAGTCTATAAATTAAATAAGTTGCATGCAAGCTACCACAAGTTGCTTCAAAGACTGTACCTGTTGTCTGTTGAACTGTAGTAGCAGAAGCAGATGGATCATTCAGCATGGGACCAACTTCAAAAACTTTTCTGCACAAAAATTACATATCTCGGAATAAATATCAGTAATTATCCCTTCATTACTTGTTCCTCAGATAATTGAGCCTTGTGTCATGAGATGCACAATATTCTTATGTAGCTCTTTAATGCATTAAGAGACTCAAGTGGCTATGTGTGGACTATGTTACATGGAGTTTTAAGTGTGGGTATGTGTCCCGTGATCGGCTATGTCTAGTTTCAAAAAACAAAAAAAGAAAAAGAAGAAGAAGATTATCTCTGACTGTCAAATGGATACTCCAAGTTAAAGCAAAGGGTCCAGGAAACATGGCTTGTAAAAATGTGAGGCCTGATATAAATATGTTGCTAACATCATGACCCAACCACCTGGAAGGAAGGGTTTCCTTGACCGAAAGATATCGTCTCCAATATTGCAAAGTTGATTTGTGAGTTGCCTTCTTCGTACCACCTTTATAAGCCCTCACTATGAACTCTTCACTTCTTTCTCTGCAGACATACATCTAATATTAAAACTTCAGCACCAAACAGAACTCAAAATGGCAGTTTTTTTTATCACTATTCCAATACATTATTGCCTGTAAAGAAAAGACAGGTAGACAAGCGGAAAGGCGAAAACAATGATGCATGGAAGTTGGGACGAATAAATCAGTAACTTTCAACTTACTTTTGGTCATAATTTGATAACCACCTAAGGTAGGCAGCACCAAGATAAACATTTACGAAGGGCCTGTACAAAAATTTTGAATTCCCTTCCACTTCATATGTCCGGTAACCCAACTCGCTGCAAGCAAATTCTGGATTTTAACTTCACACCACCGGGAAAAGAAAAAAATTCTTGTCCTTAACTGGGAGTAATACCCTCAGATTTAGAATCAGAACACTGATAATACCTGACCAGCCAATCTGCTGTTTTCGGTAAAATTTGCATGATTCCCACAGTAATTTCTTTAGTTTTTTTGTTATACCGTGTAGCAGTAGGCTGTCTGTCACTTTCAAGTTCTACAATAGCACAAATCATGTCCTGCAGAATAGAAAGGATGCCAATTTTTCAAATCTCAGAACAAGATTGTGACTGTTTCTTCACATGTACTTTTTCAGGTTATTGATCACCAAAGACAAGATACAGCAGCTACTCAAGGAATTCCAACTTATTGTGTAAAGTATTCATTTTTTCAAACGCAGAAGAAATGTTCTATATTGCATTTTTGTGAAATTTCAGGAAATAATCTAAAGTAAATAACTGTCTTTCAGACATTCTTTTCCCTTGGAAGTATCAGTTCCATTTAACATAAAAATTTCCGACAGTAACATTAGCATGGGAGAACGAAGAAAACCCCATGAGTTCAGCTGCTTGAACACTGGTAATCCAGATAAACAGCCCAACTTGATGAAGCCTTGTTACTGTTAAATGGTTTGTGCTACAACAGAGCACTTTCATTACCATGGGTTGGAAGATGGACATTGTGCGAAACAAGAAAAAAAAAAGGTAGCAGAATGGGAACGAGGCACATCAGTGAAAGTTCAACAGAGAAACAAGATCAAGATTTATTAAGAATGAGCAGAAGAGGAAAGGGGATTTAATCAAAACCATCAACAAAAAGAAATATTTGAAAAGTGCAAAACCTCAAATCCATTGAAATACTTTTTTAAAAATATTGCTACAAAAAGGCACGAAATTTAGCATCATTCTGAACAAGTAAAACATCCAAATCTTCTCAGGAGTAAAGTTGCAAATTATGTAGCATCTAGAACCAAAAGTCACAAGATCCCAAGTTGGAAAAATGCTACCAACAAAGACAGTACGTATGAGACCCCATAACAATGAGTTCTGAGAGATAAATCAACAAAGCAAATGATCCACCAATCTTGCTAAACAAAGATTGAGAGCACGTCGTTTTGAGAAAACTAAATCCCTACTATGATGATTTAGAATGATAATTCTATCCAGAATGGGGGAACATAATATGTAAACAGCAGGGAATCAATAGACTGGGAAAAAGGGTTCATCGTAGCAATTCAGTTCACATTCCAATGGGAATCAGAGCAAGAACCAAGGCTTTCCATTGGGGAAAGTTATTTCTTCTTATAAGACCATATTAGTGATGATTCAATATTAAATTCAGCCCATAGTAGTTAGAAACAGCAGGGAAACAAAAACTCTAATGAAGTGAAGGCTGTTCTTCCAAGGCTTTGAGAGAATAGAGCTCCAACGTTATATTGTGACCTTGACAATTTTATATGACTGTAGCAAACATATGAAGCCCTAATGCATAATTTTGATAGTACACGAGCTAATATGTGACGCAATAAATCATATCAGAGTTGCCTATAATTTCACAAAAGAAATGCTTGAAGATAATATAATGTTTTAACGGAAGATACCTTTCACTATGGCCCATAAAAACATCATAATGATGCAGTTAGCCCCCAATCGCATAGAGAACATGCCAGGAGAGTGATGTAGTCTCATAAAATAATTGAAACAAGAGGCCGATTTTAAAATGCACTAGACTTTTACGAATTCATGGGCCACTTGATTTGGGAATTTCACAATATTTATTAATAACTGACACTATTAGAAGGTGATCACTTGGTAATCTTCTGTAAGATCTGCAAAGTACTATATATTCCAAGGATGAAAAAACATACCGAATCTATTTGTGAAACAAAATGCCTGCGGACAAGTATCCCAGCTACGGCCTGAGCAGATAAATATTGCATAAAGGTGAATGAAAAGAACCAAGTTACAAGCAGATGACTTGCAAAGACTCCAGAATTCAATTTAAAGGCCAAAAAATAGATCACTTATGGAATTTTCAAAGTTGATCACATCAGAAGTAAAATAGAAACCTCAAAAGATTGAAAACTTGTTTTCAAACCCCATGAACTTTAGGGACATATGACCTCTTTAATTTTTTGGTCAGGGAAAAACAAGATAATGTCTCTGAATCATTGAATTTGTTGGAATTGTAATGGTCAATTTCACGTTTTGAAACCTCTTCCCCATCTGAGCTGTCTAGAGAATGTCCATGGAGAAGTTAAAACATTTTAATGTCCTAAATCCTTTACACTATCAATGGATGCACTATAAGGAGAATGTGAAAATTATTTGATTTACCTTCATCTCAGTTTGTGTAAGATAAGGTTGACCATCAGGATCCCGTGAGAGGTGGACTTTCTGTCCTCTAGTCTCTCCAGCATTAACCCATTCAGTTCCAACTTCAGGATCCATCCACAGTGCTTCCATGTCCTGGGGATCAACGCAATCATCCCAGTATTTGAAGTTGACAGCCATCCTAGTGAACTTGCTGGATGTTTCTATTGCATCTAACGGAAGAAGGCTGATTTTTAGAAGCAAAAACAATTATAAAAAAAATGCCTATAACAACTCTAGTTAAGCATATCGAATGATTTTTTGGTAAGCAAGCATATAAATCTGCACATACAACAAATCTTGCAAAAGTACCTAACAAAATAATCAGGAGCAAACCACCAAAAGGTAGGGCATGCTAAGTGGTTCTCACCTAAAAATAAGATTTGCATTGGAAACTTAACTAATAGTAGCCTCAAACTCTAATTCTCTTCACTATAAATGCAAACATTCCGATAGGTGAGCAAATATGTCATGGACAAAAATCCAAGTAAAAGATGGAAATTTTCCTTATGATCAGATCATATCATTATCAATAAAAATCAGGCAACCTAAGAATTCAACACAACATTCACCAAAATCTAAGCCAAAAATAAAAAAATAAAATTAATCTGAGCTAATCTGAAGGTAATAAGCGTAAGAAAGAACAACTAAGTTCTCATGGACATAAACAAGTAAAATCAGTTATAACATTGATAAGCAGTAATTAGCTTGGTTTTGCATGTTGACTAAAACAGTACCAATATTTTGCATCAGAACAGTACACCATTGTTCAAAAGCCAAGACTAAAAAACAAATTTGAGCCATATAACTGGCCTACCCACCAAAAGCATGTAGGTTCTACAAAACATATCACCTGATGCAACAGCAATGTGATACTAGAGGGCGTCGTGTGCTCTGTGAGCGTTCCTGATGTCATTAATTATCTTTTCTATGCATTCAATTGGTTCTCTACCTTGTCTTTTCAGTAATTAATCTTCACATATAGACATATATATATATATATATATATGATTATGATTTTGTGCCTTCAAATGCAGCCTTCCATAACAAACGCATTAAAAACAGAGAGAGACAGGGAAAGGTTTCAATACTTATGAAATCCAAAATCGTAGAGTCAAACACCGTAAATAGACTAACGAATTAACAAGGGTAAGATCGATCATAGACACCATGTGTTGATCCGTAATTACAAATTTCTCACGTTGCAAATTAACGATAATAGAAAACCAATTAGAGTTCAATTCTACTACATTTCAAGGGATTTTATTAAATTAGAACAGCCAAAATAAATTACATGTATCAAACAGCATTGTGCAAACGATTGTGTGTGAGTATACATATAGCTAGAGAGAGAGAGAGATGGGGTTTATAAATAAATTAATCACCAGACGAGGTGCAACGAAGGGAAGTGAAGCATTCGATTCTGATCTTCTCTCCTTTTTCTTTTACTTTTCTCGGCTTTTCTGCGCGGCTTCTTAAGGGAAGAATAATCAGCAATTTAAAAAGAGGTGGGGAGGATAGAGCAAGAAAGGGAGGCTGACAGAAAAAATGTGTTCGCTCGTACTTTTTCTTGTTTCCTCCCGCACCTCAAACTGATGAGGGGAAAAAATGGTGAGAAGAGGAGGAAGAAGAAGAAAGAGGAAAGGAAGACTGCAATTTTCCCGGAAAGCTTGTGAATTTCGTTGGTTGGAGGGGTGGGGGTTGTGGAATGTGGACTCTTTTCCTTTCTGGCCAATTTTGGGTATGTGTTGACAGAGATTATCACCAGACGACAAGTGGCGCGCCATGCTGTCAGCCCCCATCGTCTTCCAGAAGAGAAAAAGATTTGCCACCTGACCTGACGAACAGGTTGGCTCTGCCTTACCTTCTTCAAATGCTTATTCAGTGCTCCTGCACCAACCTTGCTGCTACTCTCATTGGATTTGGGTCTTGGCATAATAGTCGTTGGTCCGTGGAGGTAAGTAACCAATTTGTCAAGGCGGGTGAGAGGGGTAAGAGCGAGAGCATGACAACTGGGAGCGTATTAATTTATATACGAGGTTGGGTATAACTTATTTATTTAGTAGTTATGATTTATATTTATAATTTTTTAAAAATATATGTGGGTGAATGATTAAACAAATAATTTATATTTAATTATATTTTTAAAAAAATTATTTTTAAAAATAACTTATAACTTATAAGCATGCCAAACACCGCCTATGTACAAAAATTTAAGGGTAAAATCGTGTAAAACATTTTATGTAACATAAATATAATTTTATTATTTATATTGGATAAAATTGTGATAGGTTATTTGAATAACCTGTGTCCAAGGCACTTTTCAATAAAGTTAAAACTTATAATGAGTTTTGGTTTAATGTCTTGATAGCTTGAGTAAAAAAGAACACATCACAAGGAATAACGAAGAAGGAAAAAATTAAAGCTAAGCAAACTAAAGTACACATGCTTCATATTATAATATAATAATTAAAGCCCCGAGCTCTACAGTGAAGAATAACAGCACCAATTAACTGCAAATTAATGAATTTGCACGGTTTTGCTTCCAATGCATGCAGTAGAATATTAAATTTGGATATTAGTCGGGAATTTTATCACGTTTGAAAAGGTAATATTATATGATTAAAAAATTCTTACATAATTTATTACAAAATAAGTTGGTTGAATTAGAACCATTGATGGACAGAGAGGGGTGAGGGTAGGGTCACGACCCTGGTAAAGTTTGAAATTTTTCTATGTACTTTATAAAATTTTAGAAATTTAAAATATAATATAATATATTGGTCTCTCCAAAGTTTTTAAATTCATTTCATTCATATAGATTTTTGGATATTTAAAAGATTGTATAGTGTATTGATCTTTAAAAAATTAATAAAAATAAAATTAACCCTTCCGTTCAACAAAAAAAACAAAATTTCTTAATCCCTTCAATCGAAATCCTAAGTCCGCCACTGATTAAAACCATTCACTTTAAAAATAAAACATCCAATAATACTTATAGCAGAAATCTTGCACTTTAAGGATCTGTTTAGAAGTGTTGTCAGTTTTTATTTTTTATTGTGTGTCATAGGTGTGTATTTTTATTTTTTATTTTTAATGGTCTGATGATAACATTTATAGGTTACCGTTTTACTAACAGTACCAGATCAATATTTTAGAATAAAAAATCATATCTATTTTAGTCTTTTTTATGTTTTTTATTTTAAAAAAATAAAAAACAAAAACAGAAAATAAAAACCAAACCGACCCCAAGAATGCAGGGACAAAAAAGGAAAAACAGAAAAAAAAAAAAAGAAAAAGAAAAGGGTAAAAATAGGTGAGAGCACATGGATCACGAGGAGAACTGCATAGTATACCCATTGTTGTTGGTGTTTGTTCCAAATTGAAGCGTACCTAACACACCTCCAACTCCACGCGTGGGTTTTACGCTGATGCGCACGCTAACTGCATTTCTTTGAACGTACCGCCGCTTTCCAATTTCAACTTCGATCTACACGAACAACAAAAGGTTTATTTTAAGTTTTTATTTTATTTTATTTTTTTGGTTTAAATACAAATTTTTTTTTTTATGCTAGTCTCAATTTATAAAAGCCAGCAAATCGAAAGAAATTAATATTTTTACTTAAAAATTATAAAAATAAAATAAAATAATTAAAAATAAAATTATACCAAACAGTACCTGAGTATAAAACTCTTGTGAGAAATTTTAATAATGTTAACTAGTTATTATTTTGAAAAAGGCCTTCATACTTCATAGTTTATACATGCACATTTCACCTGTTGACCAAGAGTTAGGAGGTGTTTAGACGTATCTAATTTAGTAGTTTATCACTTATATTTATAATTTTTTAAAATTATATTTAAATGAGTGACTTAAAATGTATTTAACAATTTATGTCTAATCATATAAAAAATTATTTTTAAAAATAATTTATAACTTATTAAGGCAATTGGCCAAACAATCTCATTGGGCGAAGGCATGCTTCTCTGACGTGGCTTTCGAAGGAAATGTCAGCTCAGATATTCACAACACGACAAGCTCACCTACGTGAGAGACACAAATGGTGCCATGGTGGTAGTTGGAGAGAGAGAGAGAGAAAAGAGAGAGAGACCTTTTTGGTTGATAGTTTGCGTTTTAGAGAGAGAAAGAGAGAAGGTCCCTCAGAATCTCCGCTCATTTTTTGCTTTTAAAAACTAGGAGAACTTTGGCCTGCACTTTCTTAGGGTTTAACTATATATACATGTATGTATAGGCACATATCTACCTATCTATCATTCTGATCGATCGAAACTTGTGGAGAAGAGCTCGTATCCTGGTAATGGCGTTCTCTTCTCTCCTCAGATCTACAACTCCTGCTCTCGAAGCCTCACGTGCCCAGGCCTCACCGTCAGGCTCTGTGCTCCGCCCCGCCGATCAATCCAAGGTGACTTTTCCGCGATTGATCGATTAGATGAAAAAAAAAAAAAAAAAGAACTCAAACAAGCTTTTGATTATTATTAGTTATTTTCCGATTCAAGCATGCTACTCTTGCTTGATTTGGCTTTTACTCATTAGTTGTCAGAGATGGGGACTTTGACTTTCTACTGTCCTTTTTAAGCTTCTTTATTTTACGAGATTGACGTGATTCGAAATGTGATTTGTTTTGGTTCCGTTTGGATGCTGCGAAAATTTAAGCAGAGAAAACAAATGGAAATGTAAATTCATATAACTATTAATTGCACAGGACATTTGTTTAGTAGAGCTGAGTTGGTTGACTTTTGGAAAACAAAACAAACAGAAAGCAGAGGAGTTAATTTTTCTGTTTTCTGGTCCTCCCTTTTCTCCGTAATTAAACTGATCACGTTCAGTTTCTTAGTGAAAATCTTTGAAAAATTTGAAATAGTTGCTCTTCTAGATTTGGCTCTTCCTCTTAAATGACTGTTTTTAAATGTACGAGTTTGGTTTTGGTGATGTAATTTTGTTTGCACGTTCTAGGTTTTAGTTTTCGCTACCCATGAATACAAGAGATTGAATTGCCTCACTATTGCTGTTGTTGTTTTATTTCCTTTAAGGTGTTGCTGGTTAGTTTCAATCGCAATCTGAATTCTGCAAAGTTTCAATCAAGCATTTTCGGTACTGTTGTTACTGGCAACTCCTCTGCCTTACAGTTGAGTAGTCCATTGTTTCCTCCCCTTCTCTCCCTTTCTGCAAGTGAGTGTCGTATCTGCCTATTGTTATTGACACAATGATTTTGTCCAAACCATACAGAAAATGTAGTGCTAGGACTATGCAGCCGATCAAAGCCACTGCTACCGAAATGCCTCCTACATTTCAGAGTGAGAACCAAACTTTCACATAAAAATGCTGTTTGTAACTTTGTGTAACCAAGGAGTTGTATTTGTTTACATATTTATTTTCGCTTTGTTTAGGATCACGAAGCAGTGGGAAGACAAAGGTTGGGATCAATGGTATGTTTATAGATGACTTCTGTTGTGTTTCAGCTGTTCTTGGACCAACTTAATAAAAACTGAACTCACAGTTCAGGGACTTTACAACATCTGCATTACGCTGATGCTTCGGACTTCGTTTTAGTCAACTGAGCCACTCAGATGTAAATTACTTTTATTTTTATTTTTTGTGTTTAATCCAAAACACACACACAGGGGGAAGGGAGGGCTCTGGTGTGGGTGTGGAGGTGTCCCAGCATACTTTCACACATTAATGTTTAATTATCTGCATTACGTCGATGCTTTGGATTTTGTTTTAGTCATCAAAGCCACTCTGGATGTAAATTACTTTTATTTTATTTTCTTTGTCTAATCCAAAACACACACACACAGGGGGAAGGGGAGGGCTGTGGTGTAGGGGGACACATATTTTCAAGGCAACACTAGGGCTTTTCATTTCCCAACCACAAGTTCAAAAGGCTTGAAATGAATGATCCTAGCTCGTGTATTTATTTTCAAAATCATAAAGTAACGGTCTATTATACCTGCTTATGGTCTCTTGTTGTGGTGTAGGCCATGTATATCTCTTGTGAATTTGCATCACTCCCCATTCTCCACCACGGGGAACGCAAAAAAAAAAAAAAGACAGCAAACAGTCTTGCAGTATAAAGAAACCGTTGGTGCTCTAAGTGCACAGTGCACGCCTAGTTGTGTTTCAATAAAATGATTGCTAGAGTAAATTAAATGCTGTTTTCTGGTTTGGGGATTGAGTGGTTTTGCGATAACTAAAACTTGAAGGTCCTTCACTGTATAAAATAATACTCCTCAAATGCCTTAAATTGCTTGCTACTTTTTTCCAGCTTCTCTCTCAAGAGGATGACATATAGATAATTGGGTAAACTTACAAAATATTATTGAAAGACGACGTCGTAAAAAGTTTCCCTTTCTGATTGTTTCCTTAGGGAAATATTCCATCGAGGTTCAATTTAGAAGATTGTTAACATTTTGTTACTATTTCCTTATTTTTTTTATTCTTTTGATTTTTTAAAGAATTTGCTATCTTTTCCATGTAAATGCAAAATTTACTACTTAAAGTCGACTGCTTCTTTGTTAATGGCCATGTTATACCTAATGCCAAAACCTACCATTTTTTGGATCTTCCAATATGCCTCATGTTTGTTGTTTGCTAGTTCGTTTGAGTGCCTTAATCATATAATAGATGTATGAGCAAATCTATAACAAACGTGCCTGAATGTGGAGTTTATTAGTCAATTTGTGAGAAATATTTACTAGGCACATATTAAAATTTTCATTCACCATAAACTTTGTACTGATGATATTGTCTATGTCATCCTGTTCTTATGCTCTAACGTAAATGTCTCTGATAATCTGATTCTGATCATCGATATAATTTCTTTTCCCTTGATAAGAATTCTGACCTTGTAGGTAATTTTTGTTGTATGATCCCAAGCATCCTTTTATTGACTAAGCTGAACTAACTCAAATTACAAATCCTATTAACTTTGCAGATTTGCTTAACTAACTAACTAAAATTGCAAACCCCACTATATCACAAATTAATAATTTTTTCAATGATCATATTTTAACATGGCTCTTTCATGCATGATTTTGGTTGGTGGAGTATAGTGGGTATCTCACATGCTCAAGTCTTGCAGGCTTTGGTCGGATTGGAAGGTTGGTTTTACGGGTAGCAACTTATAGGGATGACATTGATGTTATAGCTGTCAATGATCCTTTTGTTGATGCTAAGTACATGGTAAGAATATGTACTTTGTTGTGCTTTTGTTTGGGTTTCTCTTTCGTCATCTTAAAATGGTGTATATGTAACTTAAGTTCAGAAAGTAATGTAATTTGCTTTCAATTTGGGTTGTAAGCAGAACTGAGAAGTTCTATATCAAGGCAAGCTCAGGTTGCTAAGAGCAAATTGTAGCTTATTTGGTGAGCCCACTTTGAGCATGAATTGTACACATATTTCATGTTTTAGCCTTGGTAGGTTTGTTGAAGTGTTGCAGTTTTTTGGGTTTTCAAAGATTTGAAATTTTAGCTAAATAAAGCTGAGTTAGTAAGGTTATGAACTCAAGCTCAGGTTGCTAAGAGCAAATTGTAGCTCATTTGATGAGCCAACTTTGAACATGAAGTGTACACACATTTCATGTTTTAGCCTTGCCAGGTTTGTGGAGGTGTTGCAGTTTCGTGGGTTTTTGAAGATTTGGAATGTTAGCTAAATAAAACCCAGTCAATAGGGGTGTGAACTAAGGTTGAGCCCAAGTCCCAAATTTGAGGACATTATAAGTCAAGGTTGAGCATAGCTCTCGTCGTTAGATTTCAGAGCATGTGCTGTTGATGTAATTAAGTAGCATTTCATATGCTGAAATTTGAGAAAAGTTTTACAACTTCTATTCTTATGAAATTTTAGTGCTTTTATTATTTTGTGATGCAATATGTCGACTCCTAGGTTCAAGCTCAAGTCAGCAGATTTCTGTTTCAATCACGAGTTTTAGATCTTTAAAACATTATTTTCAGATGTTTTGATGTAGCTGTTATGCTTGAATTAACCTCAACTTGGCTGATCCAGTTTGAACATTGTAATCTTGGCTCAGCCCAGATAGTTTATCCTCCAAAGCATGATACCACTGTTTTCAGGCTCTCCTACACTGCTAATCCACTTAACAGCTTTTCTATCACAGAAATTTTTAGTATACCTGCTTGAAAATAATACTTCCTGGAGCTTAAACATAGTGTTATGTTTGAGTCACCCTCAAGGTGGCTGATTGAGCTTGAGCAGCATAATCTTGGCTCAGTTCAAATAGTTCTTGATCTCACTTGCCATGTTGTGGAATGCAATTTGTTGCTAGTGAGTGAGTTGGATGTTATGTTTTTCTTAATCTTTGTTGATTTCATTTGCAAGGTGTTGATTTCATTTGCAACCCTTATCTCTTGCACGTATAGAATTTAGGAAAAGTCTACAACAAATTAAAAGAAAATTCACTTGCACTTATTTTGGATATTCAATCTACTCTACAAATTATTTTTCTGTGAGATCTCCAGAAAGGCAAAAATGTCACATAAGGAGATTAGATAGTGGTAAGGTGACCCTTGTGTAACATTTTAATTATTATTTGTCTGGTTCTTGCAAATCATGCTAGCTTCATCTTATCCTTTTTTTTTGGACTGGTTAATTCTATTATTTGTAGAGGAAATTTTATTATAACTGAATTACTACATTTCTGCTTGAATGGTTGTAACATATGGTATTTCTTCTCCCAGGCGTACATGTTGAAGTATGATTCTACGCATGGAGTCTTTGAGGGAACCATCAACGTCTTGGATGACTCCACTTTGGAGATCAATGGGAAGCAGATTAAAGTTTCAAGCAAAAGGTATGGTCGTCAGACCCTCGTATATATTTGCAGAATATGAGATGGCTATTATGAGTGCTTACAGCAAGGTAGGTCAAATGACAACCTAAAACTACAGTATTCTGTTTCATGAGCAACATTAACATCCAGACCTATCTTTGTTCAGAGACCCTGCAGAGATTCCTTGGGGTGATTATGGGGCTGAGTATGTGGTTGAGTCTTCTGGGGTTTTCACAACCGTTGACAAAGCTTCAGCACACAAGAATGTGAGTCTTTGCAACTTGTTGATTGTAATAAATTATTTTAATCTTGCTCCCTCACCTCCCCCCCCCCCCCCCCCCCCCCCCCCCCTTCTCCCATATATATTACATCACATGCAGGTATACATATATATGGGTATTCCTACGTACACGTCTTTTGAACTGCTTCTTTGATATGCAGGGTGGTGCCAAGAAGGTTGTAATATCCGCGCCGTCAGCTGATGCACCTATGTTTGTGGTTGGAGTAAATGAGACTACATACAAGCCAAGCATGGATGTTGTTTCTAATGCAAGCTGCACTACCAATTGTCTCGCTCCTCTTGCCAAGGTTTGGTTGCATTTGAAATTCAAGGATTATTGAACTTTGTGGTTTCTGAATTGTATAGAATAATATTGGCTAATGGTGGTAGGTGATTCGTGAGCATTTTCCATTTAGTTGTTCTTTAAAACACCTAAATGCATTTCGGGGAGAACCAGCTAGCTCTGGGTTCAAGTGACATTTCCCCCACTGTGTTTTCCTATCTTTCTCCTAATTTGAAGTTAGTCACTTCAGCAACTGTCCCTTCTCTTCATTTATGTTATTTCCATGGCATACATTTTATAGGTGGTTCATGAGGAGTTTGGCATTGTAGAGGGTTTAATGACAACGGTGCATGCAACCACAGGTGTCTCGCTCTCTCTCTCTCATATCCACACAGGCATTCTCAAGACTTGTTTGTATTAGTTTTGGTAAGTTTGTTTTTATGCTTTTTTTATGTTCAGCAACGCAAAAGACCGTGGATGGCCCATCAAGGAAGGATTGGCGGGGTGGCCGCGGAGCTGGACAAAATATCATCCCTAGTTCAACTGGTGCTGCAAAGGTATGAGGACTCAGCAAAGTCATGTGGAAGAAAGGCTTTGCACGTTGTATAATGATTTTGCTTTTTTGGGCATTGTAGGCTGTTGGAAAAGTTCTTCCAGAGCTTAATGGAAAGCTCACAGGAATGGCCTTCCGTGTCCCAACTCCTAATGTTTCTGTTGTGGACTTAACTTGTCGACTTGAGAAGAGTGCTTCTTATGAAGATGTTAAAGCAGCCATAAAGTAAGCTCTCTCTCATGGTTGATGTAGGTTTCTTAGGCTTGAATTATCTTAATCCTGGTGGCAACTAAGTTACCTTTGACTTGCCTAAAAACAGAAAAAAAACTAACTTACACTTGACATTTCAATGTTAGGTATGCCTCAGAGGGGCCATTGATTGGCATTCTTGGATACACAGATGAAGATGTCGTTTCCAATGACTTTGTTGGTGACTCAAGGTCAAATTTACTCTCTTTCTCTCTCATACTGCCATACACTATTATTAAGTATTTGTACATCCCGCACAATACTTCCAAATATATATATGCTTTTAAATTCCCGGATGGAAAAAGCTTGGTCAATCAGCTATATCATGCTGAATGGTGTCTCTTGCTTATGTGCTGATGTTACACTTTAAATTAAACATATGACAATTAGTTTTGAAATAGTAACTCCCAGTTGGCCTTTGCGGTTGATCATCCTTTATCCCCATGACTTGTACATTATCTATTCCATTTACATTTCTGGGGTTGTTTTGTCTCAGGTCAAGCATATTTGATGCAAAGGCCGGGATAGGTCTGAGTGCCTCTTTCATGAAGCTTGTTTCATGGTACGACAATGAGTGGGGTTACAGGTACAGTCTCTCTCTCTCTCTCTCTACACAGACACACACAAACATCTCTAGTGCTGTGAGGTCGATCTTTGATAAACTATTCTTTTTGCCTGTCTTGTAGCAACCGAGTGTTGGACCTGATAGAGCACATGGCATTGGTGGCTGCCAACAACTGAGTATCCTGGTCCTGGGATGCCTGCAGCTGTTTCAGTTTTTAGAGGATGCATTTGAGTTTGGTTAAAGGAGTAGTTATAAAATTGATGGTGCCATTTTTATGTTTTGAATGGTCTTTGTTGTCATCACGAGAACTTAAAGAGTTCCGTGATTGGACTTAAAAATAACGGCTACTCAAGATTATTATGAAAGCTCATTTTAGTAATACATCTGTTTGAATCTCAGTGATTAACATTTTATGTCAACTGCCAGACTGTTTCTTAGTTTACTTCTGCTCCTGAAACAATTGTATTTGTTTGCTTTAAACCATTGTATACAAGTCTGATAAGGCGTTGTATATCGTCCAGGAGCAAATCCACACCCACCCACCCCTCTTTTTGGGGTGGTCGGGAGGAAGAGAATTCAGTCTGGCCTCGGGTTAGGCCTAATTTAACCTCCTCTCGACGGTAGTTGAACGGTAATGCACTTCAGATTTAAAGCTCACAATGCAAAACTTTGAATTATGATCATCTCTCTCTCTCTCTCTCTCTCTCCACCGACCCCTCCTTTAAATACAAACTTTTTGCTCTTTATTTCACTTCAAAGATCCGACCATGTCATGTCACTCTCCGACCTACAGTCCAGTCGGTCCTGGCATGTTTAATAAAAAGATGAATAACTGACGCACTTGATCATGATAAGCAAAGCAAAGGGGGATGGATACAAAGGATTGGGGGCCTATAATTGAATATGTTCAATGTGCAAACCCCCCTCGCATAATCGATGGCTAAATGTCTAAAAGCTTCAGCAACACTACCAGAACCAAGCACTGCTATACACACCACTTGGTACCTTAAGGGACAGCTCATATCTGTGAAAACTGTCTATGACTGAAAATCTAAGCATCTTAAAAGGATGAGGTAACCCAGTAGTTCTGCGAACGAAATATATTCACCCAATGTACATTTCTAGTAAAAATGTCAAAGCAATGTAAGATAACCATGTGCCTGATATTTATTTCATCAGGAAATTCATATACCATCATCAACAATCCCATCACTGAAAAAGTAGAATACCAACAACAGCCAGTAGGAGGAGAAATAAGATCCCAAATTCCAAGGTTTCACTCTCTTTTTTCATATTTCGAGCTTGATGGTAAGAGAGTATTCAATCACAGGGTAGAACAAGTGAATCATAGTTAAAGCAGACAGTCCATATCATACACCACCACTCTAGCTATCTTTCAGTGTTTCTGGCTCCAATCGTTCAACTGACCTTTTTCAATGATGCCATTCTCATTCAAGTATTCTACAAATTCGTCTATAAGATAAGGCCAAGCACCTTCTGCATCATAATTTGATAGTGTTGGGTCCACTGTCTGTAATAACAGTCAACATGACATATGTTAGAGATGTCACTGTCATAGCATCATCTACTTGGAAAGAATATCATGGTATAAAGTGTTTGCTCGTTTTGATTCGCATTTCAAAACTATTTGACTAAATTAACACTTTCACAACACTCCAAAACATTGAGGGAAAAAAAGGAAGTAATACTAAATTTCGACCAAAACAAAATTGCAAGGGAATCCAGTAACAAACATGGTCCCCCATCATATAAATGCCCCCTTTAGAAAGGCTGCAGTGGACTAATACAGTCACGTGTTCCAAAGCATTAGATTTTTATCAGGAAACAAATGAGAGACCCGTGCATGTAGACACACACATACACACACTCACATACAGAGAAGGCTGTTTCTCTTTCCGAGCCACATATGGACCTGTGTATGAGAGTGGCAGCATAGGGCCAGTGACCCGGGGAGGTGAATTATTTCATCAGTCTGGAGCATATGAGTGCAGCTGAAAGCAATTAAGAACCAACCAAATGCATATGGAACTTTAAATCAGATTTGGGCATGTAAATTATTTGTTTCATATCTCACCCTTGCAAATTCCAGTAGTTGAGACCAGGTGTCCCTAGAGATTGCTTTATTATGCCGGGCCTGAATTGGTTTCCAACAAACAGAAAAATTGACATCTGAGTTAGACAGAAATATGGAAAAGATAAATGAAGGCAGACTCTAGGGAGTTGAATCAGTAATTTAACCAAAATTCAGCACCTCAACATAAACACATTCGCGAACCTAATAAAGCAAATAACACCATATCTGAAATCAGGACAAGTTCCGTAGTAACCAAGAAAAGAGCAAGTAACCATGCTAAAAATTCCATGTCAAAAACACTCCATAAAACATTAAGAAACAGCAACCACTAAGCTAAGTCATGATCTTTTTTTAGTATTTTATATCCTTTGTATTTATATGCGAAAGGGCACCTTTTAAAATCAAGCATAGTCACAAACTTTATATCCTTTGTATTTACATCACACAGTTGTTTCAGCTACTCCAGGGGGAGCTTGCCTTTCCTGCCTTCTCTATTATAGGAAACTTGATACAAGAGGGGGAAACTGAAAGCTTTCCCCATTCCAACTGCCCCAACCCTTCATGGAGCTAATGGGGGCCAATGTATATGAGATCAACAGACAATTAAACAAATCAGAAACAGTTGGGGAATATACGAATCAATGATTATTTAATGCACATTGCAAGTTATTCATCATCATGCAATTACTAAGAGAATTTAAAAATTGATCAAGGTATGTTCCATTAAGCTACCTGCAAGAACTGGCACCAGTGATCAACCAATGGCCACTGCTTTTCTGCAAAAAGCAACTGCCACATCCCAATTGCAGTATCCAATGCCAGAGACTTCTGACCCTGAAATTGACAAGATATATCAATAACTGCAGGTCATAGAGATACCTAACGTATCCAAACTATATCAGACCTTTTTGCCACATAAACATTCATAGTTGAAGTCTGGAAATGCTGCACATATCCCAAAGTTTCAAAAAAATAAAATGTCCACTTGCTGTCACCATACAAAGTTAATTTCCAATTTCCCTTCAGAGATAATGAGAATTAGAAAAATTATGGCCTTCATTTGCATACAGAAGGACAAATCTATATGTGGCCATGTAAGGTGAAGACCTAATCTGTTGAGATTGGGGGGCACATGGCCCACCAACCCATGGATTTGACACTTTAAAATGCAACCCTGTCAATTATGCGATTTTGACTAAGCCAAAATTGTGTCCATGTTTCTCCCACTCTAACTGCAGAAATTGACTGTGTTTGGGAGGCTGCTGCTACTTCCTAGGTAAAAGTTAAGATATTTTTCCAGTGGGGATCCAAACC
This sequence comes from Euryodendron excelsum, assembly GCA_033060915.1. Classification (NCBI taxonomy): domain Eukaryota; kingdom Viridiplantae; phylum Streptophyta; class Magnoliopsida; order Ericales; family Pentaphylacaceae; genus Euryodendron; species Euryodendron excelsum. The sequence goes on along the minus strand of CM065386.1, from coordinate 330,090 downwards.
TTGACCAACTCTGAAGCAGCCCAGTAGGGGACACAAACCGAAACAATGACTGAAAGCTTGACTGTGTTTGGGAGGCTTCTGCTTCCTTGGAAAAACTATAATGTGTTTTCCCTAGTGGAGACTTAAACCCACACCCTGACCAACTCTGAAGCTACCCAGTATTATATACTTGTCTACAAAAGAAAAAAAGAAAAATCTGAAGCTATCCATAGGAGCCACTAAGCTAGAATAATTTTTATTCTCACTCCTGTGCTCTACATATTTTCTACCGCATCTATATACAATACTATATAAATACTATCCTACTGGTGCTTTCAACTATATTGATTCAAGAAATAGTCGCTCTCAAGTCAGAATGATTATCATTCATCAAGAAAGCTATCCACCAAGACAAGCATGATGATTAGTGTATGTACATGGGTCCCAATCCATATGGTTGGACACGTCACCTCCAAGAATCCTCTTAAAGGATTCTGTAAGAGTCAAGGATCCTCCATCATCTTTGGGCACCCCCCCTCAAGGATCTTTATGACACATCCTCTAGCAACCCCGATTCTTGGGTCTTGAGCAAAACCCAAGGATCCACCAGGTACAAGTCATGGCAACTCTCCAGCTGGCCATGACCCTTTACATGGGACCAACCAATAGGGACTTGTGATTTGGAGGCTAGGATCCATGGGATCGTCAATGTGCCAATCCCTCTCCTCAGAGGAATTTCTTGACCTGCCACAATGAGAGAGAGATCCTACTTCAGCAAGATGCTTCAAAGCAGTGATGTCACTAAGGAAGATTGGGAGAAAGGCATTTAATGCCCAAGGTCAACTCTGCCTCTAGGTATCCCACCTACCCTAGCAGGATCCCAGATGCAGGGCTGATCCCTTGAGGATGAAAGGGACAATCCATCCCTTCTCTCCACTGGGTTGCCTATATAAAGGCCTTTACCCCTCCTCCTAGCAAAAAACAACAAGAGACGAGGCATGGAGTCCATTGGCCTATCAAGCTATCTATGGTTCACTGCTATCTCTCTCTCTTGGGCTACCATTGATCCTCTTCCTATTGCTCTCTGCTTGGTTCGGTAATGGTTGAATGACTGTCATACTTTCTAGAGGGTACACATACACCCACAGCCTCTAAGGTCGTCCACAATCAGAACAGGTGATGCCATTACAAGGATATAACACAAATAGAATACCAGTGAATACTTGGTTTTAAAATGACATACCATCACCTGAACAATTATAGAAAGGCTGACATTTTCTAGGAACTCCAGACAGTATGAACCAACAAAAAAAAATTAACTTGAGAAAGAAAAAAAAAATGCAAATCCAAGTCTCTATGCTTAGTATGCATACCTTCTCTTTAGCCCAGCCAAAAGCAAAGTTATAGATCTCACGGAACTTTTCTGGATAAACCATAGTGAAGGTTAGTTTAGAAACAAAAGTGGAAATTCTATGTGTAACACTGAAGTTGATCAAATCAATCTCCTAGTAAGGGACTCAAGTTTCTGATCGAGATATAAACTATTTGAACTGACTTAGTCATGAGCAACATGACAAATGTAAAAATAGAGGCAACATGGCCTTATAATTTATTATTACTAGCAGCTAATTAGGGAAATTCATTGTCACAAATACATACGTTCATCTTTCAGCTCAGAACGCATAAATTGTAACCTTTCACGGAACTTCTCCAGTGAATCTATCCTGATATTCAAAAAATAAACCTTGTGAAATTGACATCATATTGGTTCCAGTCAGGTATTGTTGGAATGAAGAACAAGAAGAAGCAAATACAGCACTAAACCAAAAGTTACCCAAGAGCTTGTAAACCAACAACGAACTCCTGCTTGGAAAACTCACACATGGTGGCAGCCTTCATGTGCCAAGAAAGAACTAGCTACAGTAAAGTAAAAAATCCATGTTAGCTAAAGATTTGAGTTTTGACTAATGTATTTACTCAACAACTAATAACTCAATCATGAGAAACCAAAATAATCTAGGTATATAATGCAAACACAGGTCCAATTTCTTAAAGTGATTTTTGTTGGGACAATGCTCAAGAGTTCTTGAAATATACTGGGTCAATCCTTTACCAATATCTGTCATAACCTGCTTGAGTATGAACATCAATAAGAGAACAAGGCACCGAAACGGAAGGCTAAGAACTAGTAAAATGAAAGAGAAGGAAACTATTGTATAAGCTTGTACCAAATAATGGACAAGAAAATAGAAAACAGTGGGGAAAAAGCTCTATGAATCATCAAAAGTCACTAAGTATGCACTCCTGATCTTGTAGATAATGCTAGAGCTTACGGGCATTTGTCATTCAATCTTCTGTGGCAAGTGGGGAGAAGCAACAATAAGTTCTAGCCAGTATCAATCACAAGGTTAAATTCATCTCAAGTATACCTAATGTAAGGCTTCCATAATCTATTGTTCAAAAAAACAAAATGATCCAAACCCAAACACACCCCCCACCACAAAAAAAAAAAAAAAAAAAATGTTTCACTCCTGAGTGAGAAAACTAACCCCTTGTCTCAGATAATTCGAAGTAATTGGAGGAAACGAGAAAGAGATTAAATAGACCAAGACAGAAGTATTGCACTACTACGATGGAGCCATCATATAGAATTTAAGCATCTACTGATATCAATCCAGGTAAAATATACACCTATTTCTCTCTCTTTTTTGAATAAATATATAAAGGATTCCACTCCCTGGTTAACATGGCCCAAAAAAGACCTGCATTTTAAAACCTGACACTAATTTCCAGTGGTGATGTTTCATACCTTGGTGGGGTGTTTCATACCTCATGTTGCCAAATCTATGTATTTAGGCTGATGATTATAGATAAATAAGTGGTTCCTGGATTTTTTAATCAGATAAGAAAGATGAGACGGAAGTGTGATTTGGTGGGTTGAGTCACATAATAGAAAGTGAGGAAAATAGTGAGAAGTGAGATGACTAGATTATAACGATGGTGATGAAGTATAGCATTAGGCATCCAAAGCACAACAGGAAAGACATGGCCTAGAACCAAAAAGGATGGCCTAGTGGTTGGCTTGTTCTATGCTAAAGATAAGGTCTCAAGTTCGATCCTTCCTCATGCCCCTTTGTGGCCAGCCATCATTCATACAATTGCATGGCGTTTACATGGTTCATGTGGATGATGACCAAGGGAGTAGTCGACCAAAGGCCTGGATAACCTGTAGCCAAAAAAGGAAAAAGAAAAGAAAGAGATGGCCTGGGCTGGTGGTATGGGTTACACTGATAGCCAGTGGTGGCAGCAGTCAGGAGTGATACCTAGGTTCCAGTAAATCCACTGGTGCCATTCTTTCAATTTTGAAAATTTGAAAAGTAGCAATCTCGCATGCTTGCATTGACAGAGAGACATTACCATTCACTCACATTAGAGGACTTCTATGGTCGAATTATCAATAATACGCTTAAGAGGGAGAGATGGTGCCACCAAAAGCAAGGGGCATGCTGAAGATGCAGGGAGAAACAGGTGCCAAGTGGTGCTTTACTGATTTGTTAGAACACTACTTTCCATCACTTCAAAGAGGGGAAAATGCATTAGCAGGGTAAGAGACTTTAGTCAGGAAGAAATGTCTATAACAGCATTCCAGGCCAAATATTCTTGAATAGAAATTGAGTTGGATGAAAGTCGGGAAGTTGAATTCCTTTGATATACTTTTTCCTTCACTAATATTTGGATAGGATTGTTTTTTCTTGAGGTGCATTTTTATGTTATCCCTTCTTTTCTAAAAATCTTAGCATTTAATCTCGCAAATCTTTTATCTAAATGTACAAACAATCAATAGTCTTGCACAAATGCACTGTGGGAAGTAGTAATTGTACACTATGCATTTTGAGGTTTATTTTTTTGACATGGTATAACTAGTAATAAAAATCATCAAGGGGATGCACCCATGTACAAAAGAAAGCAGGAACAAAATACAACAGCATGAAGCATCATGCACTCATTACTCTAGCATGTGTTCAGAACAATAAAAGAAATAGCTGAGGCAGGGATTCACCCCACCTGACAGCCAGCTCTAAAAAACTGAAGAAAACACCCTGTTTTTATTCATAAACTTTTGGATGAGATACTTTCCGATCAAGACCAACTGAGGCCAATAAAAGTGATATGGCAATTGATTATTTTTATAATTTAATAAAACTGAATATATTCGTTATGCATTGGTTTTGTAGCAGGTTCAGATTATCTAAACATATCCACATACCATAACAATATCTTGGGGATCCACCTGCCAAGGAAACAAAGATTCACATGTCATTTAACCAGGTTAAGAAGTAATTCTAGCTTCAAAAAAGTAATAGGAAATACCAAACCATTAAAAGTGAATTTAAATGACCCATAAGATGAGAGTAGAACTGTAGGCATAATACTTGATGATGTTGTTCCTCATATACTCATTTAAACTAAAATTTCCAGCAATCTGATCAACAAATCACTTTGAAAGTAATTAATTGGCAACAAGTAGAGCTACCTGAAGGTCATTGCAAAGGAGTGTGATACCATCAGCCAATATCATATCAACATATGGATCTGCAAAACATTAGGGTTTTCTTCAAATTAGACTTTACTAGCTAAGAAGTATCTGTATACCACAAGTTATGTTTCTTACAACCTGTTAAGGTGCTTCAGCTATTGAAAATGTATATTTTCTAAATTACATTTTATTTGGGTGGATCCATGACTAGTCTACAAGAAACATGAACATAAGGTTTTCTCGGTCAAAATGGCTTCCAACTACTCAAAGGCCAACTATTGATTGATGATTATCATTTATTGCAAAGTTAATGGCACTGCAGATATTACCTCAACTACTAGATTTAATGATAGCCTCCAGTATTGGACATATGGTAGCGTGCAAGCAATTGTAAACCACTACAAAGTTGCCATTCGTGGCTGAAAATTTAGAATTCACTGGAAACAATTATCGTCTTTCCAATTTCAACTCTTAGCAACGTTGAAATAGTTAAGTTTTCATTTTTGAAGATAGGAGGCAAAAAAAAATACCAATTGACAGTTTTTGATTCATCAGTCATTATCATTATAGACGGCACTAACAAAGATAGAGTGATAGAGGTAGAAAAAAATGGATTCATCATCTGTTACATCTACCCATCCTGTGATTCCAAATCAGCAGACCCCATTACCGAGATACGGCAACTCTTTTTAAAAGTCTTAGTAATAAGAACTGTGTCATCTAACTTCATTCAAAAATGAAACTCCATTATTGTAGGAAAATCAAAATGGAAATTTATATTTTGATAATTTATTTTCTTTTTTAGGCCAAAAATGGACGCTTCATACATCCTACTGAAAGAATATGGATAACTCCAATGTGCAAACCTATGTATATGGACTCTTCCAAATTTCTGAAGTACCCATGTCAAATACTTTAACAATAAGGTTAAGGTATGAGATATTTGTCCAACATGCCTAGTTGGACTGGGACATGCATCGAACAAACATATTTAAGTCGTAAGATTTTATTATGATACTATGTAAGTTTCCCCTTCTATATATAAAAAGCTCTCTCTCTCTCCAGATATATTTCTAAATTTGTTCACTTTTTCCTTAAGTTGAAGCCACACATACGGACAAGTAATGAAAAGAATAAAAGTCTAACTTAATATATAAGATATATCCCTTGGGGAGTAATTCTTTCAAACTTTTGGATCTCAGGGAACAAAAATGGAAGAAGAGGATATCGTAAATAAGAAAGCAAGTACAAGGGAATGGCCAAGAAGAAACCTATATATGCTTAGGAAATGATGGATCGTGTTATTGCATTGAAGTACAAAGACCTACAATGATTTGCATCAATTGAGGTAAGGAAAATTAAAACTCAAATATAATTCTACAACTTGAATAAATGAACAAAATATTTGACAAACATGAAATTTAGTGTGTCCTAGTGTATACACGTAACCACACCCGACACAAAGACCAAGGTCCATGTAACATAGCTACAAACCATATAGGCGGCCTTATCAACACGCACTAAATATTTAGCATCACTGTCCTTCTAATTATTGAATACTAAGAGTTTCATCAGACACGCAAACAAATTTCAAATTTCAGGAGGTGAGTTCTTTTTAGATTTTCTTTGTTTTCCCTCCTTTCTTATCATAATTCGGTCATATTGAAAAAAACTACATTCTCGTACCTCCCACCAAATGAAGCTTCATGTGGTGGCCCTTATCGCCGCCTTCGACTTCCACCAACGCAACTGTGCCGGCACTTAGCTTGAATCGCCATCCTGGCAAAGCTAAATCAACCTACAACTTGAGTTAGGTAAAGGTTTAGAAAAAGGAAGGCTAAAGAGTTTGAGAGAATAAGGCTTTTGTATTGCACTAGAGAATATTACAACTCTCTTGGATTGATTTGGCCAAATGAGGCCTCCCCTATATATAGTTTTCCACCTCCTCAATGGACGGCGGAAATTGATTTAATCCTATTGTGGGGAGTGATCTTCCAGAATCTTCCCACCTTCTTTCCTACAAAATATCTAAGATATTTACATGGAATATTCTAGAGATATTCTAAAATATGTACAAGTCTAGACTACTTTAGAACATTCTAGACTACACAAGAGCCTTCTAGAAAATTCTAAAGAAATCCAGAAATCTGCCCATAATTCTAAAAGCTTCTAGAACATTCTAGAAGCTTTTAGAGATCTCTTCACTGTTCCAGAATTTTTTTAAAGGAATTCAGCATTCCCATGTGGCGCGTAGCATTCTCCCCCACTTATTCCCGCGACGCCCTCGTCGCTTGATCATCTCTGTATTGCCATAGGTGGTCTTCAAAGGTCTTCTTGTTTACCTTTTTGAAAGCCTTGAACTGTTGGAGAAGAAGCTTCACCATCACCATATCTCCCATGTAATACTTTGTTGGTCGCCTATTCTAATCTGTCCATTTCTTCATCCTCTTAGCAACTTTGACAAGGTAAGAGCAGGTCATATAAGCATGCTCCTGCCAAGTCTTAGCCATATAATAAGCTTTCGGACTTTTCCCTTTATAGGGAGTAGCCAGTGCATATGGGGTGAGCAGTTGTTTCTTGAAAAATTGTACCACATTTAGGAGCTTCGCCCAATCCTTCTGGTTAGTATTTATAAAGTGCCTCCAATAACACTCCAACAAGGTATTCACCCATTCAGTCTACCCATCTGTCTATGGGTGAAAACTTGTGGAGAAGTGGAGTTTTGTTCCAAGAAGCTTGATGGTATAGAGAAGATCATCCTCCATCCAAGACCTCTTGATCTTGCTTTTTCTATCCATCTCCAGAAGCCGCTTGGCAATCGGATCAGGTTGGCGTCCTTCTTTAATTCGTGAAATCATGTCCCCATTTGCTGGGTTTGTTGCTGCCAACTTCCCCTTATGATTGTTGGCCTTGCTGGATTTGTACTTCAGCACATAGTCGAACTCGATCAAGAAGTCTTACCATCTTGCTTGCTTTTGAAATAATTCAGGTGCCCTATAAGGCGCCTTTGATGGTTTGATTTGTCCTGTATCAAGTCCTTTTAATTGTCTCTTGAGCTCCTCCAACTCTGACAGTGCCATCCTGTATGGTGCCACGGCGGGCCACTTTACTTTTGGTTCCAACTTTATCTTATGTCCATCCTACAACTGGGTGGTAAACATCTTGGTAGCCCGCGTGGCATCACGTTCTTGTACTCATTAAGGACATCTTTGATGGTTTGGGAAAGATTTTCATCAAACTCCTCCACAGGATGAACCTCCTTTAAAGCTGCAAGGCAAGTGACTCTCCCTTTCTTCAAGTCCTTCTTAGCCTGCATGGATGACAAAATCTTTGTGGCCTGGGGTTCAGGTAAAGCTAGTACCAAGTAAGGAGAACCTTTCTCCAATATGCATATAGAGTCATAATATGGTATGGGAAGCATATTCACCCTCCGTAGGAACTCCATGCCAAAAACAATCTTAAAGTCATCCATAAGTGCCACCGAAAAATCCACCGTTCCTTCCCAAGTACCAACGCATAACTCAACCCCACGAGCTAAGCCGTTGAAGGGTTCAGCCGTAGTGTTGACTGTCTTAAGCCATCCCCCACCATTCGTAACCCTTAGGCCAATTCTCTTGGCCTCATCCGAAGTAATGGAATTATGAGTTGCACCGGTGTCCATCATTACTTGGGCGGGCTTCCCATTCAGCAGTACCTCCACGTACATAAGCCCTTTGCTTTCCTTTGCTTGAGGCAAATGTTTAGCTTTCAAAGCGTTGAGAAGCCGTATTGATCCCATATGTGTCCTATCTTGGTCTTGGCTAGTCTAAGCTTTCTGCTCTTCCACTATGGCAACCAATGACCCAAGCTTGGGGCATTCCCTCATCCGGTGTGGCCCTTTGCACACAAAGCAGCTAATCTGGGAGGAGTATGTCTTCTTATTGTCTTCATACTCCTTTCTTAAGAAAGGTTTGCCATCACCCCCCTTTGTGGTACCCTTACCCTTATCTCCCCCGCCTTTAGCAGAATTAATCTTGAGATGCTTAGGTTTGGAGGACTCACCTTTATCACTTCTTTGATATTCCGTGAGGGACGCAGCCACCGCAATAGCTTCGTCCATGTTTTTCACTACACGACGTTGCAACTCTTGCTTTCACCAATTTTGAAGTCTATCAACGAAATAAAATAGAAGATCATCAGTTGCCATGTTAGGAATCTGCAGCATAAGAGTTGTGAATTCCCGTACATAGTCACCGATGGTGGTCTTATGTTTGAGTTCTCGTAGTTTCTTCCTCGCCTCGTAGACCACGTTCTTTGGAAAGAATTGCTTCTTCAATTCCTTCTTAAAGTCCTTCCACGTAGCTATGGTGCAAAGACTCTTTTCCATATCAACATGCTTCCTTTGCCACCATAACATAGCATTATCGGTGAGGAATAGGGTAGCAGCACGTACCTTAGCTTGTTCTTCTTCAAGTCTCAAGCCTTCGAAATATCGTTCCATCTGCCACAAGAAATTTTCTACCTCTTTGGCGTCTCTCACGTCCTTAAACTCTTTAGGTTTGGGCATGTCCAACCTTTGGCATGTTCCAGGCCTCGCTAGAGCTTGCCACCACTGGGGCTCGTCCTTGGTTCGCCTCCAAGAAAGCCTTGAGGGAGTTGAGTTGGGTTTGCATGGTAGTGATAGCATCCATGACTTTCGTCTCTAACACTTGCATGCCCATAGCTCGCTCTGATTCAACATTATGGCAAGATTCCGCATCCTCCTTGAGTTGATCAAGTTGGCCTAACGTATGAGACTCAAGGGTCTCAAAGTCATGTTCAACCTTCTCAACTCGTTGCTCCATCACCTGCAACACATTCTCTATAACAGCAACTTTACCCTCTAGGGTGGAGAGATCCTCACCTCTTGACTTACTCGTGCCATGAACTTTCTTCCCTTCCTGAGAAGGTTGGGGTCCCCTACCCGTTGCATCTTCCTCAACGGAAATCGCCACTTCCTCAGTCTCCCCTGACATGATGCCTACTTGAAAATCACGAACTCTCGTGAACCTTGCTCTGATACCACGTTATCACAGTTTTGGACTTCCACCAATGCAACCGTGTCGGCACTTAGCTTGAATCACCCTCCTGGCAAAACTAAGTTAGCTTACAACTTGAGTTAGACAAAGGTTTAGACAAAGGAAGACCAGAGAGTTTGAGAGAATAAAGCTTTTGTATTCCACTAGAGAATATTACAACTCTCTTGGATTGGTTTGGCCAAATGAGACCTCCCCTTTATATAATTTTCCACCTACTCAATGGACGGCGGAGAGCATCATGAGGCATAAACAACAGACTGAAGCACTCAGCACAACATGACCTTTAAAGAAGCTCAAACAAAAGGTGATGAGACAAGACAATGACAGAAAGCCAAGGCTAAAGGAAGGCATCCAATCATCACATACTTATCCTAATCAAGCGATGTCTACTCAACCAAAAGGTCAGATAAGCCAAGGCTGCCTCAACACAAAGATTGACTACAGTCTTCACGCTACCATCAACTGCAAGAAAATAGCCTGAATGCCAAGTTGGGGAACAAGGAAAAAGCATATGCTTCTACATTTTTATGTTTCAACAATTCATCACATTTTATCACGGTCAGCCATCTATACAGAGTACCAGATCAGATGAACAAAGGAGATTCAAGGAAATCAGGATGAAAACGTAGATATTCCTGCAAATTCAAAGCAAACACATATGGATTTAAAGAGGGGATGTATAGAGAAGAATGCATGGAATTGTAACTCTTGCCTTTATATCGGTTGTAAAGTTCCTCCACATGTCTAGTATCAGCATATGATTTAACCTGGGGTTGGCTGTAGAATACATCAAATGCACCTTCAAGATGCCAATCGCTGGCTTTCAAGGACTGAAGGGCAACTTTTTCACTGCATTTCAAAAACCAAAAAAAAAAACAAAACTATCAACTACAAGCTAATCAAAAATGGCATTCCACTTAGACTGAAAGAAAAATTATAATAAAATCTACACCTTCAAATGATAAAATGATGTTGACCAAATAACCTACACATCCGGATAAATAATAAGAAGAATATAACTCTTACTTAATATGTAAGATATGCAAGGGAGAGTAATTGTTTCAAACTTTTGGATATCAGGGAACAAAATGGAAGAAGAGAATTTAGTAAATAAGAAAGCAAGAACAAGAGCATATAGCCAAGAAGAAACATATGTTTTTAGGAAATTATAGATCGGGTTATTGTGTAGAAGTGCAAAGACCTACAATGACTGGTATCAGTTTAGGTAAGGCAAACTAAAACTCTAAAGACCATTGCTGCCGTTATTCAAGCAGTTCCTTGACTCTTTGGCCTATGGTAAAAGTCAAATGCTCTCCACAACTCATGCACGCGAGTGGATGCCTTTTATGTCACAACTGCAGCACAGAGTGACAACAGACTGACATTCAAAAATTATATGGAACTTCAAACTTTCAGCAGTCAATGAATCTTCCCATATGCCTAAAATACCCTTCCAACACGTTATCTTTTTACAACGGCAATTTGCCAAAATTCATAGCACAGCCCCATAATGGACAAAACCCTCGTACTAACTTTCAATAACTTATGCCCTGCATGAAATAATTGCCAACCAACAATTACTTTTAGTATTGGTTGCCGTCATATACCCACTGCCAACTGTTAATCATTTAAGCCAAGAAAAAATTAAGCAGCAGCTAATTCTACAGTAAAAGGGTAAACACTTGCAATAACAAACTAGCATTAAAACAAAAAAACAGTTACGGGAATAAACACTTGCAATAAAAGATTCTTGTAGGAGGTTAATGTCAGAACCTCATTTCAGAAATGATCCTGCCATGTAAGTTCTGGTAATTTGAGGAGATCGAATTGAAATAGACAAATCAAATGCCTAGAATGGTTCTGGGTACAAAATAAGCTCTGGCATGGTATTTCCTAATTGATTTGTTTCCCATAGTAAATTTGATTGGGTATATTTTTCAAACAAAGACAATGCACTCTAAAGGCATAAGAAAATATCTCAACCTCTTACTTCAAAGGTCCAATATGTCAACCTCTTATGAGAAACAGAAACCAAGATCAGCACGAAAGTCCCATAGTAATGTAAGCTTACCTGGATCCAGTTATTGTCATGAACTGCTGAACTTTATCCCGGTGCCCTCTACCCAGCTTGTTCTGTCAATTGAAACAAAAATACCAATACAATCCAATAAAAAACCCAGTTCAAAAGTTGCACGCTGCAAATTACTATGACAAAACCTACACACATCACAAACATCTAGAGAATTGCATGTACATATGCATATCTTTAAACAAGAAGTTATGCCCGAAACCAGGACCCAAAAAAGAATAGTTCTTGTCGAATGTAATAGGACAAGAGACCACTTGAGAACTGAGATGAAGATACCAATCATCTATTATGAGGCGAAAATTGAACAATTCGTTAATCAACGAACTTTAGTCGGATGGAGAATTATGAAACGAACTCGATTAACGGTAAATACTTAGTTGGGATGTACACTAAGAATTAGAGTTTCAGAGATTAAAGAACATGAAAATAAAAGAAACCGAAAACCGTGTTGGATAAAGAATAAAGATTGGCAGCTTAAATGGGTAGATAGATAACTGACCATTTTGAATTTGCTGGTGAAACCCTACAATTTTTCTTTGTGAGAGAGGATTCGTAGAGAAAGAGAGAGAGACTAGGGCTTCGTTGGAATCATGGTTTCTCCTTCTATACACACAAGTCTCTGTAACCCACCGAAATGTGTGTATTAGTATATTTTTGTTTTTTTGCTCTTACGGCTGCTCTGCGATGCCTCTTTTTATTTCTTTTATAGTGTGCATTATACTAGGGGTGGACATCGCCCGCCGGTTCGATCGGTCCGGCCCATTTTTTTAAGAGGTTGGGATTAAAGTTTAGGTGATCGGGTGGGTTAATTTTTTAATCCCGATTAATTTTTGGGCCGGATTTTAGAATATAATTTCAAGCCCGACCCTACCAGACTCGCTCTAAATAATTTTATTTAGTTTATAAATAAATAAATATATATGCTCATTTATATTTATAAAAAAATAAATAAATATTTATTTTGGTCAGGCCAATGGACAGGCTTGGAATTTTTTTTTTTTATGGGCGGGCTGGAGCATCAAGTGGAGGCTCAAACATCAGGCTAGGTTGAACTCGAGCCACTGTTCAAGGTGTTATTAGGTAGGACAGGCCCAACCCGAATCAAGCTCGGTCCACCCATTGTCAGCCCTACAGTAGACCCCAAAAAGCTACTTTAATTTTATTTTACTAGAGCATAATATGTATGCAATTTTTTAATATTGTTAAATATTATAGTTATCGTGATAGATTAAATTACCATTGTAATTAATTAAATCACGTATCAATATCAGCTAACAAATTTTTAAATAACTATGGCAGTTACTGTTAAGATAACTGGCGGTACACCGATGCCTTCTCCTTTTATATATTACAACATATTAGAATAGATTATACTTGTATATTTTAAGAATTTCGCAGCTGCCTATGGACTATGGAGTGGTTGATTGTTTTAAACCCCCCCCCCCCCCCCCCCCCCCCCCCCCCCCCCCCCCCCCCCCCCCCCCCCCCCCCCCACCCCCCCCCCCCCCCAAAGCTCTCTGTATTTTACTAAAACGCCCTTTATTGTTTAAAGCTGATTCTTCATTCTACTATACAAAGTGAGAGTAAAGCGGCCCGGCCCCGCTCCCATCTGAAGCCTGGGCTTGGACTGTTGAATTGATAAGGAGTTGACATGTAATTCAACGACTGTGCAAACTTGGGCGTTGGATTCGGCTTTGTTTTCCCTTACTTTTTTACTTTTTGATTAAGACAGAATATCATCTTTCTTTTTGGGGTTTGGGGGTTAGAATTGAAATATTGAACTCTGTTACCTTTGAATTAAGAATTTGGTAATAAAAAAAATTATTTTTATTTTTGTGCTCTTTTTTTTATGTTTTTTTTTAATAAATTTAAATTTCAAATACAGTAACAATAAACTCAGACGATTTGCATTTGAAACTTGATAATTCTTTTTGGATCAAATTATAAGATATTTATCTCATATGAATTTTCTAATTTTAACGTGAATGGCTTGCTTTTAATTAAACCAAAAGAGAATTAGTTAAGTACGGATAAATTGGGCGGACATCCTGACCGAATAATTGAAAAAACAAACTCACCCAAAGGTCAAAACCGCATATTCACTTGCCATGAGATGCATAAAAAAATAATAATAAATTACCAGGAGGAGGGAATAGAAAATGTGTTCCTCCTCGGCCACATTATTTTATCATGGGATGGGGGATGGGGGGCAAGTTCTTAGCGAAGACTATTGAAGCAGTCCCACTTCCAACATAAGAATAAAATGTCAGCCCCTCCTTCCACTTCACTTGAACAGACTGCTAAGAACTATGAAGCTGGAATTTACATTAAAAAAAAAGATTATAATTTTAATAAAAGTAAGAATTAATGGATTGACGTTTTCACACACGTAACAGAATAGAAGAGAAGAGAAGAGTAAAATAGAGTAGAGGTCTGTATTATCGGCAAAGTTACAAAACTCGCTGACCTCTGTAAAAGCTAAAATATTAAAAGCTAACATATTAGATAACAAAAGTAAATACAAAAGTCAAAACCCGTATGAAATGGGGAGGTAGTTTCGTGGTCGTTTCAGATACAATGCTAAAACCCTCTCTCTCTCTCTCTCTCTCTCTCTCTCTCTCTCTCTCCTTGATACGTTTACATAAATCATCATTTAATTAAAAAAAACCAAAAAAATTCCAGTATCTGAACCCTGGAAGCCGATAAAAAACAGAAACAAATAACGCAACTACTGTGACTGCCAGAGTCAGAGAGGAGAGAATATCATATCATGGAGGATACTCAGGATTGCAGTTTTACCTCTCGGAATGTGAATGAAACTGATCAGAGCAGCAGGAGGACTGAGATCCTCTCTCCGGCGGCGGCGGACGGCAACGTCGACCAGGCGTCATGGAGGCTCTACGTCAAAGACCTCCGTTTCCCCCAACGTCGTCACTCCTCCTCCTCCTCTGATCGTCATTCTTCTTTCAGTTTCGGGGGCCTTCTTCGCACTCCAAGTAAACCTCCTCTCCTCCACCGATCCCAACGTATATATATTTATATATATGTTGAACTTTTTAGGGCGTCAAAGTTATTTTTTTGAGTTTTGTGTTTTTCTTGTTCTTTCTTGGCGGTTGAGTTGACTGCTGTATTTTATACGTCAGAGAAATGTAACATGTCTGGTTTGCTTTGCTTTCTTTATTGTTAATATCAGCATTATTATGCGATTCTCCTACCGCTGTGATGCAGGGAGATGAGATTTTGGTTCAGAGTCGAAACCTTATGGGCAAGTTTGGGGAATTCGGAATATGCATGCACTTAATTTATTATTGAAAACATGGGTAGGAAGGAAGGACTCTTTGAACAATGCCAATACATTGGAGAGAGAGAGAGAGAGTTATGTGTACAAGGCTACATAAATAAACTCCATGATGTATTTTTTCCATGTTTTCTAGAGGTCCTTAATGTCTCTTGAGTGGAAGATCTTGATTAATCCTTATCAAATATGGTGGAAGGATGGAAAGGTTCCTATGATTGAGCCAATTCAGCCGAAATTGTGGGGATAAAAATTAGGACAGATTAAGTATGGTCTTCTTGTTTCTTTTATATACTATCTAAATTTTTTCCTTTTCTTATCCTTTCCATTTGTTTTGATTTGGGCATAATGTTAAACAAAGAATTTGAAAAAACTTTATAGTAGTTAGATCCAATCAGTAAAATATTCTAAGAAGTGGTTTTGCCAAGTTTGTACTCTAAAAACAAGATTGCATTATTAATTAGCCCATGAATTTTGCAAGTTAAAAGCCTTGGTCAGGAAAGGTGGTCTCTTGTATTGCAGCAAATAATGGACTCTCTAACGTATGGTGCATCTCATCTTTTCAGTGCCTTACGGAATTCTGTCTATATTTTCTGGTTAGTTTATTGGTTTTGCACAACAAAGCATTCCATGGCTGACTCCTCCCTCAAACTCCTACTCTATATTGCATCTTGTTTTATGGTTAAAGGTTTATGTGTCTTAATTATTCATGATGTTCCTTTGTTATTTTATGCCTGAATTGCCAGAAGCTTGTTAAATACTACCTTTTTGAAGAGTAAAAATATGTTTTTCCCAAAAGTCAAATCAGCCTAAAGACTGATCATCTGGAAATCCTTCTGTCCTTTGTACTCTATTAGGCACTTACTTCAGTTGAATCTTGGCAAGATTTGAAGAAAATAAAAAAATAGTAGAGCATGAATGCTTAATACAGGGATTCAAGGACATTTCAACATCTTCCTCTGCTTTCCTTCATTCTTTCTGTGTTTCAAATGGAGGTCTGCCATTTTTGGTTTTTGCAACAAAAATGCATCATAGATTTCTTTCAATTTAGCTATCGTCATCGTACACTAAAAAGATGATGCATGAGTGGTCCATTAGGCCCAAACTCTTACAATTGAAAATTTGGTACCTCCTCAAAATTGATAGTTCTTCATATTCTTGCAACTTCAAATCCTTTTTCTTTATTTTTCTTTCAGGGAAGCAAGGCAAGATTGCAAAATATTACAAAGAGCAAGAAAGGCTTCTTGAAGGTTTCAATGAGATGGAAACGATGAATGGATCAGGTTGTGTGCCAGGAAATCTAACAGAGGTTGGTTATTGGGTTGCTCATGCTTCTGCTGTTATTTTTAGTATTTTTAGTAAAGAAACTTTTTTTTATTTTCGTCTCTCTCTCTCTCTCTCTCTCTCTTGAAGTTTGAATGCAATGAGATAGAACCATCTGAGTTTGCAGTTCGCTGATACCTACTATTCTGTGGCATCTCTGTGGGTTCAGCTCCAAGCTGAGTTCGCTCTTTCTGATTTATCGTCTAACTTGATAGTTTTCAAACTCTTTTCATTATAGGTCTTACATGGCCTCTTGTGAAACAGGTAGGGAAGATTTTTGTGAGTTTGATTCTCTTAGGTAAAGCAAACAGTAATATGATATGGCTGCTATTCTTGTTGGTCAATGTTACTCTTGAGCCCAGTGATGAAAGATTCAGGAACTCTTTGGTTTGCATGTCATGACTTTCAAACTATTCAACACAATTATTAAAACTCTCACTTCAAAACTTTTCATTTACTGAATGAGGGCTATTGCTGTTTTCTCAGTGTATTAACTTCTTTTTTCAGGACGACATGAAGCAGCTTGCCCGGAGTGAGAGAATGGCTATACATGTGTCAAACATAGCTAATCTGGTGCTTTTTGTGGCAAAAGTATATGCTTCTGTTGAGAGCAGATCATTGGCAGTTATGGCATCAACCCTAGATTCTCTCTTGGACCTATTATCTGGGTTTATTCTGTGGTTCACTGCCCATGCCATGAAAAAGCCAAACCAGTATCAGTATCCAATTGGAAAGAAAAGGATGCAGCCAGTGGTAAGTGCTCAAATTTGCTAAGGTGTTCAATACTAGATCTGAGTTCATGATAGTGGGAAACAACTTTGAGTATTAATGATCTTTCAGGCTTCAACATCCTCTATTACCCCATTGTTTATTCCTCCTGGGTCTGCATCAGTTTCTTTTGTAATGATTGAATATGGAGCTTCTAGGGATTGTTGATCCTTACCATGATTGATTCAGTATGTCTTGTCTGGTATTTCTTTGTTGTTACTTTCAGATTGGTTTCTAATATTAGGAGTTTTGAAAGCTTACAACAACTTTCCAATGATAAATGTTGGCAATATTTTTAACTTAATTTCTCATTTCTTCCATCTTCCTGACAACCAAAGATGGGAGTAGCAAAATGCCTCTTCCAGCATATGTTTTGCTGCTTTACTTAATTTTCTACTTCCTTTTGTAATAAAAGTTGCACGATACAACAAATCATTCACCTAGAGATGCAAATATGTGCTAACAAAGGATACTTGTCTATAATTCATTGCCAGAAATAATGAACGTCATAAAATTGAAATACACAGTTTAATGCCTTATTTTGCATATGTGAATGAAGATAGAAGCAAGTTATGAAATTGCAGTTCAGTGGTTTGGACATACATCTGATTTTATCTCATGATTTCCTCATTAAAGGGTAGTGGAGTGATCTCTTGGTAGTGGTGAACCAGTTGGCAGTCTTTTGATACGAGATCACTGTTATGTTGCTTTTATCAACTGAGAAAAATGACATGCATGTTTTGATATTTCATGCTGTGCATACCTTAAGGAGGGTGAATCCTAAAACAGTATAGATAAGCGAAGACTATGAAACTAGTAGGCTCTGTCTATGCCTATATGCCCATGCCAATTACAGGTTAATTAATCTTAGCATGTAAGTTAAGGATGGTTATGCCTAACATTGAGAACGGGAGATCAGAAGATTTGGTACACATCACACCTTCTAAAAACTATTACTAACATCAGCTTCTTTCTGCTTTAAAGATCTATACTAATTAGGCGTTGATTTGCAGGGCATTATTGTTTTCGCATCAGTAATGGCAACTCTCGGATTACAAATATTGCTTGAATCTGCTCGGCAACTCATCTCAAAGGTAAGTGAGTTTGATATTGTTTGCTGTCTAGTTAATAAGGTTGCAATCTGGCTCACCTACCTTCATTGAGTAGAGACAGGATAGTGAGCATCTCAGTGCAGGCACTTGTATTTTAACCTGAAGTTGGGTTTCACATGAGTTCAGGGTAACAGCTACCCCTTGGGAAGGCCCTGGACAGATTTTTAAGTGTCTGAACTATTCTCTGTCAATGGTAATTTTACATTCACCATTTTGGAAGAATAGAAATCTTTGCCATGAATGTGTATGAAGAAACACAAGCTTAATTTGAGTCAGTATATTAGCCAAACCGTCTGGTGGAAAGGAACATATATTGGTTTGGTTCTGGGTCTTATGACTGATGATAAATGTTCAAAAATCAGCCTGTGCTATGACTCTTCAAAATTCATATAGTCCTGTGTTTGATGCAACAGAACTTAGGCATAGGTGATATCTTGGAGAAACTGTTTGGCATGTATGCAACATGGAAAGAGCAGATCCTAGTTCGCTAGAACAATACTTCTTATCACAGATATCTTTAAAATGTATTCATTTTTACGTGTCAGCTAAATACCCTTAGTTTGCTAAGAAATTTTGACAATTGCCAGACTTAGTGTTGTCCTCGAGTCCTCCAATTTGGGGATTAGGCAGAAGGAAATCCCATATAAATACCCTCAAAAGGATGCAAGCAGTTGAATCTCTGTAATATGGTGACAGGCTTATTGACCCCATTTTATGCCAAATTATCTCATGCCATGTGAATTCCTACTCATCTTGAAAATCGGAGAAAAATATATGAGGTCATTTTTTTTTACAAATAATTTGCTAATTGTGGAGAACTAGTTGAACTCGAAGTGGCTTGCTTTATGTTTCGTCAGTAAGTTTACAAGGTAACTGCTGTGTCCCAATTGATGTTTCTGTTTGTCCACTGAAATATGTCATTTGTACGAGCAATTTTTGGTTGATGCCGCAAAATAATTACTACAATATATACGTTACATCTGTACCAAATGCTTGAAATGTTAGTCACTTCTGTTATCTGTTCTGTTTTTTTCGTACTTTGTTACAGACTGGTCCTGACATGAACCCTGAGAAGGAAAAATGGATGATTGGGATTATGGTTTCTGTCACTATGGTGAAGTTTGCGCTCATGGTATATTGCCGAAGATTCAAAAACGAAATTGTTAGAGCCTATGCTCAAGATCATTTCTTTGATGTCATCACTAATTCTGTCGGATTAGCAACAGCTGTCCTGGCAATTCGATTCTACTGGTGGATTGATCCTACTGGGGCTATAATTGTGAGTTTGTAACTCCTACTGAATTCTTCTCAATTACCAATTTGCTTCAGCGAGTTGGTTAATTCAGCTTGTTTTCAAGCCATTTCCTTTTGTTTTCATTATTGTTTCCATTTTCAATTTCTCACATTTTTTGTCATCCATCCATGGTAACTGTATCCCATATTACTGTTTGAGGTTCTTGCTATCCATTAATTATAGTTGATTGACTTGGAATACAGATAGCATTATATACGATTAGCACGTGGGCAAAGACAGTTCTTGAAAATGTGAGTTCACTAACTGGGAGAACAGCCCCACCAGATTTCCTTGCAAAACTAACATATCTTACATGGAACCACCATGAAGAGATCAAGCACATCGACACAGTCAGAGCCTACACTTTCGGTTCCCATTACTTTGTGGAGGTTGACATAGTCTTGCATGAGGACATGCTTTTGAGCCAAGCGCACAATGTTGGTGAAACACTACAAGAGAAGCTTGAGCAACTGCCTGAAGTTGAACGAGCTTTCGTGCATGTAGACTTTGAGTTCACTCATAGACCAGAACACAAGAGCAAGGTGTGATGATGATAATAATTAACGAAGATCCTGCATGTATCACCAATGATATATATATATATATAGTATTAATAAAGGCTCGATCAACTCTTATAGCTCAAGGGCCCTTCAATAACATGTAGATACTGTTCACATCCTGCATGTGCTCTCTTGGCTTGGACTTAATTCCGTATGCATATAACTCTTTAAGCAATTTCACTTTGGATATTTATTTAATTTTCATTGTTCCTATCTGATATTTATTTGAGCGATGGATCAATAGGATTAACCATCCTTGGTATTAATTGTTCTACACTCGTCCCAGTTTTTCATTTGCTGTTTATTCCATTTCTTTTTCTTTCTCTCTTTCTTTCATTCTTTCATTTTTCTTCTGCCAAAAAAAATAAATAAATAAAGTTTGGGAATGTTCAGAAGAGAAATGAAAAGAAAGGAAGTAAGTAGAAAAGATACATTTCCTTGGTAAGATGTACTTAATGTTTATAAAAGGAAGTTGATGATCTGACTGATGCTAGATCATCCCCTTTTCTTGTAATGTGATTATGGAACTGTTAATTTTTCATATGGAATTGCATGCGTGCGCTAATTGTAGTATTAAACTGAGAAATTACATTACGGGTTTCTCAAACCATAGAAGAAAATTTTGCGCTATTTCTAAAAGGGGTACATGCTTACTATAGTGTTGGGACATAGCTATATGTGTGTGCGCATGCGTGCTTAGGTTGGGGTTTGAGAGACTGAACCAGTCTATTAGTTTGATGGTGCAAAAATAAAATTTCTATTTCTTTCATCACTAAAGATTAAACAAAACTATTAGGTAATTCCTACATTTTAAATTACATATATATGAATGTTCCTTTCAATCCCCCCAAAAGAGAAAAACAAAAAAAAGGGAAAAACAATTCGATCGCTGCTGCAAATTTGGCCCGTTGATGTTGATTAGGACATAATCAATGCATTGCTGTAACCTGTTTCACTCCTTTATTTATATTTCTTTCCTCCTATTTGTTTTTAATATTTATAATTCTTTTTGCTGGGGGACAAAAAATTGTCTATAGTAGTTGGAGAGTGGAGACTCGACAAGAGAATATTCAAATTTTATTTCCGTTGTATCTTTTAAATGTTGAAAATTAAACAGGTTAAGGTTATTGTGGTAATTTCATGATAACATTAGGGAATTAGGGTTTCCCAGCGCGACGTCTCCTCCTCATGCCTCCTCACAGTATATATATATATATATAAGTACTTGTAGTTGTAGATCTCTCTGTCTGTGTGAGTTATGAGGTTACATTTAGTCGTTGGTGGGTGTGCTGTTGGAAGAGTCTCTGTGTTTCTCTCTGAACACGGAAACACAGCTTCTTCTTCTTCTTCAGGTTCAGGGTGATTCATAATGAAAAGTGGCCAATGATGCATAGATGTAATTGTCCGTACCATCTGAGTGAGCATCTTTAAGAAAGACTCCTCCTTTGATGTGTCAATTAAAGCTTTCTGAGGCCTCTTTTTTTTCATTTTCCCCCTTTCAAATGCCCCCTCTTTTTATTCTGTTTATAATTTTATGAGTTTTTAAATTGCTTAACTTACTGTCCTTGCCCTACAAGGTTATATATATGTGTCTACAAAAAGGCAGTGATGACATAAAGTTTTATACCATCAAACTATGAAGGCTTTCGAGCTTCTTGATGCTATCAACTATTATCTCTGAGCCTCCAAATTTTCCTTTTTTTTTTTTTTTGGTATGTATTTTGAATTTTGGTAGTGAATTCCATTTTTCTTTTTCTTTTTTTCAAAAAAAAAAATCTTTTTGGAGAAATTGTGCAATAGATATGGGTGGTTATAAAATGGGGAGGCAACAAATTAGAGTCTCTGAAGCACTTCCAATTATTCTATAGTGATTTCAGCGCTGTACGTTGCCGATAACAAACAATGTTTGGGGGCGGAGGAGATTCTGCCGCTTTGCGTCTTTCCGCGGCTGTCTATCCCTTCAGATGCTCCCACATATTATTATTTTAGTTATATTTGTAGTATATTTATTTCTTTTCTCCTTTTTTTTTTTGGCTTAGTTATGCCATCAGTTATAATTCTCATTAAAAAGTGAGGTTAGTGACGGATAAGAGTATGTTTTACAAGTTATATTGGCAGGCAGTATATGCTTCTGTGAAATTCACCTTATCGGACGTTTGCATTATTAGTTTGAAGAAATTACATTTCAGTTCCTCCTTTTGAAATTTCAGCTTAGTCACTCCAGTTTGTAGATGATTTGGCTATTCGGCCTCAAAACCCTTTTTATTATTTGCATTTTGTGTTGGAGCTGTAACCGTTTTTAGTGATCCATATTTCCGGAAAGAAATTCCTACTCATGGGTAAAAGCCTTCACTTGCACCTGCAACTAGCTTGGAATGCTGACGTTCGTGTTCATTTTGGATTATATTCTGCTACTCGTTTGCCCGCCCAAATTTGGCTAAAGGATGTTTAGATATATGTGTTTGGATGTGCAAAGATGAAGGAAGGGAGAGCTCATCATGGTTTGCATAAAATGTCTTGTTTTTGCAATACATCTCATTTGAGGGTTTAGAATTGTTATGTTCCTCCCGTGTTGTTGGAATTGAGGTCGATGATAATATCTACGGTTCTGTTAATTGTACATATGAGCTTTTGGTTTTGGTTACCACCTGTTGTTTGTGTTTTAGACCAGTGCTTGGAAGATTAACCATTTGTTCTTATTGTGCAGTGTCGTGTCGCTCAACCTGCCATCCTCGCTTTTTAATGAAATTGTTAGAAGTGCTACACATTGCAAGTAAATTTTTTTATTTTGCTTGCAAATATCAACTTTTCCCACTTCCAGTGTTCTTCAAGATTGGGATTTATAGAGAATGCTATCAGTAGTAGCCAGTAGTTATAACATCTGGTAGTGCCGATCCTCTTATATTTTCTCTCGACCAGACCAGAGATCTTTTCAAATGTTTGATCGGGCAGATAACAGAGCCGATCTCCTTGGCTCCCACACAAACTAGACACTCGGGCGTGCTCTCTTGCTGTTTCTCCTTTCCGTTACATCGGTGTAGGTCACAATTGACAGGTCACAATTGACACTGGATATAGTAACGTGCCCTTAATGCAAGGATATAAAGTGTATAAGGGACAACCACTCTTCTTACTCACAAAGATGTTTAGAATCAAGACAAGTTCTCCATTGAAGTTACAATATTAAAGACAGTAGAATGACTTGCAACAATGTCAATAAGCTCTTCTAGCAATTCCTCCAAAAGGTGCAGGGGTTGTTTTCATACACATGCAGGTAACATTATTTATAAACTGCTAAATAGGATGCTGTGCCCATAATGAAGGCCATTTATCAGTGTGAAGAGCTCTCCAACAAGAAGTGAAATCATGCATATATACAGGGGTGGACTCGGGATCGTCTTGTTTATTTTCTTTTCCTTTTAATTTTTATATTGGAGTGATGTGTGTGTGTGTGGGGTGGGGGGGTTGAATATGTGTTTTGAGTGATCTATTCAGAGTATGTATTAGACATAGGAAAAATCAAAACTTTGGGACTAACATGGACAAGGCCCATTATTTGTACCCACCAATTCATGCAGTATACTTCAAACTTACCCATTGGGTTGGACCATCAACTGGAGCATTTAGAGGATTGTCATGCACCTAAGCACGCAGAAAAAAGCTCTTAGAAGCCTACCTATGCACTTAATAAATTGGAAAAAAAGGGGGCTATAATGGAAAATCTGGGAGTCCATGGCTTTTGAAGGATTAAATGCTCTCAAGAATTTCTAAGACAAACATATGAAATATTGGATGAAGAACAGTCTAGCATATTCACGGTTCAAAATTCAACATAAACATATCGGGTGCAATCATTTTGATCAGTAATGCATGTGATTTAATAAGAGAAAAAAACTAGAGAACTGAAAAAGAATGTTTTAGCCTGATGTTTCACACAAAAAGAGAATCAGGAAGGGAAAATTTTCCTTGTCAACTGAGAGCAAGATAGAAAGCAAGAAAATTTTGCCAATGTCTATGTCGGGATAGTCTACAAGTTTTAAAACCCTCGTCCTTTCTCTGTGATGGTTTGCATCAGATCACAAGTTGCAGTCTTTTAATCTCTCTCTCTCTCTCTGCCCCTTGTTTTGTTTCCATTTGCACAATAATAGCCACAAGAAATTACAGTACATAGTGCAAGAATTATTGTGTCTTGCTTATATCATGTATACTCAAGTAGAAGTTAAATGAGAGAAGACACTAAATTTTCAGTTAGAGCAGGGTCCAATTCTGTACCTCCATGGAAATTCCATCAACTCCAACAGCAACTGCTGTCCTTGCAATGCGTGGTATCATATCAGTTCACGAAGACCTCCACTGGCGACACCACCGCCCTCCAACTACTCATTCATATAAAATAAAAAAAATCAAAAGGAAATATGCATGAGTAATTTTGATTTAGAAATTGCAACTAATTGGAGGTGATAAAGCCATAAAGAGTTAGTTATTGCTACAAAAGGGGTTAGAATCTTAACGAAGAAAAAAAGTGAAAACGATCACTGAAATTTTTGGAGCGCCTATAGTAATTTGAGACATTATAAGCTACATACTTTTTATTTACTGTCAACATTCCTTGGACGAGTCATGTAAATAGGATTATCAGTAACACTATGTTATGTGTCATATGAAAGAATAATCAAACAATGAGTCCTGCCTAAATAATCCACACCAATAACAAAAAGGCCAAAAGCCACGTCATTTTCCAACTCTTTGCAAGTCTTCCTCCTTACCAACTACGAAAATGTCATCTCTGTGCTCAAAAACATCCATTAAAAGGGTAAACAAAGTTAAAATCATCACCTTAGGCCCTCTAGCCGCCTCACAATAAATAAGAAGGTGGTCAACCGATTCACCCACTTGCTTGCACATGAAATACCAATCAATGAGAATATGTTGTCTCCAAATATGATTGTTGAAAAGAAGTCTTTTAGTAACAAAGATCTAACAAATCCTATTCTGGATCTTATAGCAAGAAGTCATTGCATCAATGCCTTGTTGTACCTGCCTCGGGAAAGCAGTGGGAGAAACTTGCATTGTGTGTGCACGAGCCATCGATTGTGTGAGAGTGCATCTTAAAGCAAAAGAAAGAAACACAGCGGAGTGTCGATGCCTTTGAAAGCATCCATGTGATCCATGGTCTTTCAATCCACCTACAACTAAAGACTTCCAAGACTTATGGGCTCGAATATGCTAAAGCCCATGACCTTCACTTAGTAAGAGCTTAGATTGCAGCATGCAAGTAATGCCCGTGCTCGTCATACTATTAGATAGAAGTGGAACCAAAGAGGCGCCTGTGAGGGAGACACTAGAAAGCCCTCAAACCAAACCAGTCAATACGGGGTTTAGAATTCTTTGACCTATGTAGTGGGAGAGACAAAAATGTATACCAAAATTATCAAATTTAAATTAACCTAGCAAACTTCTTTAAAATTTCCAGTGATGCCCAATTTTTGATTTTCAAACATGATTTCAAAAAATGATCCAACCTTTCTTCCAGCAGGCTGTTGCAAAGAATGGGTGACATCAGCCACCTGCAGTGAGAATCAAATTATCAGATCCTTCACAAATTGTATGCGGACTGTGGCAGTACGCAACCATACCAATAACTATTCTTTCAACAGAGCAGCATATCATATTACAAAATGCATAATTAATATACTAACGATAGGACAATTAGTTTCCCTCATCCACTCCAAGTTGTGTAGATCCACAATCAAATTATCTGCAAAATAGATCCAAAGTATTAGCTCAATAAAAAAAATGACGTTAATAATGTATCAATGAATTTAATTATGACATACGTGTAGTAAGAATACAGCTTTTGCTTCAGAATTCCGATCAACTTCATCTAATGCATTAACGGCTTTAATTTGTGGACATTGAAATGGAAGACACTACTATAGATTATACAAAAGTTTCTTATATGAATTCAAGTAAGCATTGGTCACTAATCCATGGAAGCAGGGTGACAGACGGCAACCAAAAGAAGATCAGAGGATCATAGCCCAGCCGCATGTTTATGTTGTTATGGTCTTACATTTTGCATTAATTCCTGAGGCATTAGGCACTCAAGTAAAGTGCAAATCTGGAAATACTTATACAAGTCCTTATCTGTCGTTTCTTGTACCAATATATAACACTAAACACCAAGGAGAACTGTTCAAAAGCCTGAGCCACACAGCACCAGATAATTAATATAAGATGATTTACTATAGCCAAACATGGTCCCTCTCTCACAAACCATAACATTTTCATTACCAGCCAGTCTAATCTTTTCAGCAGACTTAACCATGACCTGCAAAGATGCATTGTTAATTATACAAATAGGACCATAAAGAGACAAATGTATATATCAGTTGCCTGTAAACTTATTGATGTTCTAACTAGTAGCGGATGAGGTGAAAAATCTTAGACTCACGGAAGGAGCACTGAATTGGCATTTCGTAATATTGACTATTTTTCCAGTCTTGGCAGCCGCAACTAGGAGATCTATCTGTCATTTCAAGAGATCGATAAGGACATTAGACATCTTCAGACTAAATCTTGAAACTTTTTGATAACGGCAACTAAAACCTATTAATTTAACCTGTTGGCATAAGAAGGTTGGGATCTGAATAATATTTGCAACTCTGCCAACTGCTTTACACTGAGAAAAATCAAGTGTTAGAAACACTTCATACATGCCATGCTGATTGTTGGTACTAAGCCATTCCTTCACAGCATTTAATTATTGAAGTTATCATTGGCATGAAAAGAGTAATAAGAATGCTACAAAAATACGAAGGACAATATTCATGAAAGAATAAAATATGCAATCAAAGATTCATGTAAAGATGTTGTGCCAATGTCAGTTCCTCAAAAAAATATGAAACAAGTAATTTATAAAAACAACACATAACAATGTTAACAGAATTGGGTCCAACACCATGGTTTGCTGCCAATAGAACAGTATGTCATTACACTTGATACTTTAATTTCATCAAACCTTCCTTTCAGAAGATTAAAAGATGACCAACAACAACGACACCTACATAAATAATTGCACAGCAAGAGAAAAATCAGTAACAAGGTTGCCTACACAAATAATGGCACAGCACATGGGCATATATGTCCTCAAAGGGCCCATTAGGTAACCATTCCATTTGCCAATGGTGTGAATGGAATAAAAAGATATTGTCTTAAAGTAGGCGATGTCAAATGTCAATACCATTTGATGACATCCTTAAAAAAACAAAACATACATAATAAATTTGTATATAAGTTGGAAAAACTTTTAAGAACACTTGAAATTAATATGCAATCCATAGCCACTAGTTTACATAGAAGAACATAATCCAATAGAACAGTGCATTCCAAAAATGAAAAATTAAATTACCTGTATGATTTCATGTACATTGGTCACTATGGGAATGTCATATGCCACCTTTACCTTCTCAAGGATCTGCAATCAAAATGAGTTAAGAATTAAGGGAATTTTATTGGCTTAGTTACACGTGAAATCCCACATTAAAGGCTTGTTTAACTACTGTGTCTTTTAATGTGTCATGCCCCATTGCATTTTCTCTGGCATTGAAAAAGTCCATTGCCTAAAGTGGGGTGATTGAGGATAACTGGAGAATCCACAATGTTTCAATGATGTGCAATCATTTTCATTTGAAATGGAGATATTCAGCACTTCTAACATCATTTGCAAAATAGCTTCCATTTATGTTATGGTTCCATCTAAGATTATAGTTCAACTATGGAAAGCCATGCAAATTTCCAAAGGGCCATTCGATTGTGTTGGAGTTTGGAAAGGCAACGAGTTTTTGTTTATTTTTTTTTTCCATCTAACACATAAATATATATAGAGGGGCTTACAGTATGAAAACACGCATGCAATCATCTAAATATATGTATATATATATAGAGAGAGAGAGTCACACGCCTCCAGTTGTGCTTCAACTGGAGCCACTCCGCAAGAGCACAGAGGTCGCGCTTGTAGTAAAACCGGAGGATCCGGTGTCGTTCTCTCCCAAGGAAATTCTGCAAATATAGCAACAAAGCTCAACTAGCACGGGTACTTATCTTAATGGATTGCAAATGAAAATTCTTAACATAAAAGAGATCGAAAATATGTTGGTTTTGAGATGATGATGGTTATATGCTTCATACAATAATTTAGTGACTATGAAAAAAAACAACAAAAGCTAGTTTTATGTGATTAAGGAGAAAAGCTAAGACATGGTTGTTTTGATCCACCAATTCACAACAAGGGTTTCCAATGGGAGGTTTTATAACTCAAATCAAGAATCACACCTTGGATTCTTGATTCGGAAAATGTCGGCTATAAAAATGCGGGTTTTGTTTGATTGAGCCTAGAGAGAGAATATATAATTGGTACCCTAGAATCAAACCTTAAACATGTGCAATACCTATACCAAATGTTGATTTGTGCATAAATATTACCAAAGGGTTATGAATCTAGGTTTTTCTAATGAATCTCATACTAAATCAAATGAAACCATATAATTTTGAGGATATGATTTTGAAGTCCATACAACCCATTTTCAACCCTTTTGAAGATCCTTGGTGGATCTTCACAACCACATCCAAGGAGTGTTTAGCTACTAGAATCCATGTTAACTAACATAAAAAGAGACAAATCTACCATTAAACTATAAAAAACTAGTGTTTGGTTGCCAAGAAAATGAGAGAAAGTGCCAAGAAAATGATGGAAAGTTGCTAGAAAATGTAGAAAATCATTCACTTCATATATATATCAAACATTCACTTACAATGATCCAAAAGCCATAAATAACATTAAATACAAAGCATTAAGAGTAGATCTAACTAAAAAAAAACCTTACAAGATAACAAAAATCCACTTTTTGGAGCCTTCTTCCCGTCCAAAACTCTGCAGAAAATACCCTATATCCCTTTTTGTCTCGAACAAAAGCTTTTATACTCTGCAGAAAAACAGAGCCTGTACACACCGATCGATCGATCGATCGCCCGATCGAACGGTCAGGGCGATCGAACGCCCGATCGATCGCAAAAAACCGACCCCTCTGAAGTTTGCTTCTGTATCGTCTGTTGAGAGGATTCCGACGTCACCGATCGAACGCCCGATCGATCGGAAAAAAAAAACGCCCTCTCTGAAGTTTGCTGCAGAAGGTTGAACAGAGCATCACCGATCGATCGCAGGATCACCGATCGATCGGCCGATCGAACGTTCCGTGGACCGTTCGATCGGGCGATCGATCGGTCATACTCAAGATTGCCCATTTGCCTTAGTTTAAGCTCCAAATCCTGCAAAAAGTGTACAAAAAGAGTTTTAACGCGTTTTAGGAGTTAGAATACTAAATTAACACCAAATTTAACTATTCAACTAACAATTTAAGCCAAAAGATTACTATTTCTAAGGGTAATCAACACCCCCCAACTAAACCTTTGATAGTCCCTATCAAAGTATGAGAGGAAAAAAAACAAAAATATATACATGCATTAATCTTATTCAAGTCAAATCTCCATCCACCTAGGTTGTGAACCAAAGCAAGGTAAAGGCATAAAGCATGGAAGAAACAAAACATATTGACGCGTACTACCAATGACATATGACCCTAATGATTCAAAACTCGTACAATTACGTCCTCGATGCTTCGATCCAAGTCTCACAAGGCATACACTCAACTTTAAACATGAACACTCTGGGTCCCTCAATGGAAAGCTCTTTTAACGAGTAAATGTATAAACCATGCAAGTAGAGCAATTCCAAAACCAAAGACGAATAAATTGTAAGTGTATCGACTTGGCATAGCTTCATGAAGGAATATTCACAGCTTAAGCATAATCTAGAAAATTGACATAAATGCCTCATACACAATTGAACTAAAGATTCATGTATCTTCGGATATCAAGGCCATAAGGGTGATGAATGAGAGAAGAGCCATGTAAGAGGATGGAAAATGGAAAAAAGGGTTCAACATATGCATGCACATTACACATGATGATCAATGATATTCACTTCCACATTTCCACTCTTTTGAATCACTTTTACTATCTTCCTTCACCTCACTTCTTTTGTATTTGATTTATTTTTTTTTTTTTTTTTTTTTGAACACACCTTTTCATCCCTTTCTATGTATGTATGTAAATTTTTTTTTTTTTTTTTTTTTTTTTTTTTTTTTTTTTCAACTCCATACACCTCCAACTTTACAAATATAAGAGTAATGCATCTATTGGCATTGACACTCTTTAAACTTATGCACATGCATATGGATATTAAAAAGAAGAAAAATACACATGGAATGGCTCAATGGAATGAAATGGCCTATGTGTTTAGAATCCGAAGAATACAACAACAAATCAAAACTTCAAAAGTGTATAAGGGGTCAATAAATCTATATAACACACTCGAACATGTAAACCAACATCAAGAAATAATGAAGCTATTCAATGAATGAGGATCAACAAAAATAATCTTGAATAAATGTGATTCACTCTTCAAAGGCGATAAATAGGCTCTAAAGCTCACACGGTAAAAAATCTCCACCTTATAAGGACATGCATGCATAAGAATGAAACACAAGGCATCACATAACATGTTAGTGCGCAACAATGTGAATTGTCTCTTATAATGATTTTATGCCAAAAACTTGCAATGTATCATAATCTCTAAGGTGGGTTAATCATCAACTCAAATTTAATCAAAAACATGGTATGGTACTTATTTGAAACAACCTTGACACCTCCATCACAAAAATCCAAAAAGAAATGATATCAACAATTAAGGACATAGCTAAGGTGTCAAGTTATAGAAAAGGGCGATACGAATACCATACAATACCCATTACCTCGGTTGGAACAATACATGCGATATGGATATCAATCAAAAAGTACACCTGTAACTGAACTGCCAAAAATATACACGAAAAAGACAAGAGAACACAACAAATGTATACAAAAAGGGTATGCCACAATAAGAAAGATCACTATACAAACATCTCAAAAATAAATACATCCACTATAATAAAAAAAAGATTTAGATACATCATATGAAATGAAATGCTATGAAGTGCGCAATGCATCTAATCTATCTGAAAATCCGAAAAGAGGTCTCCATCATCCGGAGGAGGCTGGCCAAGGTGCTGGATAATCTCCTGGAGTCGAGTGGACTGGGTCTGCTGCTGCTGCTGCTGAATGTCAATCAGCTGACCCTGAAGTGCGGCAATGGCAGTGTCCTGAAGATCTAATCTAGCCATAATGTCGGCCTACCACTGCTGGCGCTCTGCCTGCTGAGCGGTCAGCTGCTCCTGAATAGCTGCCAAAGTCTGAAGTAACGTCCCCGGAGCTGGCTCCCTCCTGACCTGAGCCTGAGTCTGAGCCTGCACTGGCTGATCCTGCCGCTGCTCCCTGCTCCCCTGACTGGGTCTCCTCCTGAGTCTGAGAAGCCGGCTGCTGAGAAGACGAGTGAGCCGAACTAGCTGACCCCCCCTTCTTCGACAACTGCCCTGCCGCTCTCTTCTCCGTCTTCCAGTCTATGTCAGTCGAAGAGGAGAGCAGTACAACATCCGCAACACTAACCCCTGCCGCCCTAATCCTCGCTGTCAAAAAACAACCAAAAGGGATGCTGGACTGGGGAGTAGCAACCTGAGTCGCGGCCCACAATGCCATATACATGAAGTGGGGCAAGTCAATAGTCCTGCCCGTGCCAATAGCCCACATCAACTGCCCCCGCATCCTACTGCACTCCACCGTCCTCCCCAGTGGAAAGATCGAATAGCAAGTCCAAAGGAACAACGGGTGGTATCTGGGGGCAATCTGCCTAATCCTGATCTGGGAAGCGGTCCAGGACTCTCCCGGTGCTAAAATCTCAGCGCACATCTCCTCATGAGATGGTGGATGCTCCCCATCATAAGAGAACTGAGGGTTAGCAACCCTCGGTATACCAAACTGCTCAGCAAAGGAGTCCGGGGTGATAACAACATCCCTACCCCGAACCCAAGAGCGAAGAATATGTCTGTCGCCACCAACGGGGTCCGATGAAATGTTAGCCATGAACTCTGCCACGAGGGTGGCTGAGTACTGGCCCCTAAAAGAAGCTAACCCCAACCACCGGGCGGTCGGTCAAAGGCTGGAGCCAACCATATGGCTCAGCATCAAACTGACTCACTATCCAACGCCTCTCCACTACTATCTTACGGGCGCTCCACACCCGTCCAAACTCTCGCTCCTGATCCCTCCCCCGGAAGCGAGTGGAATCATACTCTCCCTCTCTCTCCCTCCTAGCATGCTCACGCTGGAGCTGCTGGAACTGGGCCAGAGTCTGAGAAGTCCCCGCCCCAGCTGTACCCTCAGAACTCCTAGTCTCGACCATAACTCTCTACAAAGCTAAGTACAGCTGGAAATGAAAAGAATGGACAAAGATCGGCGGAAGGAATACCTCTCGAAGCGCAGAAACCCGTGAACAGACGAGACAATGTCCACCAAAGTGAGCTGGCAGGGCCTCGCTGCTCCGACAGACAAAAAGACTCTCTAAACTCTCAAGTATGCGCGAGTGAAATGAGAGTGAACAGTGAAACAGTGGCCTTTATATAGAGAACTGGTCACCGATCGATCGGCCCTCTGAACCGATCGATCGCCTCGCGGACCGATCGAAATGGAGCGCCACCGATCGAACGGCCGATCGATCGATACCGCTCCCTTTCGATCGGTGCGGTAACAACCCCGATCGATCGCAGTCGTCACCGATCGATCGCACATCGATCGATCGAAACGTACACGATCGATCGGCCGATCGATCGGTTTGGCCCACCGATCGATCGCAAAAACAGCTTCTCTGAAGTTCTGCAGAAATTCTCAGAGAAATGGTTCACAGAATCATGCAAATGGTGCCCCCCCCCCCCCCCCCCCCCCCAACTGGAATCATGCCATGACCTCAAGGCATGAGGAAAATGGAATAGGAAAAGAACAACGGGGAGGGCGGGACTCTCGGGAATACAAATGTACACAACTAACTACCAAAAGAAAAGAGAAAGAAACCTATAAAAAGAAAAACAAAAAAGAACTACTCCTAAATTATGAAACACGACAATCTAATGTCACTCAAAGGACGGTGGATCGATGAGATCCACACAGTCCAACTCCCCTTGAAACGTCTCAAAATACGGCTTTAGCCGCTGGCCATTTACCTTAAATGCCGAGCCATTCGTGAGGTTTTGCACCTCAATGGCTCCATGGGGAAAAACTTCTTTAACAATGTATGGCCCGGCCCACTTACTCCGCAATTTGCCCGGAAAGAGATGCAAGCGTGAATCATACAATAACACTTTTTGGCCAACTTTGAAAGTTTTTCGAATGATATGTTGGTCATGAAAGTGTTTTTCATCCGGGCCTTAGCAATTTTTGCATTTTCAAATGCATCATTGCGGAGTTCATCTAACTCATTGAGTTGGAGCTTTCGGTGGGTACCCGCAACATCAATATCCTCATTACATTGACGAATCGCCCAATATGCTTTATGCTCAATTTCGACGGGAAGATGACATGCCTTCCCGTACACAAGTCTATAGGGTGATGCGCCAAGAATGGTTTTATAGCCCGTGCGGTATGCCCACAACCCATCGGTCAATCTAAGAGACCAATCTTTCCTATTTGGATTGACGGTTTTCTCTAGAATGCGCTTAATTTCCCGATTGGCCAACTCAACTTGCCCTTGCGTTTGAGGATGGTATGGTAATCCAACCTTATGGACCACACCATACTTACGCATTAAAGACGCAAAGGGCTTGTTACAAAAATGTGAACCGCCATCACTTATCATGGCACGAGGCATGCCATACCTACAAAAAATGTTCTCTTTCAAAAATCGCAAGACCACTTGGGTGGTCATTGCTTCGGGTGGCAATTGCTTCCACCCACTTCGAGACATAATCTACCGCAACAAGAATAAAAAGGTACCCAAACGAGTTAGGAAACGGTCCCATGAAATCGATCCCCCAACAATCAAATATTTCCAAAATAGTGATGGGGTGAAGAGGCATCATGTGCCTCTTAGAAAGTGTTCCTAACCGTTGGCACCTATCGCAAGCTACACAAAAAGTATGTACATCCTTGAACATGGTGGGCCAATAAAGCCCACATTGCAAAATTTTGGCCGTGGTCTTCTTGGAGGAGAAGTGTCCTCCACAAGCATGAGAGTGACAAAATTCTATCACTTGTTGGAATTCGTGATTTGGGACACACCGGCGAATGATTTGGTCCGGACAATACTTAAACAAGTGGGGATCATCCCACGAAAAATAGCGCACATTCCGGAAGAATTTACGCTTGTCAATGGATGACCATGTGGAAGGAACCTCACCGGTGACAAGGAAGTTCGCAATGTCCGCAAACCAAGGGGTTGAAACTTGCTCAACGGCACTCACATGCATGAGATGCTCATCCGGGAAGTGCTCCTTGATAGGGGTTGGGTCCATGGCTTGCCCATTTAAGGGAAGCCGAGACAAGTGGTCCGCAACTACATTTTCAACCCCTTTTTTATCACGCATTTCAATATGAAATTCTTGGAGCAAAAGTATCCATCGAATGAGGCGCGGTTTTGCATCGGGTTTTGTGAGGAGATACTTTAGGGCCGCATGGTCGGTGTAGATGATGACCAATGACCCAATCAAGTAAGACCTAAATTTATCAAGTGCAAAAACCACCGCAAGGAGTTCCTTCTCGGTTGTGGTATAGTTGATTTGAGCTTCATTGAGAGTTCTAGAAGCATAATAAATGACATAGGGCTTCTTGTCAACTCTTTGTCCTAGGACGGCCCCCACGGCATAGTCGCTAGCATCACACATTAGCTCAAATGGAAGAGACCAATTGGGTGCTCGAATGATTGGGGCGGTGGTCAAAAGTCCCTTCAACTTGTCAAAAGCTTGTTGACAAGAAGATGTCCACTCAAAGGGAACATCTTGGGACAAAAGATGACACATGGGCCTAGAGATTGCACTAAAACCCTCAATGAAACGCCGATAGAAACCGGCATGCCCAAGAAATGATCTAATCTCCTTCACACACGTTGGGGCGGGCAATTTTTGAATGAGTTCAATTTTTGCTTTATCAACTTCAAGCCCTTCGGCCGACACAATATGCCCCAAAACTATACCACTTGTAACCATAAAATGACATTTTTCCCAATTGAGTACAAGGTTACTCTCCTCACATCTCATCAAAACTTTTCCTAAATTACCAAGACAACCTTCATAAGTATCCCCATAGACGGAAAAATCATCCATGAAGACTTCGACAATTTGCTCAATCATGTCGCTAAATATGCTCATCATGCACCTTTGAAATGTCGCCGGTGCATTACATAGCCCGAAGGGCATACGTTTTTATAAGCATATGTGCCAAACGGACAAGTGAATGTTGTCTTGGCTTGATCCTCAAGGGCTACATCGATTTGATTGTACCCCGAATATCCATCTAAAAAACAATAGAAAGCCTTACCGGACACCCTTTCTAGGACTTGATCAAGGAAGGGTAAAGGGAAGTGGTCCTTTCGGGTCACATTATTGAGGCGGCGATAATCAATGCACATTCGCCACCCGGTTTGCACACGGGTTGGCACTAACTCATTGTTGTCATTTCTTATCACCGTGACACCCGATTTCTTAGGCACCACTTGGGTCGGACTAACCCATTTCGAATCGGAGATGGGGTAAATGATACCCGCATCTAGCAATTTTAAAACCTCACCTTTAACCACTTCCTTCATATTAGGGTTCAATCGCCTTTGCATTTGACGAATGGATTTAGCCTCCTCTTCTAAAAAAATACGGTGAGTGCACACAAGAGGACTAATCCCATGAAGGTCGGCGATAGTCCATCCTCCTAGGGCTTTTCTATGTTTCCTAAGCAACGCTATCAACCCTTCCTCTTGGCTCCCAGACAAGCTAGAGGAAATCACAACCGGGTATGACTCCCCATCCCCTAAAAATGCATATTTTAAATTGGAAGGCAAGGGCTTCCTCTCGGGAATGGGAGGCTTCTCCTCCGAAGGAATCGGTTTCTCGGCACTAGGGTGGAGGGGTTCAAAAGAAGGGGTCCATTGACCCACATGTAAACACTCCTCTCTCGCACCCTCTAAATGAGACAATTCACTTGACACCATGCCCTCACTATCAAGTGAAGCATGCGGTTCACTTCTCACTAATGCCCTCTCCAAAGGGTCCTCAAAACTCTCCCGCTCAAAGTGTTCTTGAACTATGCTCTCTATGATATCTACCTCCCGGATATCCTCACATTCCCCCTTTTGTTTGGCAACCGAAAAGATGTTAAGCTCGAAGGTGGTGTTGCCAAAAGACAATTTCACTAACCCATTCCTACAATGTATGATGCATTGGAAGTAGCTAGGAAAGGGCGTCCCAAGATCACAGGAATTTGGTTGTGAGCTATGCAACTCTCAACAGGTTGGGTGTCTAGGACAATGAAATCGACCGGGAAGCAAAAGTTATCAACTTGGATGAGAACATCCTCGATGATACCTCTTGGAACCTTTATAGAACGATCCGCCAATTGCAAGGTAACACGAGTAGGGCTCAACTCTCCTAGGCCAAGTTCCTTATACACTGAAAAGGGCAAAAGGTTGACACTAGACCCTAAGTCTAACAAGGCACGATCGATCTTGGTGTTCCCAATGGTACAAGAAATAGTAGGACATCCGGGGTCCTTGAATTTCGGCACGGTTTTACATTGCAAAATCGCACTTTGGTTTTCATTCATCATGGCGGTTTCCTTGACATGCAACCTTCGCTTAAAAGTGCATAAGTCCTTCAAGAACTTAGCATAAGAAGGTATTTGCTTAATTGCATCAAGGATAGGGATGTTGACCTTTACTTGTTTAAACACTTCATAAATTTCCGCATTTAGAAGTTCATTCTTTGGTTTGGTCAACCTTTGCGGGAAGGGAGCATGTTTGACTATGTCCCTTCTCTTATCCCTCTCACTTTCACTCAAAATCTCAATGGGATTGGCTAAGTCCCCCCCCCCCCCCTCTCTCGGCTCTTTTTCCTCTTTCTCTTTTTCTCTCTCTTCTTGACCAACACTCTTCCTAGAAGTCTCATCCCGAGGTGGGATAGTTTTATCAATGGTCTTGCCACTTCTAAGTGTGGTTATGGCTTGCACTTGGTCATGACTCGTACTAGGGTCACTCTTACCCTCGGTTATGTGCACTTGCCTAACCGCCGGGTTAGGTTGAGGTTGAGCCGGGAATCTTCCCGGAACATTTTGGGTCAAAGCTTGTGTCAACGTAGACATTTGCTTTTGGATGTCCTCAAGTAACCTATAGTGTTGGTCTAGCACTTTTTCTTGTTTATCAACCCTTGAACTAACCCCCCTCATGTCATTGGCAAGTTGGTAAACATTGTCCTCTATGGGCTTCCTATGGAGGGGTTGGTATGGCCTTGGTTGATTTTGGAATTGGGGCACGGGTGCTTGTTGGTAAGGTGGAGGTGGATGTTGTGGTGGAAGTGCTTGTGGAGGTGGATGTTGTGGTGGAAGTGCTTGTGGAGGTGGAGGTGCTTGGTATGATTGAGGGTTTTGATACCCTCCTTGATAGTTGTGGGAGTTTGAAGTCCCTTCATTGTTCCTCCACCCAAAGTTGGGATGATCTCTCCACCCCGGGTTGTATGTGTTTGAATAGGGGTTACCCCCTCCTCTTGAATATTGGCCAATTGCGTTAACTTGGCCGTGCAAAGCCTCCTTCACACCCGGAATGATTGGGCATGAAGCGGTGGTATGGTCCGAGGTTTCACACACAAGACAACATACTTCCCTCAACTCCTCACTCTCTACCGATTGAACTTTTTTCACCTCAAGAGCCTCTAATTTTCTTGCTAAGGTAGCCACCCTAGCATTGACATCATCAACTTCCTTGAGTTGATATCTTCCCACCCCTTGTTGGATTGAGCGACCCTCGGGATTTTGGGTCCCGGTAAGTGCCCAATCTCTAGCCTTATTTGCCAAGTTATCAAAATAATCGTATGCCTCATGGGGTTGCTTATCAAAAAACGTCCCCGCACACATGGACTCGACAAATTGCTTGAGTTGGGGTGTCAAAGAAGAATAAAATGTGTTGATGACGTGCCAATCGGCGAAACCGTGATGGGGGCAAGAATTTAAGAGGTCTTTGAACCTCTCCCAACATTGAAAGAAAGTTTCCCCCAACAAAGGAGAAAACTGTGAAATTTGCCTTCGAATGGCCTCGGTTCTATTTTCGGGGAAAAATTTGCTCAAAAATTCCCCTTGGAGAGTAGCCCAAGAATGGATGGACATGGGTCGCAAGGAATTGAACCAAAGCTTAGCTTTGTCCTTCAAACAAAATGGGAAGAGTTTCAACAAAAATACTTCCCTTGGACATGAGTTGTCCATAGCAATTGAACAAGCATCCTCAAATTCCTTAAGAAAAATGTAGGGTTGTTCCGAATCCATCCCATGGAATTGAGGCAACATTTGCATCATTCCCGACCTAATGTTTAGAGTGTTGTGATGGGGCGGGAAAACAATGCACGATGTTGGTGCTTGCCTTGGTGGGTTTAGGTAGTCCCGGAGAGTCCGTATAGGGGGAGCCGCCACGTCGCCATGATGGCTCCCTCTTTCAAACTCCTCATGACCTTCCGGGTGGATTTGGACATTTGGATGCAAGGGTTGAATGTTAGGTAAGCCGGGTTCATTGGGATTTGCCATTGGAATGAAACCTAGGTCGACCACTAAAGGTAAGCTAGGTGTTGGTGAAGATGTGCTTGTGCTCTCAATGCTCTCAATCCTCACAAGGCGATGATGTTCGTCCCGCGTGAAATATGACATGCAAGAATGAATGCACACATAAGGTTGGACCGATAAGGTCGTTCAGCACATCATACACAATTCCCTAGGCCGGACAACGGCTTTTTTTTTTTTCAATTCTAGGCCGGACAACGGCTTTTTCTCAATTCAACTCCGTACCTCCAATCTCCACATACAATAAGCGTACCACCAATTTGAAACTTTCACACACTATCCTAACTCCACTAAATACTCCCGAAGAGGGATAATTTCTTAACAAAAATGCAATGCAATTATGCTATATCAAACAAAAGAAACTAGAGAAAAGAAGAAATAAAAAAAATAATCCTAAAAATAAAACACCTTAAGGGAAATGAGAGTGTACCGGGGCCCGAAGCCCGTAGATGCTTCCCTCGGGGGTGGTGATGAAATCCACCCTTTTTTTGTGTGTTTTTTTTTTTTTTTTTCTTTGCTTGCTCTTTTTTTTTTTTTTTTTTTTTTTTTTTCAATTTTCTTCCGCAATCCTTAGCTTTCGTCCGGTGTAGCTTTTGCCTATGAATTCCCCAGCAATGGCGCCAAAACTTGACACGCCTCCAGTTGTACTTCAACTGGAGCCACTCCGCAAGGGTACGGAGGTCGCGCTTGTAGTAAAACCGGAGGATCCGGTGTCGTTCTCTCCCAAGGGAATTCTGCAAATATAGCAACAAAACTCAACTAGCACGGGTACTTATCTTAATGGATTGCAAATGAAAATTCTTAACATAAAAGAGACCGAAAATATGTTGGTTTTAAGATGATGATGGTTATATGCTTCATACAATAATTTAGTGACTATGAAAAACAAAAAAAGTTAGTTTTATGTAATTAAGGAGAAAAGCTTGGACATGGTTGTTTTGATCCACCAATTCACAACAAGGGTTTCCAATGAGAGGTTTATAACTCAAATCAAGAATCACACCTT
This sequence comes from Euryodendron excelsum, assembly GCA_033060915.1. NCBI lineage: Eukaryota > Viridiplantae > Streptophyta > Magnoliopsida > Ericales > Pentaphylacaceae > Euryodendron > Euryodendron excelsum. The sequence goes on along the minus strand of CM065386.1, from coordinate 290,284 downwards.
GGATTCTTGATTCGGAAAATGTCGACTATAAAAATGTGGGTTTTGTTTGATTGAGCCTAGAGAGGGAATATAATTGGTACCCTAGAATCAAACCTTAAACATGCACAATACCTGTACCAAATGTTGATTTGAGCATAAATATTACCAAAGGGTTATGAATCTAAGTTTTTCTAATGAATCTCATACTAAATCAAATGAAACCATATAATTTTGAGGATATGACTTTGAAATTCATACAACTCATTTTCAACCCTTTGAAGATCCTTGGTGGATCTTCACAACCACATCCAAGGGGTGTTTAGCTACTAGAATCCATGTTAACTAACATAAAATGAGCCAAATCTACAATTAAACTATAAAGAACTAGTGTTTGGTTGCCAAGAAAACGAGAGAAAGTGCCAAGAAAATGATGGAAAGTTGCTAGAAAATGTAGAAAATCATTCACTTCATATATATATCAAACATTCACTTACAATGATCCAAAAGCAATAAATGACATTAAATACAAAGCATTAAGAGTAGATCTAACTAAAAACCTTACAAGATAACAAAAATCCACTTTTTGGAGCCTTCTTCCCATCCAAACTCTGCAGAAAATAACCTATCCCCCTTTTTGTCTCGAACAAAAGCTTTTATACTCTGTAGAAAAACAGAGCCTGTACACACCGATCGATCGGTGTACGACCGATCGATCGCCCGATCGAACGGTCAGGGCGATCGAACGACCGATCGATCGCAAAACCGACCCCTCTGAAGTTTGCTTCTGTATCGTCTGTTGAGAGGATTCCGACGTCACCGATCGAACGCCCGATCGATCGGAAAAATGCCCTCTCTGAAGTTTACTGCAGAAGGTTGAACAGAGTATCACCGATCGATCGCAGGATTACCGATCAATCGGCCGATCAAACGTTTCGTGGACAGTTCGATCGGGCGATCGATCGGTCATACTCAAGATTGCCCATTTGCCTTAGTTTAAGCTCCAAATCCTGCAAAAAGTGTACAAAAAGAGTTTTAACGCGTTTTAGGAGTTAGAATACTAAATTAACACCAAATTTAACTATTCAACTAACAATTTAAGCCAAAAGATTACTATTTCTAAGGGTAATCAGGTGCTGAGTGACGTGTTGAGTGATCTCCTCAACATTTGGGCCCTATGGGGGCAGCAACGATGAGCCAACTGGTTGTGACGAACTGACACTACTCCTATGCTGTAAATCTGATGACAGTATACCTGTCCCCTAGGTCCGGCAATATCCATGCTCATCCTTCCCTATCATTTTTATAAAAATTCTATTTTAAAACTCGTCAGTTCTCTGCTCCTCAAGCACCGCTGCAAGTCGTCACTTAAATTCAGCCTACAAAAGGGAGAATTAATTAAAAAAAAAAATGAAACAAGTATTAAAGAACCACTATACAAGTACACTTACAAGAATGGCTGCCACCTTTAGATCAGAAGTCTTATATGATGGAATGTAGACGCTCATCCTATCAGTCATGCTCCCTTCCTTTGATAGCTACAATTATAAAACAATTATTGATGTTATATTCAAATAATTGTTTTCATGAATTGAAATTAAGTAACTTGAATTCTACACTTTCTGTCGTATCTGGCGAAGATGCGTCCTCCCAGTTTGATGAAGTATGGCACGATGTTTTCGATTAGCAAAATTTCGGTTCGATATCTCCTACATTATTATGAAAGATGAATTTGGACCCAATAAATGATGCAATCCTAGGTTTAGCAAACAGAAAGAGATTACAAGAACTAAAGCTGAAAGTTAAACCTGTGAGTCTCTAAAAAGAGGGAGAAAGAACCTATAAAAAGCAAACATGAATTTAGCCCAACAGTTCTTACCTGTGCTTTGGGGCTCCTCCAATAAGTCACAAGCTCTTTGCAAACTTTTGGCATGACATTCTTAGGGGGTCTAGTATCAAGGAGGGGGTCATCCTTGTATGGAAAAGTGCTTTTTTCTTTAACTTAGTCTTCTTATCTTTCTAAATCTTAGAGCATGATTTCATGCAAACTACTTTATATTCAAGTGGACAATATACTAAGTTATCCTACAAATAAGAAAATAGAGAACATTAGCTAACATTTTATATTAAGTAACTTAAAAAATAGCGAGTGGATAAATTACTACCTCTACATCATTCTAAATGCCATGTTTGATATTTTTAGGCACATTTTCCCAATCTAAATAGTTAAAGGGAACTCGTTTCGCTACTAGATGGCCAAGTTGGCTAGACATTTAGGTGCTATCATCGCCAGCGGGCTCTCCAAACTCATCGAACTACACCACCACGTTTTTAGTGGTTAGACCCCAATTTGGAATGCCATTAACAGTGCCTCGACCACTACCTGATGAAGACGATGCCTCAACACCTGCTCCATTAACAAAGCAAGACAATATTGAAAACATTACCCCAAAAAAGACAGTTAAGTTTTTTTTTGTAGTTCTTTGTCACATAACTTGAAAACAAAAGTCATTAGAATATAAAACATAGCTACTGCTGCCAACTTATTCACTCGTTGAAGCATTTAAAAGCAGACTATACTTGCAAATCAAAAGTCAACACACCAAGAGACTACTCATATTTTTTAAAATTGAATGCCTTTTTGAGGAGGTTGTCTTTTCACTTGCTTCCTCCTCTAATTACTATCTTTTTATTCATGATAAACTAATATGCACACCCACAAGAATTTATTACTTCATTCCTCCCTCTCTCTCTTTAGAGACCCATCTCCTCCGATGTGTTGAAGGTTTTCTTTTTTGTGATTTTAATTTGCTTTTGGTTTGATTTATTTATTTTTTTTTTTTTCTGTTGATCCTTTAATAGGTGAGATTTTGATATGCATGTAGGTTGGATGAGAAAGCATCAAATGCTTTGATGAAAAAAATTGGTGGGGACGTATGTTGCATCATCTATACACACTGAGTGAGTGAGACATTGGTTTTTAAAAGAATAGATGTTATCAAGTGCAGGAGTGAGAGTGACGAAGAGGATGAGTGGTTTTCTTAGCAAATCCCTTTTGATTTTTGCCCATTGTTACATACATGCACATTGTATCATCTTATATTACATTTCAAGTTCTGAGGGGCTTTTTATGTGGTTAAGATTGGAAGTTAAGAGGAAGAAAATGGGGAAAGAAAGAGAAGAAAGGAAAAGCAGACTAGGTTCTAAGCAATGCAGATTAACTTTCACTTCCGTTTTGTATTTCTTCTTCCACTTTTACTCTTCATGTTTTTTGGCAAAGAATCTGGCAAATAAAAAAATCAATAATGTGTAAGTTTTTCTTTTCTTTTTTTTTTAATTCGTTTTTGTACTTTTTATGGGTTTAGAGCATCCTCCCATTAGAACTGGTCTATATTGAGAATGCATTACTAATTTTTTACAAAATGTGACACTTTTAGCACTTGACAGTTTGAAGAATTAACTAGTACATAATGCATACATGAAGGTATTACACTAGTTTAGTCCACATATTGCCATTGAAAGCCTATTCATTTTTGGCTTTCTATTATCCCCAGCATAGCATCGCAGGAGTCGTGGGTGCTCCTCTCATTACCCATTGTGCTATATACACAATGTACATTATATAAATATCAAGCAGCCAAGACCCGCTGACGCATCTCTTGTAGGTCTCGGCTATGCAAAATATTGAACATTAAAAGCAAACATATAAAGAAAATAGAGTACAGCAGAACACAACAATAATAGATGGGTCAACCATTCAAAACCACATTTTAGAATGTGAAATCCTTCAGATATTATCTCTGGTTGCTGAAATCTGGCCAAGGGGTAGAATTGAGGTTGGAATGCCCCACCTGAGGAAGCACTCCTAATTCTCTTGACTGATCTTCACATACCATAAGCAGAGGCAGAAGAATATGATGTGCATGAAAAATTTGTGTATAAGTTTAGATATTAATTATTATTATAATTGACTTTTGTTATAAAATGTGCTTTAATTAAATTGGGATTCTCTATTGTTTTTATTTATTTTATTTTATTTATTTGAAGTTTAGTGTTGTAGCATAGGCAAGCCAAATAGGGGAGACTCGAGTTATTTATCTCCACATTTATGTAATCCTTCTTACTCGATAGTTCTTAACCTTAAAATTGATTCTAGACTCTAGCCAAGGTTTAGGAAATGTGGGACGGTAGTTCACAAAATAAACTTTTCCAATGCTATTTGAAGAAAACTTGTAATCCCATTAAGTATAAACTAGGCTAGTAATTAATGGAGACATTTGAACAACTCATAAATACTTCCCAACTTATACTCTGGCTATGATTGAGTCTACAGTTGACAAGTCAAACACCAACCCTCAAATGGAAAACAACCAGGTAGAAAATTGTTACAGAAATTGATCACAACCAAGCACGAATCACCATAACATCTCTCTCTCTCTCTCTCTCTCTCTCTCTCTCTCTCTCTCTCTCTCTCTCTCTCCCTTGCCTTCTTCCTCCTCCATGGCAGAACTGTAACACAGCCACCATTTTTCTCATTGCCTTCTTTCTCCTTTACTCTTGTGGTTTCTGATTTATAATTTTCTTTGGTAATTGTTTGTGAATTTTTTTGGCATACAGCTACTGTGGAGGACCGGGTGAATCGTTCTTCCAAAGATGGTGAAATTGAGCCTCTCGCAAGATGCATGGGTGTCGATTGAAGTAAAATCTCAGCAAGTATTGGCATCGCTCTCCCAAAGGATCAAACCCAATATAAGTAACACATAAGAGCAAAACAACCAACCAATTGAGTCAAATTAGCGAGGCACTTAACAAATTGTAATTAACTACAAAGAAAACAAAATTTGTTTTGAGGGTGAGAGTGTGTCAATAATCAAATTACATGAATTACACTATGTAATTAAAACAATTCTAACTAAAGTTAACAACGATTAATGAAGTACTTGGATACAATTGATCTAATCTATCAATTCTCTACAAATGTTTCAATAGAAGATTTGATTACTCAAATCAAGAAATTACTCTGCGGATCCTTAATTCGAAAGATTTAGACCATAAGAACGAGAATTCGTACTCAATTGGATGTAAATTGGTATTCAATGGTTAAGATTCTTAGAAGCAAATCATCATTTGTGCAATACCTATACCAATTAAGGAATTGTGCATAAAAATTACCAAAAGTGATTATGAATCCAAGTTTTCTATAGATTTACAACACAATTGATATGAATTTGAAGAATTCATAAGATAATTCATTGACATTGAAATGTATATACCTCCATTGAAGACCTTGAAGATCCTTGATAGATCTTCACAATTGCATCTACGGAAGAGTTTAGCTACTTGATTCAATAAGAGAAAATATGAAGACTTGCAAATTTCTCATTGATTGGTGAAGAAATTGGTGTTTAATTACAAAGAAGAAATCGGTGTTTGATTACAAAGAAAGTGTAATAAAATGAAGGAAAATACAATATAAACCCACTTTCTCTCTCTACAATTCGTACTAATTGAAAATCTAGCCTAAAATGAAGATAGATACCAGAAATTGCATCATTTCTCAGAGATATAGTAGCAAAATATGCACAGGGGGCGCCGAGACCGTACGTACAGTCCAAAATACCGCACATACGGTCAAAATACCATACATACAGACTTCGTACGTCTCGTATACACTGAATATAGCCTTCTGAAGTTTAAAATTTTGGCAAACCGTACGTACAGTTGGCTTTCACCGTATGTATGCTGAACTTATTTGAATAGATCTTTGAAAGTAATATAAAATTAATATATTATGGATTCTGGTAGCCTTTCTGGTTTGGGAGATATAGCCCTCCAAAGTTTCAGTCCTGCGTGCTTCAACTAGTTGTACCACAGCTTTAACAGCTTGTACCTTGGCTGCATCGTCTTGAAAAACACATTCTTACTTCATCCGAAAGGCTCCCCAAACCCCTCACATTAAGCTCAAAACCTATAAAAAGCAAAATAACTTAGTTAATACTAAAATCTAATTAAAGAGGCATATAAACTCCTAAACTAAGGCTAATAAATGGCAACTTAAGGTGTTATAATTGCACTTTTAGAGTGCAATCACTAGGTTCACTATGTTAGGTGTGAATTGGTGGGGACATAAAGAGAGATCAAGAAGAACTTAATGAGTTTTGGAAGCAACTGATGAGTTAGGTAATAGGCCATGTTTGGCGTGGGAATACTAGAGAAATCATATTTCGAGAATTCTTGGGGCTACTATGTTTTGTTCCCATTTTTTGGTGTGTATCTACATGTATCTGTATTGGTTTTTTTATCTTGTGCAGTTTGTTTACATTTGGGTTTGTTTTTTATGCTGCACTTCTACTCCTTTTTCTCTCTTTCTTTTCTTCACTAGCCAATCCACCAATCACCAACGTGAGTGAAACTTTTGGAGAGACATAAAGAGAAATTATATGTTTCTTCCGAAGCTTGCTTTACATTCTAAGTTTGCTTCAACTTCAGCAGTTAGTTTTTTCTTTTTTTGCGTATTTGTTGTGATTAGTGTGACTGTAAAATGATACATCGTGGTGAAGTTTGTGTTTGGTTGAATAGGCTTTGTTGGATCACTAAAATTGTTGGATTACTAAAATCAAAATTTGTAGTTAGATTTCAGTTACTTATTATTTAATAGCATTGCCTTTGTCAATCTCCTTTTTTTTTTTTTTTTTTACTTAGTAGTTAATTGGCTGTTTATGTTGTTCAAGCCAAAGATCAACCAGAACCCGAATTTTCAGATTATATCTTTTATGTTTATTTGTTCTAATTCTACTGTAATGTAAAGCTTGTGTATTTTAGTTTTAGTTTTAATTTTTGTTCTTTTCTTTATCTCGTGTGAGGTTTGTTTAGGTCTTTTTTCTTTGATCCAGTCTAGCAAAATTTATCATCTAAAAATTTATTACTTGTGAATAAATAGGTTTAAATTTTATTAGGAAGTGTTGTAGGCATAGGTTATCCCTAGTATATATTGCTAGCAGAAGCCTACAAATGAGTAAAGGTTTAATGCACGTATTGAATACAACCAAACCTATACATTGTCAGATATGTAGTAAAGGTATGTAAAACAAGTCTGTATGATAATAAATATGCTTAGAGCTAATGCCGAAAGGATCAAACATCCATATAGAAGGACCAAACCTATATACCTCTAGATGGTGCTGGTAATGGTACCAGTGGTGGTGGTGGTGCCGTGACAGGTAGTAGTGACGGTGTAGAGGTTTCACTACTCTTAGGTGAGCTTAGACAAAGTGCCTCAGACATAGTACAAGGATGGTGGGCACGTCTCATCGAGGAAGATATCTACAAGACAAATTAGAACATTTTATATATAGTTGTGTTGTACATACCATGTAAGCATTTTTTTTTAAAACCATGTAATTTCTAGTGAGCTACATATGCTTGATACATCTCCAAACCATGAAACCATTGTTGTTCAAAAGTTCAAGACATAAAATAAACAGTTCATAAAAATTTATAAGAAAAACAAAACAAAAATGCAAATATTCTACTAAAAACTCATAAGTTACAACCAAGAGATTGAAATATTTCCTATGTATTAACATCAATAACTGTCTCTCCTTCAATTCCTCCTCTAACCCAATTACCATCTGTGTCATCAATTACCACTACATTCTCCTCTAATTGTTGACTTGTGTAAGGATCAGCTTGAGGAATCGTGAAATTCATATAAAAAAAACCTCTTTGGGACATCTTGACAACAACTTGTTACTGTGGCGCCAAAACATCTGAAGCATACCAAACTTGCTTTGCTTGGTATGCGAAGATGAACGGTTCATCTGTAACTCGATTATCTCGGTACAACAAGTGGTTGAAGTTGACCAATGTGAACTTGAAACCGTCTTCCTTCTTTCCATAATTGTTATCAATCCAATCACACCCGAAAATGAAACCCATTCACATTACATGCATTATACCTCCATGCAACTGAATCAGGACCAGCTACCAACGTAATAATTTCTTGAGATAATATAACATCACTTGTTGTTAGCAAAGTTTGTACTTGTTTAGAAATTTAATGTTACTTTTAATTCATGCATTTATATCATATAGTAATAAGTACGTACATGTTCATTGAACCAAGTGTGTAATGTTTCAAAATACTCGTGTTGAATCTGGTGAGCGTCTGTGCTGGGCCTTATTTGTTTAATGAATGCAAGGTTCAAGCAGTGTAATTTGAGAGATACCAACATATCATGTACATGGATTAATAAAAAAAAAATGAAGAATATTAATTAAATAACTTACTTTCTAAATGGTTCAACTGATTTTGTATTGGATAAGACATAGCAATGAATCTACATCTTTGAATTGAGGTTAATAGTATATTGCAAGTCTTTCCCCTCCAAACCATCAATGTTCCGCACTGATTTATGGGATTTTGTTTTGACATCATGTAGATATTGTGCACAGAAATTCATACACTCATCCATCACATAACCTTTAGCTATTGAACCCTCAAGCAAGCTCGGTTGTAAGCACCCCATTTTTGACCGCTCGGCAGTCTACACTCTGTCCAGAATTGTTTTCAAGTCATTTTGGGCATATTCCAATCGAAACCAATTCTCTAAGTCCAAATTCCGTCTTTCCATCGCTTCGCGGGCCTGTCAGGCCCAAATAGAGGTAAAATGACCAAAATGCCCTTAGGGGCATTGTCCTTTCTTATTCCAATTCCAATCCCTCTCTCGAGACAGTTTATTCCTCGAGACGGTCCGAGTAGCAAAACTACTCACAAAACTGTTAGAGTAGCGGAAATACTCACAAAACCGTTAGAGTAGCGGAAATACTCACAAAATCGTTAGAGTAGCGGAAGTACTCATAAAACCGTTAGAGTGGCGGAAACACTCACAATCTTGGCACGTCTCTTCGGAGACGGTAAGACCCCTTTCCAATCCCTCTCTCGAGACAGTTTATTCCTCAGGACGATCTCAATCCAGGCACGTCTCTTCGGAGACGGTAAGACCCCTTTCCAATCCCTCTCTCGAGACAGTTTATTCCTCGAGATGGTCCGAGTAGCGAAACTACTCACCAAACCGTTAAAGTAGCAGAAATACTCATAAAGCCGTTAGAGTAGCGGAAATACTCACAAAGCCGTTAGAGTAGCAGAAATACTCACAAATCATTAACCCCGTCTGAGTAGCGGAAATACTCCCAAATCATCAACCCCGTCCGAGTAGCGGAAATACTCAACCGTTAGAGTAGCGGAAATACTCACAAAACTGTTAGAGTAGCGGAAATACTCACGACTAGGTTGATATAGGGAAGTGGCAACAAATCCCTGTGTCACGACGACTGCCATTAGAGTGGCGGAAACACTCAAAACCCAGGTCAACACCCGTGTCTGTTAGCTCACTTCGGTGAAAAATGACCAGACTACCCTTAGGACCTTTTCTAAGACTTTCCGGTGAAGATGACCATTTTGCCCCTAAGCATCCGAATGCCCCGGGAACCACGCCGGCTCTGGGTATCAAACCGGTAACCCCCTGAGACTACTTTTTATAGTATTCTGAATCTTCCTTTATCTTTCCGGATCATTCCGAGTCAGTTCCGACCAACCCGGTACAAAATGACCGTTTTGCCCCTAGAGGGCCGGTCTCCTTCTTCGACCACACCGGCTCTGGGTATCAAACCGATAACCCCCTGAGACTACTTTTTATAGTATTCTCAATCTTCCTTTACCTTTCTGGATCATTTCGAGTCAGTTCCGGCCAACCCGATATAAAATGACCGTTTTGCCCCTGGAGGGCCGGTCTCCTTCTTCGACCATACTGGCTCTGGGTATCAAACCGGTAATGTCCTGAGAATACTTTTTATAGTGTTCTCGACCTTCCTTTACCTTTCCGGACCATTCCGAGTCAGTTCAGGCAAACCCGGTACAAAATGACCGTTTTGCCCCTGGTGGGCCGGTCTCCTTTTCCGACCACGCCGGCTCTGGGAATCAAACCAGCAATCTCCAGGAACATTCTGAATGATGTTTTCAGATCCCAAGTCTTCTTCCAGGACAATCCGAGTATGTCCCGGCAGTTTCCTGGTCCGATTGACCGTTTTGCCCCTAAAGGCCCGGTCAACCTTTCCGACCCACCTTATCTTCATTTTTCAAGTCAAATACCTCCAGGACACTATTTTAAGTGTTCCTGCTTCTTTTCGGCCTTCCGGGTCATTCCCGGCTCTTCCAAATCATTCCCGGACTTTCCGGAGTCACTCCTAGTGAAGCTAGGCTAAAAATTACATGGTAGTCACTAGTACAGGTGCCCAAATCTAGTCAAAGATACGTTGCTTGCCGACCTTAAATCTTTCCTAATTGGCTGGCGGAGTGGCGCCAGTGTAAAATTTGGCCTGGCGCCACTGCAACAGGAGCCAGGTTTGTCCTCCTTCTATAAATACAGAGCCTCATTCAACGTGAAAAGGGTCTGCAAACTTAACCTAAGAATCCTATATTTCGATATACAGAGCTTGAGCACCTCCAAAAACCCTAGTTTCCTTAGGTTCTCCAAACCCTAGCCACCCTACACTAAACCCTAGCCACTATACACAAACCCTAGCCTCCTATACACTCATACACACCCCCATACACTCGTACACTAGCCTTCAACCATCTTTTGAAGACTTGAAGAGTTGCAACCTGAAACTTGAAGACAACTCTTGAAGACGAAACGACGAAGATCAAGACCGAAGACCGAAGACTGCACGGCGCGCAAAATAAACAAGATATACGATATGTTTTCTATTTAGATTTTCGCACTTTCCCCCCTCTCTCTTCTCTCTCCTAACCCACTTGGGTTTTCTCTATTTTAATCCTCCATCTCTTTTTCCCCCATTTCTTTGCATGCTTGAAACAAGGGGATTCCTGGTCCATGTGTAGGATTGGGCTATTGGAGAGTCACCATGTCGGGGGCTTTCTTCTAGTCTAACCAAAGATCACGTGGGTCCGGTCCCCTTGATTATGTGGTGAAGCCTTAGCCTTGTATGTTCACGACCCCAAATTGCATTGTGCATATCATAGTCTTGCATCTTCCAAAAACAGTTTTCAAAGTTGTTTTTCAAAACGTTTTCAAACTTGTTTTCAAAATTGCATCAAATTCTCTTTTTCAAAAACATGTTTTCAAAACCACAATTCTAGGGTGATTCTAGCATTTCCATGGCTAGGGTTGTTTTAGGAAAGTGTTACATTAAAAGTGACCATTTTGGTCTATATTTTCAAACCTTATTGTTTTCAAAACCACTTCTAGCCCCTTTATGGCTAGAATCGCTTTAGGAAAGTGAGACGTTTTCATACTTTCCAAAAACTCTCTCTTCAAAAATCTCTTCCTAAAAATCTCTTTTTCAACATACTTTCCTAAAACTCTCCTCTTCAAAATTGTTTTCAAAAACTCCCTTCCAAAATCTATTTTTCAAAACTCTCTTTTTCAACTCCTCTCCAAAATCTTTTCCTCAAAATTAAATTTCTAAAAACACTCCCTAGATTTACCTTCCTAAAAACTCTCTCCAAAAATCTTTCTAAAAAACTCACTTTCCAAAAATCTTCCTTTTAGAAACTCCCCTCGAGGATTTTTCCTCCCAAAATCTATGTTTCCAAAAACACACTTTCCAAAGACTCCCTCTTTCCAGAAATCTTTTTCCAAAAACTCCTTCTCCAAATTCACTTTCCAAAAACTCCTCCCTAGGATTCCCTTCTAGAAAACCTTCGTTTCCAAAAACGTGCTTTCCAAAAACTCTTTTCTTAGAGCCCAAGTCAAGCCCTAGAACCCACCATTAGGAAACCTTAAATTTTCTTCCCAAAAACATGGTTTTCAAACTTTGCCCCAAACCTAGGTTTCCAAAACCTCTTGTTTTCTACATCAAAACTATACATGTTTCCAAAACCTATTTTCTACGTCAAAACTACAATTTTCCAAAACTAAGGTTTCTAGAATTTCCCTTTCCAAATCCTAGCCAAATCCTATCTTCCCTTTAGGAAACCGAATCAAGTCTTCCCATTTAGAAAATTAGACCCAATCCTCCGTTTTTGAAAACAAAACCAAATCCAATCCCTCCCAAATCCAAATCTTTCCTAATTCAAATCCTTCCTAAACTTCCACTTTCCTAAACCTTAAGTTTCCAAAACTTGAACATAAAAATCTTTCCTAAAATTCTAAAATTCAACCCTTTCCTAATTTAACCCCCTTTCTAAATCTTAACTTTCCAAATCCAAATCTTTCCTAAATTCAAGCATTTCCTAATTTCAAGACTTTCTAAAATTCAAACTCTAAAACTTTCTAAATCCTAAACTTTTTAAATTTCAAATCTTTCTAAAATCAAAACTTTCTAAATTTAAAACTTTCTTAAGTTAAATCTTTCTAAACCCAAATCTTTCTAAATTCTAAAACTTGCTTAAACTTCAATATCTTCCTAAATCTAAGGCTTTTCTAAATTCAAAACTTTCTTAATTCAAACATTTCCTAAATTGAAAACTTTTCTTTTTCAAACCTTTCCTAAAACAAAACTTTCTTATTTTCAAAACTTCCTTGTTTTCAAAACTTTCCAAATTCAAAAACTTCCCTTTTTCAAACATTTCAAAATTCAAAACTTTCCTAATTCAAACATTTCCTAATTCTAACTTTCCTAATTTCAAACTTTCCAAAAATGAAAACTTTCTTAAATTCAAAACTTTCTTAATTCAAACCTTTCCTAATTCTAACTGTCCTAATTTCAAACTTTCCAAAAATGAAACTTTCTTAAATTCAAAACTTTCCTAAACCTAAAACTTTTCTAAATTCAAAACTTCCCTAATTCAAAAACTTTCCAAAGATGACACTTTCCTAAATCGGACCTTTCCTAATTCGAACATCTCCTAAAATCCAATCCTTCCAAATCTTCCAAGCCAAGTCAAATCTTTCCTAGGTTTCTTCTCTTTCCTAAGTTTAGGTTTTCTTAAACCTTCTCTTTTCCAAAACAAGTCCAAATCTATCTTTTCAAATCCAAGTCCAATCTTTTCCAAAATTTCAATTTCCAATCTCCTCTTCTAATCTCGAACCAAATCTAATTTTCAATTCAGTTTCTTTCTCCTAATTCAATCTTTTTCTTCAAATCAACTCTTCTATTTTCAATCGAACTCCGGTCCGAACTACGACTGACCTGATTCCCCCAAAGGAATACGTAGGCAAACTTCATAGGTGCGGTCACAATACTTTTCAAACTTTCAATTCCACCCTCAAGGGTGCAATTTCCAAAATCTATTTTCAAATTTCAAATTCCAATCAATTTTCAAAATTCTAATTTCGAAATTTCTATTTTCAAATTCCTATTTCCAAATTTTCAAACTTTCCAATTTCAATTCCATCTTTCAAATCTATTTTTCAAATCAAATCAATTTCAGATCAATCTCTTTTCAAATCTATTTTTCAATTCTCTTCTATTGCACTTGCATATCATGCATCATTTTAGTTTCCTTTCAAACATTATTTTTCAAAGTGGATAGGATTGGCCAATAGTTAGTTGAAGACTCTTAATAGGTGAATCTAGGGTAGATTGACATGTAGGTACCGAAAGAACAAGGTAGGGTGATAGCTTTAATGCGTCTTCCCTACACGTAACCAACCTCCGAACTGTAGGATCACTGATTTCACAAAGACCAAAAGGAGTTATTTTTCTAAAAGGGGCTAAATGTAATTTCCAAAGGTTGCCAAACAACCTGTCTTGTGGAGATATTTTCAAATCGTTTTAATCAAAAAACCCTAAGTGTAGTTTTCGGATTATGCTAGTTTTTAGGTGACCTAACTAGACCTTAATCAAGTTAGGTTGCGACTCCGAATCTTTTTCAAAAGCCCTTTATTCAAGGTTTTTTCAATTCAAACCTAGTCGCACTCATTCTCCTAGGAGGGTGAGTTCTAATGAGAAGATTTTTTCTCACTTGTGTGTGTATTCCTCGAGTGCGAAAAAGCTGGCGCGAAATCGGTTACGAAAACACCTTCAATGTCAAGAACAGATAATCTCAATTGAGTACATCCAAATATTACACTAGTTAGCTACCAATGCTTCTTTAGCATAAATGTATGTATAAGTGCTCCATTACATCGAAGAACGAGGGAGGGAAGATTTTCTTAAGATGACAAAGTGTTACTACGATATAAATGTCCTGCATATACCATAACTCAATTGCACGGTTGACCTTGGATCACAATTGTTTGAAGAAATTGCTCAATGAATCAATGGTTGAATAACCTTATTGGGCAATGTATTCCGTAGAGCTATCGGAATAAATGTTAGATCATGACATGATTATCGTAACTCTTTAAACCCCAAATGGTCCCTATCTTGTAAACAGACATAACGGAATATATAAGATGCATACCCATCCACACTCTAACATCCTTCAAAACTTTCAAGAACAAGTATTTCTCTTTCGTAAACAATTGTAAACTATGCAGGTGGTAGGTTAAAATTTAATATTCCCTCTATTCTGTGGGTTTGTAATGCTTTTCTAAGTTTTATGAGCTCCAGATCACACCTAGCATTTGCATTTTCCTTGGACATCCCCACAACTCCCAATATAGTCCACAATAAACTTTTGTCACAGACATTCTTCTCTATATGCATCACATCGAGATTGTGTCTGATCAAATTATGTCTCAGTATGACAACTCATAGAATATATATTTCTTCTTCCAATTATGGTGAAAAAAGGTCCAGGTATTTTCCTCTAATCTTATACGTCTTTCTATAAGGTCATTTTGTATTGGAGTTAAAATGCCTTCTGACTTTCTAACAAATAGCATATAGAAATCCAGATAACACTTAAGAACTATCCTTTTTAGCTTCAAGATGCCATAAAAAAAAAACTTTATCCTTTCAATCATTTGTGATCGTCAGGTAAATCACGATAACCTCTGTAACAAATCCCTAGAGAAAAAACCGTGCTTCAAATAGAATTAGTTTTTAGCCTTATTCAACAAAAAGGGGAAAGCAAATCTACCTTGTACTCTATCCTGACAACATGGATGATATGCAGGAAAATCAGTTATTGTGCACATAAACATGCATACAATTTTTAAAATATTTCTTTCGTCTGATGGTTTGCATCAAACATTGGTCTTTTAATCTTCATCTCTCACAACTCAATCCCTCCTTTTGTTTCCATTTGCACAATAACATATTTTGTCCACAAGAAAATTTTGGGCAGTACATAGTGCATAAAGAATTAGAAAGTTGTCTTGCTTATATCATGTATACTCAAGTAGAAGTTAAATGATGGAGAAGACACTACATTTCAGTTAGAGCTGTGGTCCAATTCATTACCTCCATGGAAATTCCATCAATGCTCCAAAGCAACACTGCAGTCACTTGCAATGTCGTGGTTCATATCAGTTTTCACGAAGACCTCCACTGGCGAGGACCTTACCGCCCTCCAATTACTCATTCATATAAAATAAAAAAAATCTTAAGGAAATATGCATGAGTAATTTTGATTTAGAATAAACTAATTGGAGGTGATAAAGCCATAAAGAGTTAGTTATTGCTACAAAAAGGGGTTTGAATCTTAACGAAGAAAAAAAGTGAAAATAATCCTAAATTTTTGGAGCGCCTATAGTAATTTTAGACATTATAAGCTACATACTTTTTCATTTACTAGTCAAATTCCATTGGACGAGTCATGTAAATAGGATTATCAGTAAACACTATGTTATGTGTCATATGAAATCCTAATTTCTATAAACAATGAGTCCCTGCAAATAATCCAACCAATAACAAAAAGGCCAAATCAATCGCCCTACGTCATTTTCCAAACTTTTGCAAGTCTTTCTCCTTACAAACGAAAATGTCATCTCTGTGCTCACAAAAACATCATTAAAAGGCATAAACAAAGTTTAAAATGTCATCACCTTTAGGCCCTTAGCAACAAGCCGAAAATAAGAAGGACAATTTGGTAACCGATTCACCCACTTGCTTGCACATTACCAATCAATGAGAAAGCCTATGTTGTTCCAAATATGATTGTTGAAAAAAGTCTTTTAGTAACAAAGATCTAACAAATCCTATTCTGGATCTTATAGCAAGAAGTCAACATGCATCAATGCCTTGTTGTACCTGCCATCGGGAAAGCAGTGGGAGCAAACTTGCATTGTGTGTGCACGAGCCATCGATTGTGTGAGAGTGCATCTTAAAGCAAAAGAAAGAAACACAGCGGAGTGTCGATGCCTTTGAAAGCATCCATGTGATCCCATGGTCTTTCAATCCACCTACAACTAAAGACTTCCAAGACTTATGGGCTCGAATATGCTAAAGCCCATGACCTTCACTTATGTAAGAGCTTAGATTGCAGCATGCAAGTAATGCCCGTGCTCGTCATACTATTAGATAGAATGGAACCAAAGAGGCGCCTGTGAGGGAGACACTAGAAAGCCCTCAAACCAAACCAGTCAATACGGGGTTTAGAATTCTTTGACTATGTAGTGGGAGAGACAAAAAACATTACTATACCAAAATTATCAAATTTAAATTAACCTAGCAAACTTCTTTAAAATTTCCAGTGATGCCCAAAATTTTGATTTTCAAACATCCAAAAAATGATCCAATCCTTTCTTCCAGCAGGCTGTTGCAAAGAATGGGTGACATCAGCCACCTGCATGAGAATCAAATTATCAGATCCTTCACAAATTGTATGCGGACTGTGGCAGTACGCAACCATACCAATAACTATTCTTTCAACAGAGCAGCATATCATATTACAAAATGCATAATTAATATACTAACGATAGGACAATTAGTTTCCCTCATCCACTCCAAGTTGTGTAGATCCACAATCAAATTATCTGCAAAATAGATCCAAAGTATTAGCTCAATAAAAAAAAATGACGTTAATAATGTATCAATGAATTTAATTATGACATACGTGTAGTAAGAATACAGCTTTTTAACTTCAGAATTCCGATCAACTTCATCTAATGCATTAACGGCTTTAATTTGTGGACATTGAAATGGAAGACACTACTATAATTATACAAAAGTTTCTTATATGAATTCAAAAACATAAGCATTGGTCACTAATCCATGGAAGCAGGGTGAAATATGTCAGACGGCAACCAAAAGAAGATCAGAGGATCATAGCCCAGCCGCATGTTTATGTTGTTATGGTCTTACATTTTGCATTAATTCCTGAGGCATTAGGCACTCAAGTAAAGTGCAAATCTGGAAATACTTATACAAGTCCTTATCTGTCGTTTCTTGTACCAAATATATAACACTAAACACCAAGGAGAACTGTTCAAAAGCCTGAGCCACACAGCACCAGATAATTAATATAAGATGATTTACTATAGCCAAACATGGTCCCTCTCTCACAAACCATAACATTTTCATTACCAGCCAGTCTAATCTTTTCAGCAGACTTAACCATGACCTGCAAAGATGCATTGTTAATTATACAAATAGGACCATAAAGAGACAAATGTATATATCAGTTGCCTGTAAACTTATTGATGTTCTAACTAGTAGCGGATGAGGTGAAAAATCTTAGACTCACGGAAGGAGCACTGAATTGGCATTTCGTAATATTGACTATTTTTCCAGTCTTGGCAGCCGCAACTAGGAGATCTATCTGTCATTTCAAGAGATCGATAAGGACATTAGACATCTTCAGACTAAATCTTGAAACTTTTTGATAACGGCAACTAAAACCTATTAATTTAACCTGTTGGCATAAGAAGGTTGGGATCTGAATAATATTTGCAACTCTGCCAACTGCTTTACACTGAGAAAAATCAAGTGTTAGAAACACTTCATACATGCCATGCTGATTGTTGGTACTAAGCCATTCCTTCACAGCATTTAATTATTGAAGTTATCATTGGCATGAAAAGAGTAATAAGAATGCTACAAAAATACGAAGGACAATATTCATGAAAGAATAAAATATGCAATCAAAGATTCATGTAAAGATGTTGTGCCAATGTCAGTTCCTCAAAAAAATATGAAACAAGTAATTTATAAAAACAACACATAACAATGTTAACAGAATTGGGTCCAACACCATGGTTTGCTGCCAATAGAACAGTATGTCATTACACTTGATACTTTAATTTCATCAAACCTTCCTTTCAGAAGATTAAAAGATGACCAACAACAACGACACCTACATAAATAATTGCACAGCAAGAGAAAAATCAGTAACAAGGTTGCCTACACAAATAATGGCACAGCACATGGGCATATATGTCCTCAAAGGGCCCATTAGGTAACCATTCCATTTGCCAATGGTGTGAATGGAATAAAAAGATATTGTCTTAAAGTAGGCGATGTCAAATGTCAATACCATTTGATGACATCCTTAAAAAAACAAAACATACATAATAAATTTGTATATAAGTTGGAAAAACTTTTAAGAACACTTGAAATTAATATGCAATCCATAGCCACTAGTTTACATAGAAGAACATAATCCAATAGAACAGTGCATTCCAAAAATGAAAAATTAAATTACCTGTATGATTTCATGTACATTGGTCACTATGGGAATGTTCATATGCCACCTTTACCTTCTCAAGGATCTGCAATCAAAATGAGTTAAGAATTAAGGGAATTTTATTGGCTTAGTTACACGTGAAATCCCACATTAAAGGCTTGTTTAACTACTGTGTCTTTTAATGTGTCATGCCCCATTGCATTTTCTCTGGCATTGAAAAAGTCCATTGCCTAAAGTGGGGTGATTGAGGATAACTGGAGAATCCACAATGTTTCAATGATGTGCAATCATTTTCATTTGAAATGGAGATATTCAGCACTTCTAACATCATTTGCAAAATAGCTTCCATTTATGTTATGGTTCCATCTAAGATTATAGTTCAACTATGGAAAGCCATGCAAATTTCCAAAGGGCCATTCGATTGTGTTGGAGTTTGGAAAGGCAACGAGTTTTTGTTTATTTTTTTTTTCCATCTAACACATAAATATATATAGAGGGGCTTACAGTATGAAAACACGCATGCAATCATCTAAATATATGTATATATATATAGAGAGAGAGAGTCACACGCCTCCAGTTGTGCTTCAACTGGAGCCACTCCGCAAGAGCACAGAGGTCGCGCTTGTAGTAAAACCGGAGGATCCGGTGTCGTTCTCTCCCAAGGAAATTCTGCAAATATAGCAACAAAGCTCAACTAGCACGGGTACTTATCTTAATGGATTGCAAATGAAAATTCTTAACATAAAAGAGATCGAAAATATGTTGGTTTTGAGATGATGATGGTTATATGCTTCATACAATAATTTAGTGACTATGAAAAAAACAACAAAAGCTAGTTTTATGTGATTAAGGAGAAAAGCTAAGACATGGTTGTTTTGATCCACCAATTCACAACAAGGGTTTCCAATGGGAGGTTTTATAACTCAAATCAAGAATCACACCTTGGATTCTTGATTCGGAAAATGTCGGCTATAAAAATGCGGGTTTTGTTTGATTGAGCCTAGAGAGAGAATATATAATTGGTACCCTAGAATCAAACCTTAAACATGTGCAATACCTATACCAAATGTTGATTTGTGCATAAATATTACCAAAGGGTTATGAATCTAGGTTTTTCTAATGAATCTCATACTAAATCAAATGAAACCATATAATTTTGAGGATATGATTTTGAAGTCCATACAACCCATTTTCAACCCTTTTGAAGATCCTTGGTGGATCTTCACAACCACATCCAAGGAGTGTTTAGCTACTAGAATCCATGTTAACTAACATAAAAAGAGACAAATCTACCATTAAACTATAAAAAACTAGTGTTTGGTTGCCAAGAAAATGAGAGAAAGTGCCAAGAAAATGATGGAAAGTTGCTAGAAAATGTAGAAAAATCATTCACTTCATATATATATATCAAACATTCACTTACAATGATCCAAAAGCCATAAATAACATTAAATACAAAGCATTAAGAGTAGATCTAACTAAAAACCTTACAAGATAACAAAAATCCACTTTTTGGAGTCTTCTTCCCGTCCAAAACTCTGCAGAAAATACCCTATATCCCTTTTTGTCTCGAACAAAAGCTTTTATACTCTGCAGAAAAACAGAGCATGTACACACCGATCGATCGCCCGATCGAACGGTCAGGGCGATCGAACGCCCGATCGATCGCAAAACCGACCCCTCTGAAGTTTGCTTCTGTATCGTCTGTTGAGAGGATTCCGACGTCACCGATCGAACGCCCGATCGATCGGAAAAACGCCCTCTCTGAAGTTTGCTGCAGAAGGTTGAACAGAGCATCACCGATCGATCGCAGGATCACCGATCGATCGGCCGATCGAACGTTCCGTGGACCGTTCGATCGGGCGATCGATCGGTCATACTCAAGATTGCCCATTTGCCTTAGTTTAAGCTCCAAATCCTGTAAAAAGTGTACAAAAAGAGTTTTAACGCGTTTTAGGAGTTAGAATACTAAATTAACACCAAATTTAACTATTCAACTAACAATTTAAGCCAAAAGATTACTATTTCTAAGGATAATCAACACCCCCCAACTAAACCTTTGATAGTCCCTATCAAAGTATGAGAGGAAAACAAAAATATATACATGCATTAATCTTATTCAAGTCAAATCTCTATCCACCTAGGTTGTGAACCAAAGCAAGGTAAAGGCATAAAGCATGGAAGAAACAAAACATATTGACGCGTACTACCTAATGATTCAAAACTCGTACAATTACGTCCTCCATGCTTCGATCCAAGTCTCACAAGGCATACACTCAACTTTGAACATGAACACTCTGGGTCCCTCAATGGAAAGCTCTTTTAACGAGTAAATGTATAAATCATGCAAGTAGAGCAATTCCAAAACCAAAGACGAATAAATTATAAGTGTATCGACTTGGCATAGCTTCATGAAGGAATATTCACAGCTTAAGCATAATCTAGAAAATTGACATAAATGCCTCATACACAATTGAATTAAAGATTCATGTATCTTCGGATATCAAGGCCATAAGGGTGATGAATGAGAGAAGAGCCATGTAAGAGGATAGAAAATGGAAAAAGGGTTCAACATATGCATGCACATTACACATGATGATCAATGATATTCACTTCTATATTTTCACTCTTTTGAATCACTTTTACTATCTTCCTTCACCTCACTTCTTTTGTATTTCATTTTTTTTTTTTTTTTTGAACACACCTTTTCATCCCTTTCTATGTATGTATGTAATTTTTTTTTTTTTTTTTTTTTCAACTCTATACACCTCCAACTTTACAAATATAAGAGTAATGCATCTATTGGCATTGACACTCTTTAAACTTATGCACATGCATATGGATATTAAAAAGAAGAAAAATACACATGGAATGGCTCAATGGAATGAAATGGCCTATGTGTTTAGAATCCGAAGAATACAACAAATCAAAACTTCAAAAGTGTATAAGGGGTCAATAAATCTATAAAACACTCGAACATGTAAACCAACATCAAGAAATAATGAAACTATTCAATGAATGAGGATTAACAAAAATAATCTTGAATAAATGTGATTCACTCTTCAAAGGCGATAAATAGGCTCTAAAGCTCACACGGTAAAAAATCTCCACCTTATAAGGACATGCATGCATAAGAATGAAACACAAGGCATCACATAACATGTTAGTGCGCAACAATGTGAATTGTCTCTTATAATGATTTTATGCCAAAAACTTGCAATGTATCATAATCTCTAAGGTGGGTTAATCATCAACTCGAATTTAATCAAAAACATGGTATGGTACTTATTTGAAACAACCTTGACACCTCCATCACAAAAATCCAAAAAGAAAAGATATCAACAATTAAGGACATAGCTAAGGTGTCAAGTTATAGAAAAGGGCGATACGAATACCATACAATACCCATTACCTCGGTTGGAACAATACATGCGATATGGATATCAATCAAAAAGTACTCCTGTAACTGAACTGCCAAAAATATACACGAAAAAGACAAGAGAACACAACAAATGTATACAAAAAGGGGTATGCCACAATAAGAAAGATCACTATACAAACAGCTCAAAAATAAATACATCCACTATAATAAAAAAGATTTAGATACATCATATGAAATGAAATGCTATGAAGTGCGCAATGCATCTAATCTATCTGAAGATCCGAAAAGAGGTCTCCATCATCCGGAGGAGGCTGGCCAAGGTGCTGGATAATCTCCTGGAGTCGAGTGGACTGGGTCTGCTGCTGCTGCTGAATGTCAATCAGCTGACCCTGAAGTGCGGCAATGGCAGTGTCCTGAAGATCTAATCTAGCCATAATGTCGGCCTGCCACTGCTGGCGCTCTGCCTGCTGAGCGGTCAGCTGCTCCTGAATAGCTGCCAAAGTCTGAAGTAACGTCCCCGGAGCTGGCTCCTCCTGAGCCTGAGCCTGAGTCTGAGCCTGCACTGGCTGATCCTGCCGCTGCTCCCCTGACTGGGTCTCCTCCTGAGTCTGAGAAGCCGGCTGCTGAGAAGACGAGTGAGTCGAACTAGCTGACCCCCCTTCTTCGAAAACTGCCCTGCCGCTCTCTTCTCCGTCTTCCAGTCTATATCAGTCGAAGAGGAGAGCAGTACAACATCTGCAACACTAACCCCTGCCGCCCTAATCCTCGCTGTCAAAAAACAACCAAAAGGGACGCTGGACTGGGGAGTAGCAACCTGAGTCGCGGCCCACAATGCCATATACATGAAGTGGGGCAAGTCAATAGTCCTGCCCGTGCCAATAGCCCACATCAACTGCCCCCGCATCCTACTGCACTCCACCGTCCTCCCTAGTGGAAAGATCGAATAGCAAGTCCAAAGGAACAACGGGTGGTATCTGGGGGCAATCTGCCTAATCCTGATCTGGGAAGCGGTCCAGGACTCTCCCGGCGCTAAAATCTCAGCGCACATCTCCTCATGAGATGGTGGATGCTCCCCATCATAAGAGAACTGAGGGTTAGCAACCCTCGGTATACCAAACTGCTCAGCAAAGGAGTCCGGGGTGATAACAACATCCCTACCCCGAACCCAAGAGCGAAGAATATGTCTGTCGCCACCAACGGGGTCCGATGAAATGTTAGTCATGAACTCTGCCACGAGGGTGGCTGAGTACTGGCCCCTAAAAGAAGCTAACCCCAACCACCGGCGGTCGGTCAAAGGCTGGAGCCAACCATATGGCTCAGCATCAAACTGACTCACTATCCAACGCCTCTCCACTACTATCTTACAGGCGCTCCACACCCGTCCAAACTCTCGCTCCTGATCCCTCCCCCGGAAGCTAGTGGAATCATACTCTCCCTCTCTCTCCCTCCTAGCATGCTCACGCTGGAGCTGCTGGAACTGGGCTAGAGTTTGAGAAGTCCCCGCCCCAGCTGTACCCTCAGAACTCCTAGTCTTGACCATAACTCTCTACAAAGCTAAGTACAGCTGGAAATGAAAAGAATGGACAAAGATCGGCGGAAGGAATACCTCTCGAAGCGCAGAAAACTGTGAACAGACGAGACAATGTCCACCAAAGTGAGCTGGCTGGGCCTCGCTGCTCCGACAGACAAACAGACTCTTTAAACTCTCAAGTATACGCGAGCGAAATGAAAATGAACAGTGAACAGTGGCCTTTATATAGAGAACTCGGCCACCGATCGATCGGCCCTCTGAACCGATCGATCGCCTCTCGGACCGATCGAAATGGAGCGCCACCGATCGAACGGCCGATCGATCGATACCGCTCCCTTTCGATCGGTGCGGTAACAACCCCGATCGATCGCAGTCGTCACTGATCAATCTGGCGATCGATCGCAACGTACACGATCGATCGGCCGATCGATCGGTTTGGCCCACCGATCGATCGCAAAAACAGCTTCTCTGAAGTTCTGCAGAAATTCTCAGAATGGTTCACAGAATCATGCAAATGGTGCCCCCCCCCCCCCCCCCCAACTGGAATCATGCCATGACCTCAAGGCATGAAGAAAATGGAATAGGAAAAGAACAACGGGGCGGGCGGGACTCTCGGGAATACAAATGTACACAACTAACTACCAAAAGAAAAGAGAAAGAAACCTAGAAAAAGAAAAACAAAAGAACTACTCCTAAATTATGAAACACGACAATCTAATGTCACTCAAAGGACGGTGGATCGATGAGATCCACACAGTCCAACTCCCCTTGAAACGTCTCAAAATACGGCTTCAGCCGCTGGCCATTTACCTTAAATGCCGAGCCATTCGTGAGGTTTTGCACCTCAATGGCTCCATGGGGAAAAACTTCTTTAACAATGTATGGCCCGGCCCACTTACTCCGCAATTTGCCCGGAAAGAGATGCAAGCGTGAATCATACAATAACACTTTTTGGCCAACTTTGAAAGTTTTTCGAATGATATGTTGGTCATGAAAGTGTTTCATCCGGGCCTTAGCAATTTTTGCATTTTCAAATGCATCATTGCGGAGTTCATCTAACTTATTGAGTTGGAGCTTTTGGTGGGTACCCGCAACATCAATATCCTCATTACATTGACGAATCGCCCAATATGCTTTATGCTCAATTTTGACGGGAAGATGACATGCCTTCCCGTACACAAGTCTATAGGGTGATGCGCCAAGAATGGTTTTATAACCCGTGCAGTATGCCCACAACCCATCGGTCAATCTAAGAGACCAATCTTTCCTATTTGGATTGACGGTTTTCTCTAGAATGCGCTTAATTTCCCGATTGGCCAACTCAACTTGCCCTTGCGTTTGAGGATGATATGGTAATCCAACCTTATGGACCACACCATACTTACGCATTAAAGACGCAAAGGGCTTGTTACAAAAATGTGAACCGCCATCACTTATCATGGCACGAGGCATGCCATACCTACAAAAAATGTTCTCTTTCAAAAATCGCAAGACCACTTGGTGGTCATTGCTTCGGGTGGCAATTGCTTCCACCCACTTTGAGACATAATCTACCGCAACAAGAATAAAAAGGTACCCAAACGAGTTAGGAAACGGTCCCATGAAATCGATCCCCCAACAATCAAATATTTCCAAAATAGTGATGGGGTGAAGAGGCATCATGTGCCTCTTAGAAAGTGTTCCTAACCGTTGGCACCTATCACAAGCTACACAAAAAGTATGTACATCCTTGAACATGGTGGGCCAATAAAGCCCACATTACAAAATTTTGGCCGTGGTCTTCTTGGAGGAGAAGTGTCCTCCACAAGCATGAGAGTGACAAAATTCTATCACTTGTTGGAATTCGTGATTTGGGACACCCCGGCGAATGATTTGGTCCGGACAATACTTAAACAAGTGGGGATCATCCCACGAAAAATAGCGCACATTCCGGAAGAATTTACGCTTGTCAATGGATGACCATGTGGAAGGAACCTCACCGATGACAAAGAAGTTCGCAATGTCCGCAAACCAAGGGATTGAAACTTGCTCAACGGCACTCACATGCATGAGATGCTCATCCGGGAAGTGCTCCTTGATAGGGGTTGGGTCCATGGCTTGCCCATTTAAGGGAAGCCGAGACAAGTGGTCCGCAACTACATTTTCAACCCCTTTTTTATCACGCATTTCAATATGAAATTCTTGGAGCAAAAGTATCCATCGAATGAGGCGCGGTTTTGCATCGGGTTTTGTGAGGAGATACTTTAGGACCGCATGGTCGGTGTAGATGATGACCAATGACCCAATCAAGTAAGACCTAAATTTATCAAGTGCAAAAACCACCGCAAGGAGTTCCTTCTCCGTTGTGATATAGTTGATTTGAGCTTCATTGAGAGTTCTAGAAGCATAATAAATGACATAGGGCTTCTTGTCAACTCTTTGTCCTAGGAAGGCCCCCACGGCATAGTCGCTAGCATCACACATTAGCTCAAATGGAAGAGACCAATTGGGTGCTCGAATGATTGGGGCGGTGGTCAAAAGTCCCTTCAACTTGTCAAAAGCTTGTTGACAAGAAGATGTCCACTCAAAGGGAACATCTTGGGACAAAAGATGACACATGGGCCTAGAGATTGCACTAAAACCCTCAATGAAACGCCGATAGAAACCGGCATGCCCAAGAAATGATCTAATCTCCTTCACACACGTTGGGGCGGGCAATTTTTGAATGAGTTCAATTTTTGCTTTATCAACTTCAAGCCCTTCGGCCGACACAATATGCCCCAAAACTATACCACTTGTAACCATAAAATGACATTTTTCCCAATTGAGTACAAGGTTACTCTCCTCACATCTCATCAAAACTTTTCCTAAATTACCAAGACAACCTTCATAAGTATCCCCATATACGGAAAAATCATCCATGAAGACTTCGACAATTTGCTCAATCATGTCGTTAAATATGCTCATCATGCACCTTTAAAATGTCGCCGGTGCATTACATAGCCCGAAGGGCATACGTTTATAAGCATATGTGCCAAACGGACAAGTGAATGTTGTCTTGGCTTGATCCTCAAGGGCTACATCGATTTGATTGTACCCCGAATATCCATCTAAAAAATAATAGAAAGCCTTACCGGACACCCTTTCTAGGACTTGATCAAGGAAGGGTAAAGGGAAGTGGTCCTTTCGGGTCACATTATTGAGGCGGCGATAATCAATGCACATTCGCCACCCGGTTTGCACACGGGTTGGCACTAACTCATTGTTGTCATTTCTTATCACTGTGACACCCGATTTCTTAGGCACCACTTGGGTCGGACTAACCCATTTCGAATCGGAGATGGGGTAAATGATACCCGCATCTAGCAATTTTAAAACCTCACCTTTAACCACTTCCTTCATATTAGGGTTCAATCGCCTTTGCATTTGACGAATGGATTTAGCCTCCTCTTCTAAAAAAATACGGTGAGTGCACACAAGAGGACTAATCCCATGAAGGTCGGCGATAGTCTATCCTAGGGCTTTTCTATGTTTCCTAAGCAACGCTATCAACCCTTCCTCTTGGCTCCCAGACAAGCTAGAGGAAATCACAACCGGGTATGACTCCCCATCCCCTAAAAATGCATATTTTAAATTGGAAGGCAAGGATTTCCTCTCGGGAATGGGAGGCTTCTCCTCCGAAGGAATCGGTTTCTCGGCACTAGGGTGGAGGGGTTCAAAAAAAGGGGTCCATTGACCCACATGTAAACATTCCTCTCTCGCACCCTCTAAATGAGACAATTCACTTGACACCATGCCCTCACTATCAAGTGAAGCATGCAGTTCACTTCTCACTAATGCCCTCTCCAAAGGGTCCTCAAAACGCTCCCGCTCAAAGTGCTCTTGAACTATGCTCTCTATGATATCTACCTCCCGGATATCCTCACATTCCCCCTTTTGTTTGGCAACCGAAAAGATGTTAAGCTCGAAGGTGGTGTTGCCAAAAGACAATTTCACTAACCCATTCCTACAATGTATGATGGCATTGGAAGTAGCTAGGAAAGGGCGTCCCAAGATCACAGGAATTTGGTTGTGAGCTATGCAACTCTCAACAGGTTGGGTGTCTAGGACAATGAAATCGACCGGGAAGCAAAAGTTATCAACTTGGATGAGAACATCCTCGATGATACCTCTTGGAACCTTTATAGAACGATCCGCCAATTGCAAGGTAACACGAGTAGGGCTCAACTCTCCTAGGCCAAGTTCCTTATACACTGAAAAGGGCAAAAGGTTGACACTAGACCCTAAGTCTAACAAGGCACGATCGATCTTGGTGTTCCCAATGGTACAATAAATAGTAGGACATCCGGGGTCCTTGAATTTCGGCACGGTTTTACATTGCAAAATCGCACTTTGGTTTTCATTCATCATGGCGGTTTCCTTGACATGCAACCTTCGCTTAAAAGTGCATAAGTCCTTCAAGAACTTAGCATAAGAAGGTATTTGCTTAATTGCATCAAGGATAGGGATGTTGACCTTTACTTGTTTAAACACTTCATAAATTTCCGCATTTAGAAGTTCATTCTTTGGTTTGGTCAACCTTTGCGGGAAGGGAGCATGTTTGACTATGTCCCTTCTCTTATCCCTCTCACTTTCACTCAAAATCTCAATGGGATTGGCTAAGTCCCCCCCCCCCCCTTCTCTCGGCTCTTTTTCCTCTTTCTCTTTTTCTCTCTCTCCTTGACCAACACTCTTCCTAGAAGTCTCATCCCGAGGTGGGATAGTTTTATCAATGGTCTTGCCACTTCTAAGTGTGGTTATGGCTTGCACTTGGTCATGACTTGTACTAGGGTCACTCTTACCCTCGGTTATGTGCACTTGCCGAACCGCCGGGTTAGGTTGAGGTTGAGCCGGGAATCTTCCCGGAACATTTTGGGTCAAAGCTTGTGTCAACGTAGACATTTGCTTTTGGATGTCCTCAAGTAACCTATAGTGTTGGTCTAGCACTTTTTCTTGTTTATCAACCCTTGAACTAACCCCCCTCATGTCATTGGCAAGTTGGTAAACATTGTCCTCTATGGGCTTCCTATGGAGGGGTTGGTAAGGCCTTGGTTGATTTTGGAATTGGGGCACGGGTGCTTGTTGGTAAGGTGGAGGTGGATGTTGTGGTGGAAGTGCTTGTGGAGGTGGATGTTGTGGTGGGAGTGCTTGTGGAGGTGGAGGTGCTTGGTATGATTGAGGGTTTTGATACCCTCCTTGATAGTTGTGGGAGTTTGAAGTCCCTTCATTGTTCCTCCACCCAAAGTTGGGATGATCTCTCCACCCCGGGTTGTATGTGTTTGAATAGGGGTTACCCCCTCCTCTTGAATATTGGCCAATTGCGTTAACTTGGCCGTGCAAAGCCTCCTTCACACCCGGAATGATTGGGCATGAAGCGGTGGTATGGTCCGAGGTTTCACACACAAGACAACATACTTCCCTCAACTCCTCACTCTCTACCGATTGAACTTTTTTCACCTCAAGAGCCTCTAACTTTCTTGCTAAGGTAGCCACCCTAGCATTGACATCATCAACTTCCTTGAGTTGATATCTTCCCACCCCTTGTTGGATTGAGCGACCCTCGG
This sequence comes from Euryodendron excelsum, assembly GCA_033060915.1. Classification (NCBI taxonomy): domain Eukaryota; kingdom Viridiplantae; phylum Streptophyta; class Magnoliopsida; order Ericales; family Pentaphylacaceae; genus Euryodendron; species Euryodendron excelsum. The sequence goes on along the minus strand of CM065386.1, from coordinate 261,335 downwards.
GATTTTGGGTCCCGGTAAGTGCCCAATCTCTAGCCTTATTTGCCAAGTTATCAAAATAATCGTATGCCTCATGGGGTTGCTTATCAAAAAACGTCCCCGCACACATGGACTCGACAAATTGCTTGAGTTGGGGTGTCAAAGAAGAATAAAATGTGTTGATGACGTGCCAATCGGCGAAACCGTGATGGGGGCAAGAATTTAAGAGGTCTTTGAACCTCTCCCAACATTGAAAGAAAGTTTCCCCCAATAAAGGAGAAAACTGTGAAATTTGCCTTCGAATGGCCTCGGTTCTATTTTCGGGGAAAAATTTGCTCAAAAATTCCCCTTGGAGAGTAGCCCAAGAATGGATGGACATGGGTCGCAAGGAATTGAACCAAAGCTTAGCTTTGTCCTTCAAACAAAATGGAAAGAGTTTCAACAAAAATACTTCCCTTGGACATGAGTTGTCCATAGCAATTGAACAAGCATCCTCAAATTCCTTAAGAAAAATGTAGGGTTGTTCCGAATCCATCCCATGGAATTGAGGCAACATTTGCATCATTCCCGACCTAATGTTTAGAGTGTTGTGATGGGGCGGGAAAACAATGCACGATGTTGGTGCTTGCCTTGGTGGGTTTAGGTAGTCCCGGAGAGTCCGTATAGGGGGAGCCGCCACGTCGCCATGATGGCTCCCTCTTTCAAACTCCTCATGACCTTCCGGGAGGATTTGGACATTTGGATGCAAGGGTTGAATGTTAGGTAAGCCGGGTTCATTGGGATTTGCCATTGGAATGAAACCTAGGTCGACCACTAAAGGTAAGCTAGGTGTTGGTGAAGATGTGCTTGTGCTCTCAATGCTCTCAATCCTCACAAGGCGATGATGTTCGTCCCGCGTGAAATATGACATGCAAGAATGAATGCACACATAAGGTTGGACCGATAAGGTCGTTCAGCACATCATACACAATTCCTTAGGCCGGACAACGGCTTTTTTTCAATTCTAGGCCGGACAACGGCTTTTTCTCAATTCAACTCCGTACCTCCAATCTCCACATACAATAAGCGTACCACCAATTTGAAACTTTCACACACTATCCTAACTCCACTAAATACTCCCGAAGAGGGATAATTTCTTAACAAAAATGCAATGCAATTATGCTATATCAAACAAAAGAAACTAGAGAAAAGAAGAAATAGAAAATAATCCTAAAAATAAAACACCTTAAGGGAAATGAGAGTGTACCGGGGCCCAAAGCCCGTAGATGCTTCCCTCGGGGGTGGTGATGAAATCCACCCCTTTTGTGTGTTTTTTTTTTTTCTTTGCTTGCTCTTCTTTTTTTTTTTCAATTTTCTTCTGCAATCCTTAGCTTTCGTCCGGTGTAGCTTTTGTCTATGAATTCCCCGGCAACGGCGCCAAAACTTCACACGCCTCCAGTTGTGCTTCAACTGGAGCCACTCCGCAAGAGCACGGAGGTCGCGCTTGTAGTAAAACCGGAGGATCCGGTGTCGTTCTCTCCCAAGGGAATTCTGCAAATATAGCAACAAAGCTCAACTAGCACGGGTACTTATCTTAATGGATTGCAAATGAAAATTCTTAACATAAAAGAGACCGAAAATATGTTGGTTTTGAGATGATGATGGTTATATGCTTCATACAATAATTTAGTGACTATGAAAAAAACAACAAAAGCTAGTTTTATGTGATTAAGGAGAAAAGCTTGGACATGGTTGTTTTGATCCACCAATTCACAACAAGGGTTTCCAATGGGAGGTTTTATAACTCAAATCAAGAATCACACCTTGGATTCTTGATTCGGAAAATGTCGGCTATAAAAATGCGGGTTTTGTTTGATTGAGCCTAGAGAGAGAATATATAATTGGTACCCTAGAATCAAACCTTAAACATGTGCAATACCTATACCAAATGTTGATTTGTGCATAAATATTACCAAAGGGTTATGAATCTAGGTTTTTCTAATGAATCTCATACTAAATCAAATGAAACCATATAATTTTGAGGATATGATTTTGAAGTCCATACAACCCATTTTCAACCCTTTTGAAGATCCTTGGTGGATCTTCACAACCACATCCAAGGAGTGTTTAGCTACTAGAATCCATGTTAACTAACATAAAAAGAGACAAATCTACCATTAAACTATAAAAAACTAGTGTTTGGTTGCCAAGAAAATGAGAGAAAGTGCCAAGAAAATGATGAAAAGTTGCTAGAAAATGTAGAAAATCATTCACTTCATATATATATCAAACATTCACTTACAATGATCCAAAAGCCATAAATAACATTAAATACAAAGCATTAAGAGTAGATCTAACTAAAAACCTTACAAGATAACAAAAATCCACTTTTTGGAGTCTTCTTCCCGTCCAAAACTCTGCAGAAAATACCCTATATCCCTTTTTGTCTCGAACAAAAGCTTTTATACTCTGCAGAAAAACAGAGCATGTACACACCGATCGATCGCCCGATCGAACGGTCAGGGCGATCGAACGCCCGATCGATCGCAAAACCGACCCCTCTGAAGTTTGCTTCTATATCGTCTGTTGAGAGGATTCCGACGTCACCGATCGAACGCCCGATCGATCGGAAAAACGCCCTCTCTGAAGTTTGCTGCAGAAGGTTGAACAGAGCATCACCGATCGATTGCAGGATCACCGATCGATCGGCCGATCGAACGTTCCGTGGACCGTTCGATCGGCCGATCGATCGATCATACTCAAGATTGCCCATTTGCCTTAGTTTAAGCTCCAAATCCTGCAAAAAGTGTACAAAAAGAGTTTTAACGCGTTTTAGGAGTTAGAATACTAAATTAACACCAAATTTAACTATTCAACTAACAATTTAAGCTAAAAGATTACTATTTCTAAGGGTAATCAGAGAGAGAGAAGCATGATATAGTTGCATCGCTTTACTGAATAAAAGAAAGAGAGAAAATATGATAAAGTTGAATAACTTTGCCAAAAAGGTTTAAGAGGACGCCTGTGAGCCAAACCCCATCTCCAACTTAGAAGTGGAAGCAAGTATAATTTATTTTCATAATAAGTGGATATGAACCAAGTTGCATGTTCAATTTGTGAAAAAGAAAAAAGAAAACAAGAATGAAAATGAAGAAGATAATGCAAGAAAAATGGGCAAGAGTCATTCCCAAATGGCCATTCAAAAAGCACCTACAACTATGTGTATGTACGTGTTCAACAAACAAATGCATATGTAGGATAATAATCAAAAGTAAATTTTAAGATAACATTGCATAAGAAGAAGAAGAAGAAGAAGAAGAAGAAGAAGAAGCTGTCAAAGTAAGTAATACCTTCAAGCCTTTGGCAAGTCCAGGACCACGAAATGATTTAGAAGACGTTCGATTGGCTTTGTCAAAGCTTGACTTGAAAACCAGCTGCAACCCTAGTCTAGAAGAGCCCAAGTGAAATTCTCCATTATTACAACTTAGAAAAGAAACAAGTTCCCAAAATTATTCGCCGATAAAAGAGACAAGGGATTGACAATGGGCGTGCAGAGTAAGAGAGAGATAGGGGGAACGTACTTTGAAGTGATAGGCTTAATGTGGTTAGCCATCTGAAGAATGTGTTCCTCCGATTCAATCACATTGGGACCTGCCAATAACAAAAGTGGTTCTGTTGTCTGTTTAAGATTAATTTTTGTTTCCTCAATTTGTCAAGAGAGTGCATTACAATGATTACGATCTTATCAATGCAAATGTATAAATCTATATGCAATTGATCAAAGAATTCACAAACCTTGAGCTTGTTGAATAGCATTATTGACGAATCTGTCTCTGGTATGCTAAGATTAAGCTATTGAAAGAAAAAGAAAAGTTACATATGTAAGGAATTCAGAAACAAATCCTTGAAAGTGAAGAAAGAAACCAAGAACATACGTGCATATATATATACACATCGAAGGAGAAGAGTACTATTAGGAGCTCGAATATGCTGCAAATGAGGCCTGTTTGGGAGAAGATAGAAGGAAAACAAGAATAAAGAATTAGGTAGCTGAGTTGTCTGTTGTGATAAGGGTAGTTGGCTGAGGTGGCATAAAATCATTGGCTAATAAAGTAGTTTTTTTGTAGTCAGAGCAAGTGCTCTGTTTGCCTCTATTCTACAATAGTGAAACAAAGCATATGAGAGTACGGGTAGTTAGAAGTTGTTAGAGATCCCAACTGTAGATAAGGTTGGTTAATTGCTTTTTTGATATGGGGTTATATAGTAGAGACCTCAGACTCCATTGGTAACAATTGAATTCTAATACAACTTTCACTATTTGAAGTAGTCGGGTATCTTCTCTTTAGCCTGGTTGTAACATTTGGTATCAGAGCAGCTGATTCTCAGACCTGTGAAGATCCAAGAAACCATGGCAGAAGGGACTATGGACGAAGAAGATCTAGAATTTGAAGATTCAGTTCAAATTCTCAAGGAAAATTTGGAGAAACAAGCAATAGATTTGAATGAGATCATAGAGAAACGAGCAGAAGATATGGATGAGATTCATTAATTAATTTCGGAGACGAATCTCAGGAAGGAGAAGTTATCTTCAAGGCTATCAATCTCCTTCCAAGAAGAGGGTGATTCATTTCCATCAGCAGGAAGAACATATCAAGACTCTGCTATGACTCAAAGAGATGGAATTTGGACACATTCTAAAGAGCGCATTAAAGCAACATCTCAAGGTTCCAGGATAGCTGAAGTGGTTGTCAAGGAAGAGAAAGTAGTTTTTTTTGAAAACTTTCCTGCCTCTCCTGAGATTACACTTTCGAGTGCTAGAGGAAATAATGAAGTTCTTGAAGATACGTGGTCTATTGTATTAATTTCCAAGACTATGGTTCATACTGGGCACTTTATGGATACTGATGTGTACAAAGAAAAGGATGATGCAACTCCAAAAAGTGCCAAACTGGTGGCTAATTTGGGTTTTAAAACAACTGCAGGCAGTGGAATATTCCATCAATCTAAAGCTTGATGGAATTCAAGGAATTAAAGCAAATGATGGAGGCCATGATTCAGAAGCTTGACTAGTGGGTTCAAGATCTTCACAATCCACATCAAGAAAGGATATTACATCAATCTGCAAGAGAAGAAGAACTAGGAGAACTAAGACAATGGGGTACTGTTAGAAAGTATGTGAAGAGGTTCGATGCATTGAGCAACAAAACCAAAGGGTTACAAGAAGATTTTCTTGTGAATTGTTTCACTAATGGACTTACAGAAGATTTCAGAGCAGAGGTGCAGAGGTTTCAACCAAAGACTATAACACAGGCCATTGGATTGGCCATATTACAAGAAGAGAAAATCAAGTTTATTACTGGTGGGTTAGAAACCATCATAAAGAATACACTTCCAGCAAATTTTCAAGGAATTCAAGGTCAAAGTTCGTGGTCTGAATCTTATTATGAAGTAGTGCAAAATCCCCAAGCAGATTAGAAATCCCCACGAAAATTAAAAAATGATGGACCATACCCTTCACACAGTTTCAATCCCAGTGTTCACTCACAGCCAAAGCTGCATAATAAGGAGCTTTTTGATGATGATATCCCCATCACACCTCCATTTGTTGACTCTAATCAGGAAACTAATCGAGTTGGTGAGTAAATGCCAACTTGCAGAGCACATAGTACACCTAGCTTTGAAAGTTCACATGGTTTTGCAATTACTGGTGAACTAAATACCATCAAAAACATGCTCATAGGTGATATTATAAGTGATATTACTCTAAATAGAATTCATGATCCATCTTTAAGGACTGCTGATGGTGCGAGTATAGCGTTTGAATTTCACAAATATCATCTTCCATGTTTTGTAATGGTATATGATTCTCCAATTTCTGAGTTGAAGCCATATGATGTTTTTGAGTTTGTTGATGTTGCCACTGATGATCCCAAGTTTACCTTAGACATGGAACATGCAGTGCATATACCTTCTCTATTCTCTATACGAAGGCCAACATCAGAAATTATAGAAGAGATAAGAGAAGCTATTCAAGGATATCTTAAAGCTGTTCTTGAAAACATTGGGTTAGCAGCACCAAATTACAACATGATACATCATAGGTGGAAGATGCGAAGTGGTGAGTCAGGGCAACCACCCACAGGGACTCTTTGTGAGTTTGAGCCTTAAGGACAAGGCTAATTCCAATTGGGTGGGAATGTTATGAGCCTGAATATGCTGCAAATACGGTTTGTTTGGGAGAAGATAGAAAGAAAATAAGAATGAAGAATTAGGTAGCTGAGTTGGCTGTTGTGATAAGAGTAGCTAGCTATGGTGGATATTATGCTGAGGTGGCACAAAATCATTGGCTAATAAGATAGTTTTTGTAGTTAGAGCAATTGCTCTGTTTGCCTCTAATCTACGATGGTGAAATAGAGCATCTGAGAGTACGGGTAGTTACAAGTTATTAGAGATCCCAACTGTAGATAAGATAAGGTTGGTTAATTGTTTTTTTGATATGGGGTTATATAGTAGAGACCTCAGACTCTATTGGTAACAATTGAATTTTTATTACAACTTTCACTCTTTGAAGTAGTTGGGTATCTTCTCTCTAGTCTGGTTGTAACAAGTTGTTGAAATTATTTTCAAAATATATAATATATGTAGTAGTTTTGGGGTTTTCCATTTTGGTTTTGACTAGCTTTGAAGAAAGTCTTTATTGCCTTATTAAATGAATCCCACATCGAAAAGTGAGAAGTTTTGTAAGGCATTTATAAATGTCAACAACTTTCTATGTATTGCTTTAGAGCAATGATTGGGTGTAGCACTCAAGTATGAGCATGTGTGCCAAGCCACATGTGCGCCACGCGCACGTCTCGCGTGCGAGTCGCGTGGCGCAATGTGGCGCTTCAGTGGCGCACTTGGCACTTGGACACGTGGCACGTGCACGTGTGGCGTGTGATCAAGACCATTGATTTTTATCAATCATGATGATCAACGATCGGATGACTAATACATAAGCAAAAAGGATCGTATGATGAGAACCACACCTGATCATAGAGGTGTGATGTATGATATGATCAAATAATAAATAGATGCGATCTACACCGTTAGATTAAGAAATGGGCGATCCGACGGCTGTGTTTAAACCTGCAAGTGACTGTTAGAAATCAGTTATTATTTGAATTCTAACAGTCATGTCTAGTCCAAAAAGACACCAAAATGTCTATAAAACATGGCAAATTCGCAGACAAAAATATATAATTTTTCCTACAACTTCTCTATATATTGAAAGGCAATGCAGTTTTTGATTCTTTTCTAGTTTTATTATTCATCATCTCTGAAGTCTGTTTCTGCAGAAATAGACATTCAGATTCTTGGCAGACTTGACAATCAGAGGGTATTCGGGTCTGATTTCGTGTGTGCAACACGCAGTCAGAATTACAGATTTTTCTGGGCTCCATTGTATCCTGGAGGCGATTCGCCATTAACCCGGTGCACACCAGATTCTGAGAATTGGTGGGGGCGAATATCGTCTTAAGGAAAGCGATATTAATCGTGCCTTGGATGCGATTATTCATCTTCTTCTTTCTTTTACAGATTTCTGAATTAACACAAGTATCTTTGGATGTGATCTAATCGAAGATTTGATCCGGAAGTTCTCCCCACGGGGATGAAAAGAAGAGTAGAACTTGCTTCTTATTAGTTGCAGTGTAAGACGAAAGGAAAGATAAGCCTCATCAAAAAGTTCATGCCCCATGGGCCGACTCGTATGGCCCAACCCCGTAATAGTATGGGTTGGGCATGGGTTTGATTTTTAAGCCCATTGGTGTCTCACAACTCGGCCCGCGGCTCAACTAGAAAGCCTAACTCGTGGCTCAGCCGGAAAGCCCGGCTCTCTCTCTGTCTCTCCCTCTCTCAAACTTTTAAAACTTATTATCTCAAGATTCAATTCTGTATTTATTTTTGTGGATTATAGAAAACAAAAAGAACAGCATATGGCAGAAATAAAATAAAAACTTATCATCATGAAGATTATCATGGATTGAAGATAGTTCACTTGATGAAGAATAGTGACAAATAATTTTTTATTTCATGTATTACTTTTTGTTATCATCTCATAAAATTAGTAACTATTATTTTTTCGGGAGAGAAATGCAAATGATTGATAGATATCTATGTGCAAACCTAGTTGGGATATGCTTATACTGTAGTGATGCAATCCCTCTTCCTAACTTCAATTGTTTATAAATTTTACATGTAAAAAATCAAGATCCATGGATGATTTGATGTAATTATGTATTATTTTTTATAAATAATTTTTTTTTCTCCATATATTTGATACTTTGAATGTAGTAAAAAAGTAAAGGCCCATAGGCCCATTTTTCTAGGCCTGTAGATAAGGCTTGGGCATCATTTTTTTGGCCCAGGCTTGACCCAGCCCGTTGACTGGCCAAAGCCCACCAAGACTGACTTGACAGGAAAACGGGATGTGTCAGCTCGACCCGACCCATTGACGACCATTGGGTGGGGAGGGAGGGAGGGAGGGAGGAGGATAACACGTGCGAATACAAATGAAAAGTGAGCTTCGGGTTGGGCTCGTGGGGAGCAAAAATCGCAGTTGGATGGCCTGGACTGGGCTGATGGGGGGAAACTTGGCATGGCCCGTTTTTACAATTACTTAAGGAAAGAAAAGTCTGGACCAACTCGAGAAATTGAAGCCCAAACTTTTCCCGAAAATGCAAAATTTTAAGTTCTTTGTCTTTTGGTGATTAAAGTACATAATACTAAAACTTTAATGGTGGGAATTGACTTCAGAGTAACTTTAATGTTTTTGTCTTTTGAGTTTAGTTTTAATGTACTGACAGTGTAGAATATTTTTACACAAGCAGAGCACTAAAATGCAATACATATCTTTTAGAATTTAAGTACAGTATAAAGAAACAAGATTCATTGATATATGTCGTATTTTAATACCGTCTTGTATAAAATAATTTTATATTGTCAGTGCATCAAAATTAAACTCTTTGTCTTTTCGTATTTATCTTGGTATTTTCATCATCCACATAAATTTTAGATTTCTTCCCATATTTTAGTAGTTCTCAATGTTTTCCAAATATCTCAAATATTATGAATGAATCATTTGTGCTCAAATTTCTCGAATTACTCAAGACAATTATAAATAAAGTCTTATATTTTTAAATTGTTCTTAAATGTTTTTCGAACTACTAATTGTATTTTCAAATTGTTCCTAAATTTTTTCTCCTGAGTTACCAAATATCTTCATACCCAATATTTTTTGAATCCCGAATTGGTAGATATGGTTATATATGCAAATTCAAAATATAAACTCTTGTCCAACCTACAATGTGTTTGCTTAAGTATAAATTGACAAGTGTATTTTTGGCAATAGCTAAAACATATGTTAAACAAAATTGGAGGAGGCAATCATGACGTGAAAGTTTCTAAAACACACATAGACGGAAAATAGTTCAATTGTCACGTAGTACCGAGTACTCGGTAGCAATCTTTATTAAATCGTCACACGTGACGTATGAATTTATCAGTAATCTGAATTTGTAGAGTAGTGGAGAGATTTTTAAGAAAATATCATATCAAATTTTGCCAAGTGAAATTTTTCTTAAAAGTCTCTTCACTACTCTACTAATTCATGTTGCTGATGTATTCACACATCACATGTCACTATTTAATAGGAATTACCTCTAAATACTCAATACTATCTGACCATTAAACTTTTTTCCACACAAACACACAAGTTAAAAGAGAACCATATTAAAAATCAATCTTCACAACTTCCCTTAGATATATATATATATATATGTGTGTGTATATATATATATCGTAGTGAATTGTTCTAAAAAGAACTATCTAAACGTTCTTGAAGAGCTTTTAAGTGATTCCAATAAGCTTTTTTAAAATTTTTAGAAGTTTCATCTAAACTGTGTTTCTGACGTCAACCAATTAAATGCCAAACATGCACTAACAAGAACCTGAGCAAGCGAGCATTGCTTCTATTTTACCGTTTTCTTTTTGATTTCTCTATTTGGTGATTTTTTTATTTAATTCATAACAAGACAAAACTAAGAGTGCAACAAAACAAAACATTAGCCATCCGGATCTATGTGTATGAACACAAATTGCAAGAAAAATGTAATTGACGTTCCCCTATCAGTTACCCATTCCATATTCAATGACTACTAAAATAACAAACAATAATTAAAAGAAAAATATATATAAAAAAAAAAAAAAAGAAGAAGAAGAAGAAGAAAAAGAGGAAAAAGCGCTAATAAAAGAGGAAGACACTGGATGGAATTAATTTAACCAACATTTTTTTAGATTGACTACTCAGCCCAACAAAGTGTGAGCATAGTAGGTGCGATGAAATCTATGCCAACTTTCCTTGTTTAATTAGGTGATTTTATGGTGACAGTATGTCGACACCACCACCAACAATCAAAGTTTAATCTTTTTTGTCTAATTTTTTTTTTATAATGCAACTAATTTATTCCTCTCTGCCTCTAATTAATATCTGACGCGGGAGAGAGAGTCATCGATCACCCCACCTTCTAGTTTTCTAGCCTTAATTGTCTCTCTGACGCATTCTCACATGATTAAGATCTCCTTATTTATTCCTCTCTGCCTCTAATTAGTATCTGACGCGGGAGAGAGAGTCATCGATCACCCCACCTTCTAGTTTTCTAGCCTTAATTGTCTCTCTGACGCATTCTCACATGATTAAGATCTCCTTTCACAATCATTCATCATCGACCAGATGGATGATGACCTGATTATGATCATACTCCTTCCTTTTCAGTACTTCCGCGTAGTATGTGTTTACGTATATAATATTTTTTTGTATATATCTATACTCAATCAGTACTTCATCACCAAAAGACAAATTCTCCAATTACCGTCACCCAAAAATACCTCAGAAGGTTTTTGTCTTAGGTTTTTTATGTGCAAAATATTAATCTTTTTAAAAATTCATACAAAATTTTTTGTAATAATAAATATTTTGTTATAAAATAAATAACTTTATTTAATAATATTATTCTGATAATAAATTTTATAAAAAAATTTTAATTGTATACGTAGTATTTTAATTTGATACATTAGTGGGGAGAGTTAAAACTTCGATCCAGCTCTAATTATGAAAGGTATACCCTTCTAAGGACACTTGATCTAGATTGGTCTTTCAAAAGATTTCTCTTCTTGATGTATTAGCTAGCTAGCATAGGAGATTTCGGATCGAATTTCTATTTGAGAGCGAGTCCTACCTGAGTCTGAAAGATTATGAGGCTAAAATTTGAAGAGGAGCCCGACATACCCATTACCCTTCGGATCAAAAAAACAAATAACAAAAGTACGTTGGCCTTTCAGTGTTGTTTGTCCGAGAGTTGACTGTTCGAAAGATTCTCTTTTTGTTAAATGGGACCCTCTAAGGGATTCTGAAAGAACAACCACCACCAGCAGTCAGACAGCAAGTACTGCTGCTCTCTGTCATCGTTCATTCCGTCTCTCTCTCTCTCTCCCTCGCTCTCTCTCTAAAACCAGGGATTATAAATTCAACATACCGAACCACATCCTTCCCTCACACACTAGCGACTAGTCTTTCTTTCTTTTCTTTCTTTCATCCTCTCTCTGTTTCATGACCATGACCAACCTTCAAGTTTGTTGTTCTAATAAGTACTTATCGTCCCTTGTCATTTTTCTAGTTCTTCTTCTTCTGGTACTCCCTACTGTGGTATTGGGGGACTGCACATGTGATGTCCATGCTGAACAGGAGGAGCATAATAATAATAATTATGGCAGCAGAAGAAGAATTGAATCCCTTAAGTACAAACTAGGTTCAATTGCTTCCATTCTCATTGCCGGTGCCATCGGGGTGAGCCTCCCACAGTTGGGAAGGAGATTTGAAGCTTTACGCCCAGAAAGTGACATCTTCTTTATGGTGAAGGCCTTTGCTGCTGGCGTTATTCTAGCAACTGGGTTCATTCACATACTCCCCGATGCATTCGACAACTTGACATCGCCCTGTCTCAACCAAAGCTCCTGGGGAAATTTTCCCTTCACAGGCTTCGTTGCAATGATGGCTGCCATAGGTACCTTAATGGTCGACTCCTTCGCCACTAGCTTCTATAAGAGCTTGCACGTTAAGAAGAACAGTATCAATAATAAGCCTGATCATCATCAGCAGCAGGAGGTGATCATGATCAACGGGGACGATGAAGAGAAGGTGGTGGTTGTTCTTCGCGAGCACCACCACGACCATGAGCATGCAGGTCATGTACATGTTCATACGCATGGTCATGCTCATGGCTCTCACAATATCCCATCTGATGATCAGGAAATGGATCTCATCCGCCATCGCATTATATCACAAGTAAAGTTTGTTCTCGAGAATTTACATTCTTTTTCTTAATTTACAAACCCCATCGGTAGCTTAAATTCCTCCACCTCCATTTTGCTGTGAATTTGATGCGTGGTATCATACTTCTTATTTGTTTATATATATACATATATATTTGATGATGATGATGATGGATGTAAAATTCAGGTTTTGGAGTTGGGAATAGTGGTTCATTCGGTAATCATTGGAATCTCCTTGGGTGCCTCTCAAAGGCCTGAAACAATAAAGCCTCTAATAGCAGCCCTGTCTTTCCATCAGTTTTTTGAGGGCATGGGACTTGGGGCCTGCATCTCTCAGGTACCACTTTCAAACAACAGCCCACATTCTTTTTTTTAGATCAAGGAATAATGGGGAACTTGTAACAAACACGTGGAATTTTTTTTCTTTAAAACAAAAACACACAAATTTAGTAAACTTCCAATAATACCCAAAAAAATTTAAATAATTTGCCAGTTATTGAATTTCATTGCATAAAAGGTTCCAATTTAGGAATCCTGGAAGCAATAGTTTTGCCATAATGACTTCATCGTGGGTGCGTAGGCAAAATTCAAGTCTCTGTCAGCGGTGATTATGGCACTGTTTTTCTCCCTGACCACCCCAGTAGGGATCGCAATCGGTATTGCAATATCAAGTGTTTATAAGGAAGACAGCTCAACGGCTCTAATAGTGGAAGGGATATTCAACTCTGCTGCGGCTGGAATCTTGATTTACATGGCACTTGTTGACCTATTGGCAGCAGATTTCATGAGCCCAAGGATGCATGGCAATGGAAGGCTTCAGTTGGGAGCAAATATTTCACTTCTTCTAGGGGCTGGATGTATGTCTCTTTTGGTTAAATGGGCTTAAGACTCTCTACTCTACTCTACCCTTGCATTAAAATTAAGTTCATTTTTTGTGTCATTTCCAGCTTCCCCCGGAACATGCATGCATGTAATTATATTAAAAAAAAAGTTTATTATTCTTCTTGGGCGTTTATTTGCACAAAGTGACTTTCCCCAGTCAAACTTGCACTCGATCTCATACACTTGATAACCCAACGTGTGAAGTGGAGTAGAATAGGGAATCAAGGTCTCAGAGTTTATGAACTTTTGAGAATCCCTAGCTAGCATGATAACGAAAGCATTTTGTTCTTTTCAGCGAATGATAAAGGAAAAAAGAACCTTTCGTTCTACAAAGTCAAAGTGGGACTTGAAAGCTCCGACCTGCATTGATTTGTGAAAGTGGTAAAAAGGGAGAAAAAACCCTTCGTTTTAATTTATTGATAGGGAAAAGAAATAAAAAAAAAAAAAAACCTTTTCACAAATCAATGCAAGAATTCTTGGAATTTGTACGGGTTGATGCCTTTTTTACCTCCTCAAAAACGAAGCTGAAGTTCTCATATATCCCCCCTTTGAACACTTGCAAGAATTGTTGCAGAATACTAAAAGAGAAGAAATAAGCACAAAGAAATCAACTTTTCCATTTGAAACTAGCAGAATTGATTTCATACCCCTTTGATCTCAACTGATTTTACTCAGAAGAAGTTAGAAAATATGAGAAGTCGAATCTTTGACCCTGTTAAAAGTCATTTTGATCTGAGAATATGGGTGTCAGTGTATGATAATTTCAATCTGAAAAAGATCATAAATGAAATTCTGGAGCATGCAACTAAACAAACACACGAATCCTCACAGATAGGTGTATTACAATAAGCAAAATTCTGCTATAGTGTTAGTCATCCAGTAAACTTTCTTCAACATATAAAAATAGCAAAAAAATCATATATAAAATACAACATGCATTTCAAAAAGTAACAACAATAAATTACTTATTATAAATTCTTACTTCTCTTTTTATGTGACTCAATCCAGTCATTTGTAGTCACCAAGGCCTCCACGATATCTAGAAGTAAAGATGCACGTGTCTCGTCAATCACCATTCCTCCCACACTAAATGCAGCCTTTGATGCAATTGTAGTGGCTAGAATAGCTAAAATATCACGAATCATCCTTACTAAAATCGGATATTTAGCACTATTAACCTTCCACCAATATCGAATATTAAAATTCTCGTTGTTTGAAAACACCGGTTCCTCCAAATATTGCTCCAGTTCGGATTTTTCACAAGTATGAATCCTAGAAGCACGACTACCACTAGCTTGAGTAGGATTAGACGACATCTTTCAATAAGTCAAAGTCACTCTATAGAAGACAAACAAAAGTACGGTAAGTGTGTATTCTTCACATAATAGTATAGACACAAAGAGGAGAAACTAGGCAAACCATCTCAAGAAGATTTCAAGTCATGAAATGTCAGTTATATGCAACACTAAATGCCAATTTGAAGTTATTTTTAGCACAAAAGGACTAGGTACATAAACTGTATTAATCCCAAAATAATACCTGCGAGAAAAGGTTCCTTCTCTTAACAAAACAACAGCAGAAAATACAAAAGCAGAAAAATACATACCCACCTCATCCCATTGACCCCATTTCAGAAAATGCAGAAAAGGGTCACTGGTTTTCTTGTTTTGGGGAGCTTTTGAATCTCACAATGTCACTTTTTTATGCAGAGGAATTCTTACACTAGTGCAATGAGATCAGTGGCTAAACCTACAACCCAGTAATTTCCTTCCCCCCACCACCCAAAGAACCATTCCAGCAAACATTCTACAAAGCTTCGCAACCAAATGATTATGCCGTTGACAGGCCTATCCACGATTATGCCCATTTTGTGGGAAAAAAATCAGAACTTCCTGTTCAAAAGAACCCAAAATAATTTTAAACTAGCTTAACTTCTTTTGAGCCACTGATACCTGCAAAAAGCTTTAGAAATTCCTTTTGTCTCTATTTCCTTTTCAACAAGCAAACAATAAAATCAAGAGTACATAAAAGTAATGATCTAGTCCAATTCTCGATGCTGCAGAATTACTGATAATTTTAAGTTCCACAAAAAGACTGAAGAGACAGTTAGACACCTCCATTCTGCTCATACTTTGCAACACAAATTCTATCAACAAGAAGGCTTACAGCATAAAATCATTCAAACAGATGAGCTGCAGAGGTCAACAAAGATAGCTATACTTTGAATCTGCCCCTCAGTAAGGGTGTAAGGTGCCCATTTAAAAACTGCTACTCAAAATGACATCAAAACACTACAAAGAGAGTTGCTTTGCAGGATGACAGTAACGCAAATAGAACATTAAATTGCTGGGGAAAAAAAAGAAAGAAAAGAAAACAGCAGGAAGATATACCATATGAGAAGATAATCAAAATTCCCGTTCAGGATGAGTTAGGTTTTCAGTATACAAGGACAACGACAAAATGACAAACACGCTTCACAAAAAAAACAACACATTTAATTCTCTTAAGCATTCCGTCAATAGGGACTCCATTGTCAAATTAAACCCTTCTCTCAATAATCCAATACACTGTTTGTATTATGAGAGAAATTAAAAAAGCAAACAAAATTAAACAAAATCTGGGATTACAATATATCATGTTTTTGTAATTTCAACTAAGACAAAGAAGAGGAGAAGGGGGGGTGGGGGTGGGTACTGGATATTTTTCTTCAATTAAATCCCAGGTTAAGTATTCTCCAAAATATCAGAGATCTAATTTCTGTACCTGTGCCTAGTATCTGCATTATTGTAGATCCGATTTTCAAATTGGTTTTTAACAATTTTCTTGTACATCAGAGAGAGAGAGATAGATTTGTACCCCAAAAAAAAAAAAAAGAGAGAGAGATAGATGGGGGTGAGTGGGACCATGGGAGTTCTGAAAATACCTCAACGTGAACAAGAAGAAGAAGACACAACAGATGGTGGCTCGATGGTGGCAGGTGGAGGAGCTGTCGGCAACGGTGACGGTGTAATCCAAAACGACCGACAATGGTGGAAGGAGGCGAGGGAGGCAGAGAGAGATTAGGTTTCTCCAAAAGTTTTGATGATATGAAAAGTGTGTGCGAGAGAGGCAGAGAGATTAGGTTTTTGGTTTTGCGGATCGGGTCTCTAATCGGGTCAACCGGGTCTCACCATATCCGATCCAATAACAAATGGATCTAACGGGTTCGGATTTTATCAGATCTCTTAACGGATCTGGATAATTGGATCGGATCTTATCGGATCGGGTCCAGATCAGACCCGGCCCATTGACAGGCCTACTCACATTTAGCAAAGTGATTGATCAAGATATTGTGAAGAAATTTATCACATCAAAAGTACTTGATGGAATATCTGATCGACCAGGAGACCCATGAGAGACATCCATCCCCAAAATCATAGTCGGAGTATCTTTTACCAGGGGAATACGGAAGGAGTGCTCTAGGGCCATCAAAGAATTTGTCCCTCCAAGCTTTGAAAAGAAACATTGTAAGACGAATAAAAGAAGTGATAAAATTACATTTTGCAGAGCTCTTCAACTATTGGAATACCTTGGAATTTATTTTGAGAAGGACATTTGTTAGATACTGATCTGATCGTTGATCTTAGAAGGGAAAATACATTGAGTGGCTATGCCGAAGTCGCTCAGACTTTTCTTCTTCCATGGTCCTTGACAACATGAAGAAATCTTCGTATATTGTATATTAAACTGCCAAAAAAAGAAAAAGATCAAAGAAACATAAGTCAGCCTACCATAAATATCAGAACTTTTCTGCTTGGGCAAGACACAGAGAAGAAATTGAGGAGGACCTGGTAGTTTGCAGTGATCAGTTCAAACATCTTTTCTACTCGTGCCACAGGGCTAGACCTACTACATTGTGGATCTTCCTCAATTAGTGTATGTGGACGTTCGATATGCTGAACATAAAGAAAACAATTAATTTTATCAAGTAAAACTCATACGAAAACATAATACCCATCAGAGAAATAAAATATTGGGTAACCTACAATGCCCCTTTTCCTCCCACAATTAATTAGCTCTCAGGAAAGATGACTCGTATCACAATGAGCAGAGAAGTTGACAACTGCCCACTGTTCTATTCGGATTGGGGTAAAGAGTTGCTTCAAAAGAATGAAAAGAGAATCATTAACTGCCAAATCAGATATCAGAGCATTTGAATAGAAGCAGAATAAGGGATGTAAGAGAATTATCAATTTCTGCCCCTCCCCCTCTAAAAGGTGGAGCACTTCTCTTCCTTTATTTCAAGGAAGCCAATGGAATATCTTGTTGTTAAAGTTCCGTCGTCCATCGCGGGGTATGCAATCTTCACTGTTACCAACCTTCAACTGGAAATTGCAAGACAAAGATTAATCAAAAGCATAGTTATCAAAACCGAACCACACATCAAACTGGTGAAGGCACCAGCACATAGTTCATTGGTCCAACTGGTTCAACCATTATTGTAAAATTAAATATATTTTATTTATTCATAAAATTGATTATTTTATATATTACATATGACAAAAATAAAAATTCAAAAAATCAAATGACACAATGGTTGGATGACACAAAAAACATACTTCAAGTGGTAGGTTTGAGTGTCGTAAGCTCAAATTGACCCAGTACATTTACCACCAGTTAGTAGAGGCAATGTCTTTGGTAAATATAATAAAGAATACCAGAAAATTATGTCACATCTCGACCTGTTCGTGCTGCGGAGCGAACACCTACTTTGAGGAGAAAGAAATCCTTTCCTAAAGTGAATTCAAGCCGGTACATCATAAATAAGAAGAGAAGCTTCAGTTTAGTGCTAAGCCCTTTTTCTATGTGTTGGTGTTCTATATGACCGACATAAGACTCGACTTGTTAGATATTATGGAGGTTTAGTGAGCACCATGCCGAATTTCTCTACCATTTTTTTCTTTTTTACTTTGGCCAATATGAGTTTACCTGGTACTAGCAGACTCCAGTCGTTGGTTTACTGGAAGACTTGCGGAGGAGCTTAGTGCAAGGGAGACCGGGCAAGTGGGAATAAGTTCTTCCAACTGATTGGTGATTGAGGATTCATACAGAATTTTATGCAGTATCTTAGAGATCGAGGAATATATGCATTCTTCAGGAGAGATGAATACCATATGGTAGCGATAGGGAATTCATTGCCATTGAATCGGGTCAGGAAGTTCGCAAATCCCAGTATCCCCCTAGTTGGGATGGGTAGGCCCACCACTTCACTTAGGCCCAAGCCAAGTCAGTGGGGGGACCCTCTCAGGCTCCTTCCCCCCAACCACACCCCCCCCCCCCCCCCCCCCCCCCCCCCCCCCCCCCCCCCCCCCCCCCCCCCCCCCCCCCCCCCCCCCCCACAAAAAAAAAAAAAAAACTGTGCATGAGAGTTTCCCTTCATACAGCTCGAATCATTCTCAGATGCCCTGAGAGGCATCCTTTCCTTGTACGTTGGGCCGCCTGACTAGTTTCGACCCGGAACCCTCCTTCCTTTATTTGAAGGAAGCACGGATTCGCCGGTAGGTATCTACGGAGCCCCGGATACCGCTTCGCTAGGGTTAGGGAATAATGTCAAGCATCTTTTCTTCGCTATGCTAGCTTCTTTGATTCAGAGCCCCTTTCTTCTTTTAAGCTTAATAAGATTCTTAATTTTGAACTACAACCTTAGCCCTAGTGGAGACTTAAGTTCTGCCAGGAAGTCTTTAAATGCCCTGTTCTTTGAGAATAAACCATTTAAAGAATAAATATATTAAAGAATATCAAAAGTTACCATCAAGAAGTAAGTACATGCCTCGGTCTTTGAAAAAATTACATTAAAGAAGCCTGTAGGCCCAGTACAATTACCAAACATGCAGGTCTGAGAGAATTTAAACACCAGAGTCATCCGGTTTTTAACACAAACAATCCAATTACTTGTATCAAACAGTCGGACCCACCAGTTCCCAATTGAACCAGCTGGTCCAGTCTGGTCCTGACAACACTGGTCACACGACAATGGTAGTTAATTGGTATTTGAAAGGTAAGTTGCAAAAAAATCAGCCCTCAATAAATGTAAAAGACAAAGGAACTTGGTTGGCATTTGGAAGGGAAGTTGCACAAAACATCCTTCAACAGAAAAGTCAAAACTTACCCTCGGTGCCTCAAGGACACGACCCTCTACTTGAGTAAGCTGTTTCTCAATTGAAATGCCACAACCAGCAAGAAGAGAATCATCATCATAATGACAGTTTCTCACAGCCTGCCAAATTAAGTGAGCATTAAGATTGCAACATTAAAAACTGAGAAAACATGCACTGAGATGGCAGGAGAATTTACAGCAGTCACAACTTGTATTCGTTCCTGAGGCTTTTGCCTCAACTTTTCAACTAAAGATGCTCTCTGCATCAAAGATAATGCCTTTGTATAGCGTTGAAGAGATACCAGGGTACAGAGATACTAGCGTACAGAGCTGGAATACAGGGAAGATAACAACATAAGCAAATCTTTTACAGAATCAAATAACAAGAAAGAGCGCGTGCGCGAGAGAGAGAGAGAGAGAGAGAGGGGGGGTGGGGGGGTTCTCGCCTGCTCAGAAACACTATGAAGCAAAAGAATTTCGCATACCTCCAATGGAAGATATACAGGCCATTTTGGCTTGCCAACGTCAACACATGGCATATATGCAGACTTAGTAAGATCTTTACTATGGTGTTTTTTAAAATAATGATACACTGTAATCTCCAAAGTCTGCCCTCTGTTGTGTCCACCATCACCATTACTCAATTTCAAAGGAAACCTTGGAGACACAAGAAAAAAAAACGTCAGAAGTTTTTTCAACTGGAAGGTATCAAAAGGAGAAGTTCCATCCAGCTAACCAACAACTTACAATTGTTGATTGCAGGGCTTTTCACTCAGGCCTATGATCTTAAATTCCATTTTGCCATGCGTTGTCTTAATCCTCATAGTTTTTAGCATTTTCTTAGCCTGTACATGTCCAAAAAATTACAACTTCGACAGACAGATGACAAAATAAAATAAAAAGGAAAGACAGGACGCAACTAACAGTTTATTACCGTTCCCCAGTCAATATAACGAGGATCCCGTGCATTTTGGTTGGCTAGCAGAAAATCAATTACAGGTCCAGGTGTTAAGATCATAGTTGTAGATACATCCGCACAAAGAATTGTAAGCAGCATTAACAATGAAAAAGTAACAGCTAAAGGGCAATTCCTGACAACAAAGAACAACAGAGTGGAGTTATACCCATATTCAGGGACAAACCACCATGAGTTGGATGAAAGCCGGAATGGAACCCCTGACAGCCAGTTACACCTCCTCCAACATCATGGAAATTGCTCGAGTCACCATGAAAAAATGACTGCCTCACCAAAAGGCAACCTCTGCATTCAGCAGCCATATTTCAATTAATAAGAAATTACTCTCTGCATGTTTTTTTTTTTTTTTTTTTGGGGGGGGGGGGGGGGGGGGGGGGGGGGGGGGGTGGTTTGTTGTTAAACAAAAGGGGAAATATAAAATACCTGTTAGCTGCTTGCTGCCTCAAATTAATATCAAGCACTCTCAATGCATCTTGAGTATTTTCTGCCTCAGATCCTTGGAGGGCAAGAGAAATGGACTTCAGGGGTATTTTCGCAACATAATTGACTTCCACCTTGAAAGCTTTTGACTGAAAAGAACGCCTTGACCTTTTACTAGACTCACTAAGGCTCACATCATGAGAAGGGCTCCCACTACCACAACCAGATAAGGAAGAATACTATATAAGTCTTGAAACAACACATTAATATGAGAACAAAATATAAGGATGCAGTATAACTATTAAGTAATCAATCAAAAATTACAAATAAAAACATACCGTTTAGCAAATGACTCCTCAAGCACCACTGTGAACTCTAAGTTGTTTTGAGGTAGAGGCCCCACTGTGTACAAACTTTTTTCTCCATCGTATGCAAATCTCTTCCCAGCAAGTTCAGAAGAGTATGTTCGGTAAAGTTTATCAATAACTTTTTTCCCAATTCCCTTGCTCTTAACAGCCCTCTTATCGTCTGAACTAATGGAAACCTGGACGTAGTATAGCACAAATAAATTCCTCTGACTTTTTGTAGAGACTCAAGAAACAAAATAGGACAAGTGATAGCAAACAAACACTATACTGATAAAATATTTCATCTGGGTATTTGACAGAAACTTTAAAGTGGTTTGTCTGCAAAGAAATCTGTCGCCCAGCACTACCAAACCCACGCCTACTGATTATAGAACGCTTGGTAACGAAAGCATTTTGTTCTTTTCAGCGAATGGTAAAGGGAAAAATAACCTTTCATTCTAAAAAGTAAAAGTGGGAGTTGAAAGCTAAGACCTGCATTGATTTGTAGAAGTGGTAAAAAGGGAAAAAGAACCATTTGTTTTAATTTATTGACGGGAAAAAAAAAAAACTTTTCAAAAATCAATGCAACAATTCTTGGAATTTGTACGGGTTAATGCATTTTTTTACCTCTCCTCAAAAAAGAAGTTGAAGTTCTCATATAACCCCCCTTTGAACACTTGCAAGAATTGTTGCAGAATACTAAAAGAGAGAGTAAAAGGAGAAAACACCTGTTAATGTAGTCATTTATTGCATCACAATTAGACCAAACCTCTCACATTATGACTTATATAACTCCCTTGCAGTATTCATTTTCATTTCAAATTTCAGGCAAAAGCAAGTTGTTCAATGGGAAAAAAGTGAGGGGAAATGAAACAAACAAACAAACAAATAGAGGTTGCTACATGAGCTGAAAATACAAGGCAACGATGCATATATGGATGATGTTATTAAGACAAAGTGAAAGATGTTTCAGCCTAGCTATTACTTATCCACTTCTATTATATTAATTGAATCTTACAGTGGAATCCAACGTTTGCTCACTTTGCTTTCCTTGGATACAAGTTTCCATTAATATCTAATATCTAACCGCCACCCAGAAAGAGAAAATTTTCATTGGAGAGCTTTGACTTCTCTATTAAGAAGAACAAATGTGAGTTCTTAAGTAATGAAGGTGGGGAATTAACCTCTTTGAATTGATAGCCAGTGGTACTAGCTAGCTAGCTAGCTAGCTAGTTCATCAGCATAATTTAATGTTGGGGTGCTTTGTTCTATCAACCTATATATATATATATTGATCTCAAAAGGCTGAAAGATTCCATGTCTGAAATCCCTTATTTTCCCCTTCCTTTGCACATAACCATCCATCCAGCACACGGAGAAGATATTTTACTTGAGAGGACTTTCAGCTTCGATCTAATGATTATAGACAAAAGTAAAGGTTTGTAACTTCCAAAAAAGAGCCTATACTCCGTTAAAGCCTGGTATGGAAAAAATTATCCATGGACTTAATTTTTTCTAAAGGATAGCTAAAATTATGACCTAAAAGTTGAATCAATAACTCTCCCTCCCACGAGTAGGCCCAGCGGATGCGAATTTAACAATCTTTCTTTCTCATTAAAGATATCAATTTGGGTTAAAAGTAGTAGTTATCAGAGTTAAATAATAGGGCATTTGATCCTTCACACTATTTTAATATTCGATTATTTAAAAAAAAATTAATTTTAAACTTTTTTGGTGCACAGACATGAGGAAGGGAGATGTGGGTTGGGGTGTTTATATAGCAATTGAGTTGATTATTTGAACTCCCACCCCCCATAGTGCTACAGAAAACGTTTGAGTAGTCATTAAAGTTCCTAATAATATAACAATTGGATGCACATTACCTCCCATCTGTAAGTTTGAAACTAAATTCATTCTATCTATTAAACACGTTGATCATAAAACCCACCTTTAATATATATATATATCTCAAAAATACATTACACATATATTAACAGCAACGAAAATGCAAGAAGAGAATAGAAGTGATCAAATCCATGCAAGAAGAGAATAGCAGGGAACAAATCCAAAAAACCTATAGAGAAACAAGGTGACTCCATGGAATGCCAAAACACAGGACTCACCAGTAGGAAGGGATTGATGATCACCATTCAGCTCCTCTCTTCCATTCTCCCAAGAATGCCTTCCTATCTCTCCTCCTCAACAGATAACAGCTCTAACAATTTTCTCCCAGCATTAATACCAGGCAAAACAAGAATGACAGATACAAAGTTCTTAAGTCAGTTATGAATTATTTGAGGAAAAGCAAATGATTGTCTAATGTTTCCAATATATATAAGAAAATTGAGTAATTCACATCAGTTAAAGAAAATCATCAAACATATGGAGTACAGCAATACCTTAGGTTCTGCCATAGTTAAGCACAAGGGTAAAATAAAAAGGTGAGTAAGACATGTAATTCGCCTAATTCGCCCAATAAATGAAAACTTCCATTGGCAGGAGCCAATGTGCAAGATATAGATAACATGATAATTCTTGCACAAGCACACAAAGCTCATCAAAATCCACAAAAATATAAGCCACATAGCATATCAATACAGGTATATATAGATAACAACAGGTGATTAATTCATGACTTAAAAAATTTGTAATCTGGAATTTGGAGAAGGTAAAACCTTAAGGAACAGATCAACATTATGACAACAATTCTCCTCTCATACACACACACAGAGTGACACAAATCTTTAAAGATAAAATAAACTGAGAATAACAGTGCATGACATACAAGGAATCATGAGAACCAGCACGGTTGACATGGGAGTTACTGCTGGTCAGCAATCACTCTTTTTTCATATTATGGGACTGGTTGTTAATAATGAAAGAACATCTATCAGAAGGCAACCACCAAGAAATTCCTAGGAACTTCTTCCTCTCAATCAATCAAGAGAGTTCCAGGCACGAGAATGGGATTTTAGGATGATGATGAAGTTATTTAGAATCCAGAAACTTGAAACTCTTGTATGTGTGAGGCATGTAATGAAGATATATATCTATATTAAACTTCTTCAATTGTTTTCGTTTTGTTTATATTTTCTTTTCTTGGAGAGAGAATTTAGGAATATAAAACTTTTCAAAACAACGTGGCAACCCCCCACTTTTTGAATGGACGAGCTATTCTAATCAAACACCTCCATCCAATTTTCTGAGCTGAAAAAGCGACAAAAAAATTTACTCATCATGGGTCAATAATTTCCATAATATGCTATGATATTCCCTAACTTCTTACTTTTCCACCATACCTATTTGCAAGTTACTCATTTGCAGCATCGTCCAGGATACTATTTGTGGCGAGTTACAAGCGTGTTTAATAATTTTACAAAAAGAAGATAACATAAATAATCCGGAACAAATTTTCGTCAACAAAAAAACAAAAAAAGATTATAAATAACAAAGACAAGAATATGTTTAATTCTATGCAGAACATGACTTAAATTACTAAAATCGCTGCTCCGGACTCAGGACAACAACTTGTTCACATTGGGTGACAATTCCTCAGAATTCCAAGATAAATTCATTTCTTAGCACCTTCCCATGGAACAAGAAAACTCAAGAAATGTAAGCTCAAATAACACTACTCTTCAAATGGATATGAACATCTTAAGACTTGAAAGGTCATAATTTCAAAAAATACATCATCTTCAAACTTACATGGCATGTAAATTAATAACCAAAACAAAAGCACTGAAATTTCAACGATACCTGAAAAGAAATAACTTACAGCTTCATTTTCACAAACACATAACCTGTAGCTATTCCCAGATATTGTAGATATTTACACTAATCTCCCTGTAATAAGTGGTTTGGGAGGGGACAAAGATCTAATTTCAGGTGCAGAACTAGGAAAAAGTGTGTTAAGCTTGTGCATAAGAATGTCAGCCCTTGATGGAATCTCATTCAAAAGGAATTGCTGAACAATTGGTTTCTTAAACCACTCCAAAACAGAATCCCCAGGGGCCCTCAAAACAACCTTGCTAACCTCAAAAGGTGATTCTACTGAGCTCAACATCTGTGCAACCACGATCTTTAGAGTAGGTCCAGTGACCAATTTGATCCTTCTTGGGACAACCCCGTAGTACAACATCCTCTTCCTAAATCTATGCAGGGTGTGAACTACAGCTATGAGAGCTGCCCCAACAGACAAGTTTCTGACATCAAGTGACCAAGCTATATGCTGATCAAACACTATGGCCTTTGGGAAAAGCTTATTCTCATAAGCAACTTTCCACACGCAGCGGGCTCGGTTTATTTGGCCCATAAGAACAAGGTAGTTGAGGAGAACATTGACAAAGTATCTGGCAGCACCCTCTTCCAACTCATAATCAATACCCTTGAAGAATTCCCTCACAAAGGATAATACAGGTTGTCTCCTCTGTTCTGGGCCCATAAAGAGTCCACACATGAAAGTGTGTGCCTTGTGCTTTGTAGCACCAAGGATTGACATCAAATGCCTCTCATTCTGCTCTTCCTGGCATCTTACAAGATGGGCTAGAATTGATGTGTAAAGTATGAGGTCGACTTTTGCAGCAGAGTTCACATAAGTTTCTAGAAGAGGTTTGGCCGACTCATACAAACCATTCTTCATGCATGACTCAAAAAGCTGCCTGATTATGAAATTATTTGTCCTAATACCAGATGCACCCATGAAACGTAGCCACCTCAAAGCAAGATCAACAGAACCATCCTTGATATAAACCATTAGAACATCACTAGCACTCACATCAACAGAATATCCCATAGCCTTCATTTCGAGTAAAATTTTTGCAGCAATGTCCACAAGCTTCTTGTTTGCTAAAAGCGTCAGAAGGGCAGTATAAGTACTAAGTCCTGGTCTCAAACCTGCATTGGTCATCGAGTTATACAGCTTCATGGCAGCATCTACATGACCTGAAGCAGCATGAATTTCCAATAGAGAAGAATAGGTAGATGGGGTGGGTAGAAATCCAGCCTTCTCCATATCCGAAAAGATAGACATAGCAATCTCAAGCTTTCCAGATTTTGCATGAGACTCAACAACCATAGTATACAGTCCATAGTTAGGCCTAAACCCTGCTTTCTTCATCTCATCCCAAATCCTAAGAGCCGTCTCCAACTTCCCAGCCTTAACAAATGACTCAATAAGGGAAACAAACATGGTCGCAGATGGCCTGAGCCCCAAACCTTGCATTTCCATGTATACCTTCATGGAGGTGTCCAACCTCCCAGCTTTCCCCATTGAATCAACAAGTGAGGCAAAGATAAGGAAACTTGGTCGGAAGTTCTTTTCTTTCATCTCTTGGAAAAGCTTGGAAGCAGCATCAAGACGGCCTGATTTTGCCAAACTCGGTATCATCAACTCATATGTTGATCCGTCTAATGAGCATCCAGCCTCTTCCATGTTATCGTATATCTCAAACGCCTTATAAGGCAAACCTTTGGTCAAAAACAAGGTTATAAGTGAATTGTACGTTTGGGTATCAATCTTAGAACCCGATTCTTGAACCTTCTTGAAACAACAGAATGACACCTCCAATTTCTCAGCTTTTGCTAGATATTGAATGACCCGATTGTATGCACAGAATGAAGACCTCCCACAATTACTCGAATCGTGAATCATCTCATCAAACAGCGATTGAATCCCATTAAAATCTCTGCTCTGGTTCAATCTATCAAAAAGTGTAACATAACACTCATCGCTAGGTGAATACCAGGATTGCCTCATTGCCCAACGAAACAAACTTAACGAAGCATCGCTGTCGCCAATAACCTTCAAGGCCTGAGTAATATGAGTCATGTTTGGCACAAATTGAAGCCTGTCCAATTGGGTCTCCATGTCTGGCCCCCATTTCCACCTCTTCACAATTTCCACAATTTTTGCAACGGCAGAAGCATTCAAAAATGGCTTCTTCAACCCACCCACCATTACGTGGTCATCCAGCCCAGGCTCAATCGACCTTATGCCCTTACCGGAAAAAATAACACCACCCGATTCGTCTAAATACTCTATATCTTCAGTCCACTCAGTGGAATCAACAGTTTCCTTCCGAGAACAGAAACTTCTGACAAAATTTGGGCTCTTTATTGCAGAAAAAGTCCTAACTGTTTGTAAAGTTGACTTGAAATCATCCTCGGGGATGAATAATGTTAACCGTCTGCTACAGTAGTTTGCCACGTCTGTAGCTGAGTCAAAGCTAGGGTTTTTCCTAATGAGATGGACATTGTTGAAAATATACCTAGTTCGCTTGAGATTTCTAGGGCACAGAAGACCCAGACGAATCATTGTTTGATCTTGTTCCGATTAGATATGACAGAACAATTTCATCGTGAAGGATATTTGAGATGTTATTGCTATAAAATTCACATATAGGGTACTTACAATAAATAAAATCAAATACTCCGTTTGCTGTGCTCTCCTTCTTCTGCCTCCTCTTTCCTTCCACGGGAGGGACTTTGAGAGTAGGCAGGCCAAAAACCCTAGCTCGGTAATGATTCCATATGCAGATTCGTGAATCAAGAAATAAGCTCGCTGTCTATAATTATCTAGTTAATAATACCCATATTCCTGTATAACATCCATATAAACGAAACCCTTTTTTAAGTCATAAGTTTTTAATTATTTTTAAAAAATAATTTTTTTTAAAAGCGTAATTAAATTTTAATTATTATTTTAAACCACTCATTCAAATATATTTTAAAAAAATTATAAGTATAAATCATAAGTTACTAAATAAGTTACATCTAAATGCCTATTTAATTTAAAACTTAACGAGCTATATTAGTTTTTTATAGTTAATAATATCCGTGTTAAATGTTTTATGAATTATACTTTATAAAAATATCATTCATATCAAAAGTAATAAGATAGTATAATATAATCTTAGTATACTATTGATTTTATGCTTAATTATAATTACAGTAATACAATTAGCGACTATTAAACTCATTTGACTTTATTAATTGTATAAAAAAAAAACTTGTATAGTTCATATCTTGTGAATATTTTTCTAAATATGATATGATTAAATTATTAAATATACTTCTTCAGAGGTGGTGTCACATATGATTTTGTGCAATCAGATAAAGGTTAAGAAATAGAAAACAAAATTGTAATAGTATCCATTCTTTAAAAATAAACAATTGACCTATTTTCTAAATAATTGACCGTTCTTTCTTTCGCCTAGATCATTATTCTAAAATAGAAGATATATGTGTTATATCGATTAATTCTCCTTTATTTTATATTTCTCTCTAAAACCTTTTATACAAGTCTGGGTCATGGTCACCCTAGTGAGTGGCACACAATTCTGATTTATTTGATTAATTCAAACAAATATTAATGAAAATTTGCTTTCTGTTTGGCACAGTATCCACCTTCTTCTCATCAAAATCATTTTGACCGTACCCATGCTTTGAACATATCAATTTACAATTTTGCCGTAAAAAATAAGTTAAATTTTCTTTTAGTTTAACCTCAAAATGAACCGTTTGTTACTGTTTCAAATTTTTTAGTTCTATATTTTGTTTTTCATTTTTTTTTATTTTTTAAGACAAAATTAATGAAAAGTTGGGAAACACTATTTTTTATTTTCGTTATGAAAATAATTTATTTTCTATACATGCAATGTTTTCCAAAAAAGTTTTCCTATCACTTTTTATTTCTTATGCTTCCGAGAAAAAATTTAAAAATCGAAACCAAACAAAATGGTTTATATCTCTAGATAAAGTCGCAACTTTAACTGCTATTATTTTAAGAGATGCAAAAAAAAAAAGGTTGCTATTATTTTAAATTATTTTGTTTTAACTTGTCTGCGTCTTTTATGTTTCCTGAGGCCAAAAGTTGCAACTTTCAATAATTAACATTTTTTTATGCTACTTTTTTTTTTTTTTTTTTATGTTGTAGGAGAATCTGTATAGAGTAAAACCCTTTAAACTCATTCTCAACAAATAAACTATTCTGGAGATTAACAAATACTCTCAATTTATAAATTTTGAATAAGGTACAAATTACTTAGGCATATAATTGCTCTTGAAGTGACTAATATTTACTTGAATTCGAGTAGTATTGATATTGCATAAATAGTACATTCATACATTGCCCTCCTTATCAAGCGAGTAACTCTAAATAAAATTTTTCTTAAGAAAAAGTCAATAATTAGCATTCATTCGTATCGGTTGTAAATGTGAATCCCTCGACCTCCTGTAGGAAGGAAGAGGGCCTTTATCAATTATTTTTCTTAATAAATTGGCCATAAATCTTTGATGGCAGATTTGGAAGGTGTGGTGTTCCCCTTTAATTAGTCGGATGCTTACTCACCACCACACACACACACATACATTAAACATAACGTTGGCTTTCGTCTAATTAATAATTAATAAATCAAAACACTTTCAGTGGTGACCGTAGTAGCTTTATAAATCCGCCAGGTCATTTCTCCTCTTCCCGGGGCCCACAGATTTTTTAATCAAAGAGCGGAGAAACAGTGGGGACATTGAATTACCAGACACACGACCGCACCGAATACTCTATTTGTATTTTTCCCTCCAAGGACGACAAAAGTCTTTTTAACTATATATATATAATAGTAGTAAGCAGTCACCGGATGTGAATAAGGCAATTACGCGCCGACGAGGAGACAGAAGTCTACTAAACCCTAGCTCTCTCTGACTGTGTTTGCGTGTGCGTGGGTGCAAAAACCGGCGGCACCATGTCCGGAGCTCCGATGGACGATGGATTTCCGGCTGAGAGGCTGTTCAACCAGGGCTATTCGTACACGTACGATGACGTTATCTTCCTCCCCCACTACATCGACTTCCCTACGGACGCTGTCCAGCTCTCCACCAAACTCACCCGCAACGTCAACCTCTCCATTCCCTGCGTCGCTTCCCCCATGGACACCGTCACCGAGTCCTCGATGGCAGTTGCCATGGCGGCTGTCGGCGGCATCGGCATCGTCCACTCTAACAACTCCCCCTCCGATCAAGCCGCCGTCATCCGCTCCGCCAAGTCTCACCGTATCCCCTTCGTCTCGGATTTAATATTCAAATCGCCGTCCGATTCGCTCAATTCCATCGATGAATTCGGTTCTTCACCGTGCATTCTGATTACGGAGTCCGGGACCAGGAAATCGAAGCTGTTAGGCGTGGTCACAAAATCCGATTGGGAGGCATTGAATGACAAAGAGGCTAGAGTTTCTGACTTCATGTTGAAGTCACCGGTTTCCGCGCCGTCCAACTATAATTTCGAGGAAGTTGCTGCGTATTTAGCTGCAAAGGATCTCGAATTTGTACCTTTGGTGAATGAGAAAGATGGAGAAGTAGTGGATGTGGTGACTGCAGCAGATGTGGAGAGAATTCGGGGGTTCCCACAACTGGGGATGTCATCGATGGGGCCAGACGGGGAGTTCATGGTGGGAGCGGCCATTGGAACACGGGAATCAGATAAGGAGAGGTTGGAGCATTTGGTGAAGGCCGGGGCCAATGTCTTGGTGTTGGATAGTTCTCAAGGAAATTCAATTTACCAAATTGAGATGATTAAGTACGTGAAGAAGACATATCCGGAGTTAGACGTGATCGGTGGGAATGTTGTGACCAAATACCAGGCACAGAATTTGATTCAGGCTGGAGTTGATGGGTTGAGAGTTGGGATGGGGTCCGGCTCCATTTGCACTACGCAGGAGGTCTGTGCTGTCGGGCGAGGACAGGTAATTGATTAATGAATATGGCAACAATTGATTACTGAGTATGTTGAACATTTTTGCTGTAATCTTTTTTATGTTATCTCATCTGTTTACAACAATTGAACCCTAGTGGAATAGGCTGAAAGCTATAGAATGGTCTCAGAATGTTCCATTTTCTAAAATTATTGTTCTTTGTTTCCGGTTGGGGCAAAGGGGAAGTGGAGCAGGGCTGGAAATTAATCCAGAGAATAAGAATACCTACACTGGTGGCCTCATCTGAAATGTCGACCTGAATGAATTGCATTATGGACATTGACTCCTGAAAGTGTTCTAGATGCATCGGTCCATATGCCTGGCATCCCTAAAATTTGTAAAATAGAGGGCTCCTTGCCTCGATAGGAATTATTCTTTGGAAAGATAATTAGGAGAGCCAACAGCTTGTTTCAATTAAAGATTTCTGACGGGCTACATTTTCTGTGGAAGCAGCCAATGTTACGTTTGCATGGATTATTTTCATGCTCAATGGAATACTTGAAACATTTTCAACAAATTTTAGTAGCAGCTTCTTGAGAGGCTAGCACACCTGTTATTTAATTCCAGTGTTTGGGGTTATTAATGCCATGACGAACTGTTAATGATGACACTGTTTTCTTACATTTTCTGGGGCTATTCTTTGTCTCACGTAATTTTTTTTTTTTTTCCCCTTCCTCAAAAATGGAAACTGTCTAGGCAACTGCGGTTTATAAGGTTTCATCTGTTGCTGAAAGCACTGG
Source organism: Euryodendron excelsum (assembly GCA_033060915.1). Lineage (NCBI taxonomy): Eukaryota > Viridiplantae > Streptophyta > Magnoliopsida > Ericales > Pentaphylacaceae > Euryodendron > Euryodendron excelsum. The sequence goes on along the minus strand of CM065386.1, from coordinate 229,764 downwards.
TGTGCCTGTCATTGCTGATGGTGGTATTTCGAACTCTGGACATGTTGTCAAGGCTTTGGTCCTTGGTGCTTCAACTGTAATGATGGGAAGCTTCTTAGCTGGAAGTAATGAAGCTCCTGGAGCTTATGAATATCAGGTGATGCATGCCATGTCACAGTCCTTTTATATTGCTATTGTAAATGATGAGTTGTTCATGATAGGGAATATTCTTTGCATACTTTATGCTCCATGCATGAGTTTTATTTAGCATTTATATTGTTCTAGTAGTAATGCTATGGGTTTTTAAATCCTTGGTACATTTACTTTTATATTGCCAGGAATATATTATGCATACATGTATAAAAGAATAAAGGGACTTATGGGCTGTGCTGCTAGCTGTCTAATTTTGTGTAATTAAGGTGTTAATTTTCCTTCACTGAGGAAAGGACAGGGGAAAGGGGGGAGCCAGGGGGGTTGAATGTTTGGTCATGATTGTCATTGGGAAGGTAGTATGTATAACCACCAAAAAATACACCCAGATTGGGACGGTTTGTATTCTTAACATTAACCTTCAAGCTTGGAACATTTGAGGACTTATTATAATGATATTGTTGCTTTTGGTAAACATGCCCTAAAGGTTTACTTGGGTAAAGTAAAATGTTTTTGATTTTACGATGGCATGTTCTACTGACTTAGAGAAAAAAAAAACTTCGTAATAGAATAGGTGGATGGAGTTATCTTGTGAAGCATGAAAAAAAATTAAATAGAATCCTAGAAAAAATTATAAAACTTTTGGAAGTAGCATTGGGATATTATTTGGTATTATACAAATATTTCCATAAATTTATCAAGAAACAGCTAAAATATTTTGTGAAGTAAATTAAACCAGTTTCTTTCAAAGAAGTAACCCTTTCATTTCTATAAACTTCTTTTGATTGCAGAACAAATATGTTTTTTTTTATAGAATTGATTTCATTTATATCAAAAGATATACATACATTTATACAATCAGGTCATTTTCATGCTGAAATAAGTGTGTGCATCTATTGTTTGATGGGTTTGACATGGACTAACAAAGATATGCTTACTGTTTTCTGATTTTTTTTCTTTTTAATCAAAACTGCTTGTATCTCCTACTTTCCTACCTAAGCCTTCTGAATTAGCTTTCTTTTGTAGGATGATTTGATGAAGGAAGTTGGTTGATGGTTTGATTTGGGGGTAATATGAAGGAAAAATGCTCTTTAATCAACGAGTAATAACATGTTGGTTAACTGCAGCACAATTTTTTATTTTCTTGCTTGTATGGCTAAAATGGGCAGGGCATGAGACTCCCACCACTATGGTGGATGGGGAGGTTTAGATGTATGCAGCCCTACATCGACGTGCAAATGGAAATGAAAGGCACAACCTTACTGCTGTGCCAAGACCTGCCTTGTAGAGTGGAGAGGGGAGGACGCAGTGGGAGCACACTATGTTTGTGGCTTTTCCTTTAAAGTTGTTTTTATTATCTCTCACCACACCTCTCACTGTAACAGGGTGGTCGCCGGATGAAAAAATATCGAGGCATGGGCTCCCTGGAAGCAATGACAAAAGGGAGTGATGCCCGATACTTGGGTGATACAGCTAAGCTAAAAATTGCTCAGGGTGTTGTTGGAGCAGTTGCAGACAAAGGTTCTGTTTTGAAGTTTTTACCTTACAGTATGCAAGCAGTTAAGCAGGGTTTCCAGGACCTCGGTGCCTCCTCTTTGCAGTCTGCTCATGACCTATTGAGATCAGCAGTTCTTAGGCTAGAGGTATGATACAGCATTCAGCTTGTACCTTTTTTTTAATTTTACTTTATATATTTTCTATGGTTCTAACCATAACCCCCTGATTATTGTTCCTAATCTACAGCAAAGTTTCATGGCTATGAAGCATAGCTGATCCCATCCATAATAAATCTAGTTTCAATTTTTGCAAAATCAGAATTGTTCTTTTAGCTCACTTAGTGGATAAGATGCTTGTATTTTCTTCCACGATGACTTACAAATGACAGTTACTGGGAAGGGGGAATAATGGGGAAGAACAATTTCACTATTGGAATTGTTATCACAGGATATGACCTGTCCTTTTCTGTGGCTTGCACAGGTTCGTTCTGGAGCAGCTCAAGTTGAAGGTGGAGTTCATGGGCTGCTTTCTTACGAGAAGAAATCTTTCTGACATCCAGAGCCCTTATATATTAGAAGCAGCTGCTGCTGCTGGTGGTATTTTATTTGGTGCTTCACAATCTATTTGAAATAGATAATTTTGACATGGGCAACATTCAAGTTATGACGGAGAGGAGGAGCCTGCTAATTTTTGTCAGTAGCTTTGACACGAAAGGCACTTACTCTTGCTCCCTGTGAAATACATATTGAGCATACCTGTATGATTTCAATTTTTTTGGGGTTTTCATCTTGTGACTGGCTGCATTGCTTTGTTACTTGTTTATGTTTTTGTTTCAATGTGCAATTAAGCAGTGGACTAATTGTTTTGCATGAGAGTTGGATCCAGGTCGAGCACACTTCAGTTGCCTTCGTGTTCAAATTAGCAGGTTTAAGTGTGGTGCTTAGTTGCTTCAGGGAATTGTTTTTAGAAAATGAGCACACTTCAGTTCTCTTGACATAAGTCTCAAGTGTAAGCTTAAAATTCTATAGTTTACAAGGATGTTTGTACGAATATTTTTATACTCTGAATTAGGAAAATTAAACTACAAATATGCTTAAAAAAGGATATATGAAGTCCTTTTATAAAGGAAATATATGAGAAAACACGAGAGAAAAATTTTGGGGGCACAGGAGGCCAGCCAATATACTGGGCTTTTGAAACAAAACACTCAGAAAGAGCAGAAAATGCAAAACGTAAAGAGGAATGGGTGGCCAACATCTCAACAAACTGTATGCATTCATTCGGGAAATTATACATAAAATTTTCTGATACCTTACCGTTGCTGCAAAATTCAAAATTCCATACAACTACAATGCTTTGAACTGATGCTATATAGTTACTGCTGCTTCACTGTTTGATTCACCTAAAGTTACATCCCTAAAGAGAACCAAGCCAAGCCGCTTGAAAATGTTTCACAGGGTGGGTTCTTAGCTTAGTGACCTCTGGGATTCCGGTTCCATGACAAATAAGATGGATCTCCGAGTTGCGGGAGAGAGAGAGAGAGAGAGAGAGAGCAAATTAGTTTCAAAATTCTCATTTCACCTATGAGAAGGATGAAAATCACAATACCATGCTTCTTACTGCGGTTGTTTGAAATATAAATAATTGAACATAGATATACATATATTGCAACATCAATTTACATATTATAGTAGCATGATACAAGAAAGAAGGGCCAAAGGTCGCCAGCCCTCAAACACGGGAAATGAGTTCACATCCATTCTACATGAATTCCAGTTCAGGTCTTTAAACTAAGCTGATCAAATTGTAAATAGCCAATTGGTTAGCAACGGTCTCAAAGTGCAAATGCCATAAGATAAAAATAAAATAAACAACTTAGTCACTGAAAAGGAAAAGGGGAAAGAAAAGACAAAAAAAAAAAACTCACTCACAAAAATTGGAAGCTCCTTCTGGCCAACACTACAGCATTGGGAGTTGAAATTCATTTCATTGCCTCCAACTTGCTAGGCTTGTGTGTGAAAACCACACTTTTTTTTTACACAGACAATGAGCACAAGTTTAGCATGTGAGTGCACTCAATTCATAGCCTGACTCGTACATAAGTCAGCATCACAAGAACAGGCATGGTAGATATGGGTGACAAGAATTAATTCTTGGCTTAACTAGATAGACAATGGTGAAAACCATAGCCAGAAAGAAGCACAACCCGCCAACGGTGATGTAAGCAATGCCAAGAAAGTCATTCTGTCCACCAAGCCAGGTAGCAGTAGAGAGAACAAGCTTCTTCTTGCCATTGAAACTATAGGTGTTGTAATTGTTCTGCAATATCACCTGAATTTCTTCATTTTCCTGCAGATCCACCTCTATCTTCCCATACAACTTCCTAAAGGTCGGAAGAGCTGCAGGTCTCATCCAAACAATGAGGTCCTCCTGCTCACTCAACTGTCACCAAAAATAATAACAATAAATAGCCAATCAAGCAGAAATTTAACACTTAATAATTCTATCAATCAATCATTTATGGATCCCCCCAGATTATTAGTTAATAGAGGGTTGACTTTAATCTTATAGCATGTCACTTCTGTTAAGACTGTCAAAACACACCCCACTCACCAATTTGCCCACACAACATATTGTAGGAATAAAATGCCATATAATTCCAACCATTATTGACTATTCTGTTCTTGGACAGCCCATTAAATTTTCAACATAATTACTGATTTCAGAAATAAATTTTCAGAAATTTACACAACACATTTGTTAACAGGTACATTCTATATTTTTATGGTAAAATGTCAAAAGACATGGAAATAAACAATGAGTCTGAAGAAAACTGGCACAGTAGCTGCAAAATATATTAAGGCATAGCTCAAACAAAAAACATACGAACATTGTTACGTTGTTTCGCAGGGTGAAAACAAAAACTTTAAGAAAAAAGCAAACAAACAAGAAGGGCATAGTGTTAATTATGATGAAGGCCCAAACTGTCCCAACTGTTTCATAGGCAATGACTAGAGTTGAAACTTTCATCTTATCCTTTATGTTAGATGGTTTGTGGTTAAAGCCTTACTGGTATCGATTCATTGAGATGTGCACCTCCTATAAGAATTCCACTCTGAAAATTTTTAGGGTAGACACTTTTTCCAAACTTGTGTTCCCTATCACTCTTCCATGAGATACCCTTCTTGTTTACTGTCAATTGCTGGTCATTGCAGGAAAAACTGTTAGTATCATTGACCAAACTCCAAGCTATAAGACCGCAAGGCACAATCGACGTGCCATTAGCGGTATCTTCAGGTTTACATGTGCTTGTGTCAGTTTCACTACTGGCATCTTTCAACTGCCCATCACTCTGGCCCTTCACATACCTGGAAAAGGAGATCATTACATGAAGCCAAAAAATTGTCAATGATAAAATTCACTTCAGGTTCGTATTGGGAAAAAAAATATCCCGACTGTTTCAGCCATATAACAAGAAGGCTTCACCTTGTCTTGGCAATAAATAAAATCAAGGAACAAGAGTTGATGCTTATGGATTAACTCCAAACACTAAAACCACAATATTATGTGCATTATAATGCAAGTGTTAACAGAATATGGGAGAAATGCAGTACATATATAAAACACCTTTATTCGAGGCTAACAAAATACAATCTGGAAAATGAATTCTTGCAAAGAATGACATATAGATGCATCTAAGTTCCCTCTCCAACAGCTAAAGCCAACATGGTAGCGTAAGAGCCATCTAAAGGGAGGAAAGGGCTACCAGCTACCAACTGCCAGAGCGAGAATGACAACAACTGAAGAAGCTACCTAAAATGCTACTTGCCACCCAAGTGGAAGCTACCTAGAAGGAGAGTTCATAAGGACTACAACTGAAGAAGCATAGTGGTATGGCACAGACCAATAGATTAAAGGTTTTGATCTAAAAAGCATGAGCACTTCTAAGAAGGTGTTGTGTCCGTGCCACGGACACGACACTCATTAAGCTCTCCCTCAGCACGTGTCGGACACGCGTCTAAATGTGTTTTATTATTTTATTATTATTTTAAAATCGGATACTTGGGAGACACGCGTGTCCGTCACTTGAACACCCGTGTCCATCATGTACACATATAAAACACATTACAAATTTGAGAAAAATAACTTAAAATCCAATTGTAAAATAAAAGCAATATGATTTTATACCTAAGTTGATATCTAAACTATAAAAATTTACGATTTTTAATTTTAATTAGTGTTATTCTCTATTTTTTCACTACCTTTAAGTAAAATATATCTATATATGACATGTAAAAAATACATAAAATATATAACTTTGCCGTGTTCTTGCCATGTCGTGTCCTGCATTTTTTAAAAATCGTCGTGTCGATGTGTCTGTGTCCATGCTTCTTTGGTTTTGGTGTCAAGTGCTTCAATAGACCTTGGTTTTTTGGTGTATTGGTCAGGTTCCTAAGAGTCATGTTACTTAAAAAAGCCAAAATTTTTTGGGAACCAAAAATTAACATTTCTTGCGTTCCAAAGGCAAGTGTAATGGGGAAACACTTTTGAGAACCACTATCATATTGTCTTTTCATATATAGAAATAAAAAAATAACATACAGAGTAATTTGACCTGTTGCTCTGCATCCCCTCATCAGTTTATCATGAAAAGAAAATTCAGAAGGATAAAACTATAGACGAATTATTGGGAAATGAATCATAGTATATTCTCTCTCACAATATTGCAATAAAACTCCTCATAATCGCCAGTAGAATGTTTAGATAACAGATGGGCCTCAGATCCCAGAGGTCCAGTAATGTTCTCAGAAGGTGGCGGTGAAGTTAGAAAGGTATAACTGTATACAAATCTCCTCACATAACCACCACGCTCCAAGATCGTCCTGACTTTTTCTGAACAGATGGTCCTACTACTAATCCAGAAAGACAAACATTGAACAATGAATAACAGATATAGTGCAAATGATGCCCTCATTTTATAATAAAACATAAGTTAGTAAGAAATGACAAAGACAGGCTACGGATACCTGCGATGATTCTGGTAGAAGTTGTCAAGCTGATAATATACATAAATAGGTTGTTTCATACGCTTCGGCACCTGACATATTAGAAAAATTAAGATAAATTTATCGATTCCAAAACCCCCAACAATTAAGCTCATATTGTCATAATTAGATCAGAGACTTCATATTCAAATTGTGTAAGACAATAACAATAATGACGATGGTCAATGATGAGGTGGACGCGTACCTTCAGTGTTTGGTTGCAGGTTTTATCCTCAAAGCTTTGAATGAATTTGACCTTATCAATTCTTGAAGCTGGTGGTATGTAGGCAGTTTCATACCAATCAACAATTTCAACCACCTAATGCAAAGAAAGAGAATTTATCATCAAAGACAAAAGAAAGACGAGAAAAAGAAAATGCCAAGAGCTTGGTCTGTCTTGAGCATACATCCCGGGAAGCAAACAGGGAGGCAACTCCAATCGGAATGAAAACAATGCTAACAAGCATAAATGCTGAAATCATCTGCACAGAACAAAGAAAGAGGTCTCACATGGAGATGCTTCCTATAATGTCAACAATATAACCAAATAGAAATCAGAAAATTAACAGAACAAATGAAAAAAATACCCACCCATCTCGGTGTAAGAATCGGCTTGCAAGCTGGAAGTTCCTGTTGAGTAAATCTCAAATCTAAAGGAAAGAATTGAGTGTCAAATCATCTTTGATCATTAAGATCTCACTAAGTCATATATATATATATATTGACATTGAGAAAAAAAGCCCCTGAACTAAATCAAGTGCTATATGAAAATGGTGAAAAACTTAATAAAACAGAACTCTCCTTATATATGATGAAAATTTCAGAGTTTAAGACAACTTCGTAAGTATTTGTATCAACAAGTTGATCAGTATTAAGTATGTTTCAAACACAAAATGCTTGAAAGAGCAAACGGACAGCGAGGTCAACCATCCTAGTATTTCTCTCACCCAAGCACACATAACTAAGGAATTCTAATGGGGTCTGGTGCATTAGAGGCGGAATGAGTGCACCAACAACTATGTATAGTTATAACAGAACTAAATAAGATGGAACATTGTCCCAAAAAAACGCCATTACTGAGGAGTTGATAAAAATCAATATCAACAAAACTACATATTCTAAACATCAAAAGTAGGAAACAACATACCAAAAGATGTTTCAGACCACTCCCAGTCAAATTTACCTGGGAATTTATAAACAATGGGGCATAACCAAATAGGTAAATATATATATTTTTGATAAGTAAAAGTGCATATAAAAGGAAACGCCAGAGAGGGGGCGAACCCTGTACAAAAAAAGAAAAAGCTGCCTATCTACTTACAGGCATGTACAGACCATCCAGAAAATCTAACAAAAAGGAAGAGCCAAAAGGAGAACTCTGACTCAACCAACCAAAGAGAGAAACGAGAATAATTCCCTTTAAACTGTAAATAGGACTTTCTACACCTTCAAAAGCTCTATTGTTCCTCTCTCTCCAAATGCACCACAAATATACAGAGGGGAGTTGCTATCCAAGTTTGTTTTGCCATCCTCCTTGGGCAACTATGACTCCAACAGGCCAAGAGGCATAACCCAAGTAATGCCAAAAACACCAAACATCATACTCCAAATATCTCTAGCAACTGGGCAATGCAAGAGAAGATGATTCACCAACTCGCCGTCACACTTACACATGTAGCACCAATCTAACACTACCTTCCTCCTCCTTAGGTTATCAAAGGTCAGGATAACTTCAAGAGATGCCGACCAAACATAAAATGTCACATTGGGAGGAGCTTTAGTTTTCCAAACCCCTTTCCACAGAAAAGCCTCCCCTTGTCCACAAAGACATCTATAAAAGGAAGGAACAAAAAAGGTACCTCTTTTGGAGGCTTTCCAAAACCACCTATCTTCTCCCTCCAACCCTATAGGCATGGTTTGAAGAGAGCCAAGGAATGAAGACATCGTTTCTAATTCCCAATCCTATAAGTTCCTCCTAAGAAGTGGGGCCCAAACAAATGCCCCTAAAGGAGAAAGAAAAATAGTCGCACACCAAAGCCTCCTTATCTGGGGCTGTCTCAAAAAGAATTGGGAATTCCTCCCTTAACGACCTATGACCACGCCAACTATCAAGCCAGAAATGCACCCTGCTACCATCCCCAATCTTGTATGCGATCAACATATAAAAATCCTCCCACCCTTTCATCATCCCCTTCCAGACACCCACTCTAAAGGAAGATGTGATTGCCCATGTAGTCCAGCCATCCCTCTCGCTTCCATATTTATTGGCTATGACTCTCTTCCATAGGCCCTAGCTGTCCATCGCAACCTTCAACAACCATTTTCCAAGCAAAGCTCTGATGAATAGGCCAATCATCCTAATACCCACTCCACCCCTATCCAATGGCAAGCACACTGAATCCCAATTCACCAGATGACATATAAATTCTTCTCCAAGACCCCCCCACAAGAAGTCTCTTTGAAGCTTCTCAAGCTTCTCTGCTACCAAACAAGGCACAGTAAACAGGGACATTGCATACGTAAAAAGACTTGAGAGAGTACTTTTGATAAGAGTTAGCCAACCCCCTTTGGATAAAAATTGTCTTTTCCATGAAGCTAGTCTCTTCTCAAACCTCTCTACAACCCCATCCCAAACATATCTGGCTTTAACTCAACTAATCAACTCTTAATTGCAGTCACTTGGCATTGCCTACATAAATACAGCATCCACTCAACTTTGTTTAAAATTATATCATCCTTAAGTCCAAGAAAGTCATATACCATCTCACATCATCAACCAACATTCTTTTTTTCTCCTTCCACTTGTTTTTTTGAAATGACAAGATTTTGTGCTTCTTAGGACCACACCTAGGAAGCACACACACACCGTTTAAGGTGTCGTTTGGGTGTCGGACACACCGCAAACACAAATACTTCGAGGATATGCCACCTGGCGTGTCCAATTTATTATTATTTTTTTAGCAGTGGACACGTTTGGGACACGGCGGGAGTAGATTGTAATTATTAAAAGTTTAAAGTGGGGTAATTTTTTTAAATTTCATGCCTTCAATACACAATACATAGATAAAAACTACCAAAACAAATCACTCCTAACGTTAGAGCTCTAGCTACTAGAAAGAGGGCGTACTGAGGAGAGAAAAGAGAGACACAACAGTCACAAGGACTATCATTAATATCTCTTCCCAGAGCAGAATTTCTGTTCTTCTTCTTCTTTTTCTCTTCTTCTTTTTCTTTTTCTACTTCGTCTTCTTCTTCATTGAATCTCAACCCAAAATAGAATTTCTATTCTTCTTCTTCTTTTTCTCTTTTGATTTTTTTTTTCTCTTCTTTATTTTCTTTTTCTTTTTCTTATTCTTCACTGCCCATAACATAATTTCTTCTTCTTCTTCTTCTTCTTCTTATTCTTCATGGAAAATAAAATAATATAAAATAATAATAATTTTTTGTCGTGTCCCTGCCATATCCGTGTCCTCCATTTTTCCAAATTGATGTGTTTTCCATGTATGTATTTGTGTCCATGTCTGTATCTGTGCTTCTCAGGGTCACACCAATTGAAACGATATTGAATCACAGTCTCTAACTTCCAAAAAGCATAAACTTGTCTATCTTTTCTTATAACACCCATGCTATATAAGTTATACGTTGGAATTCCACCAACATTTTAATTAGCAGCAGCTAGCCCACCACATGACGAACTAAGTTAACCAAGGAGTCAAGCTGGAGGAGCCAAGCAATTCAAGCACATTGGACTCTCGTTTGCTCACTCTTCATTTTTTGACACTGCACTTTTCTTTGTTATACAAAAAGAAATTATCTTCTAACGATTTAAAGTACATGCATGCTGCAGTCAAAAGCTTCTTTCTTTTGTCCCCCCAACCAAACCCCCCATGCATCTGTCTTTTGCACCCACTGACCCATCCACCTATATATATCTCCTTAAGTATATATAATAGGATAATACATGCCTATGACACTCCCCAGAAAATAAACACCCTCTACTCAACACATTATCACCTTGACCTGCAATGAAATAATCATTCAGTGTTGCGTTAATTGTCTTGATCATCTCAGTTTTCTAAAAGATATGGATCAGAATTGCTACAGAAAAAAAGGATCTAATGTGAAGATGGTAAGGAATGATTTTTTGAAATACCTTAAAACAGAACTCACATGGCGTGATGAGATAACCAGTGAAACCCCCTTGTAGCATACCAGCGTCTAGATTGATCTTATAAGAGAGCCCACAACCATTGTTGGTTTTTGCAAAATTTTAACTTCAACCACCAGAATACACATTAAAGAGAAAAAGAAAATAAACAAAAAATAGAAGTGTAAAGAAGAAGAAAAAATTTTAACTTCAGCCACCAGAATACACAGTAAAGAGAAAAAGAAAATAAACAAAAAATAAAAGTGTAAAGAAGAAGAAAATGAATACATGGTGGAATTACATTGAAATTGCTAGCCAAAGAATAAACTGTCAAGATGTAAAAATGAGATGTTGACATAATGTTTCAAATCAATGAATACATGGCGGAATTTACTAACCACATTTTATGCAATCTGCATTCCTCCCATCCACCATACTTGCTACTTATCCCTTCAAAATCCCTCCATTGTTCTCTTTTCTCTTCTTTCTTAAAGCTCACTATGGCCTTGACCCCTGTATAAAAATTCAAGTGTTCATCTCTAGCTTGAAGACAAACAATAGCCAATTAACTCCAAAAACCAAAAGAGAGCCAAATTGACAAAAGAATGCTACAAAATAAAAAATAGCTGAAAACAAGACACAATAAAAATCCTACCTTTTACCATGAGCAACAAAACAACAAAAATTCACACTTTTTTACATTTAACTCTGGGTGTCACCTAGGGAACTTAGTGTTTAATGCCATAATTGAACTCATTGGTCTTGTGCTTCAACAGTTTTTTTCTCATTAGAAATACCCAGTTTCAACAGTTAAAAGCCCCTATATAATTTCAATTTCATCTAACCCAGAAGTCACTCCTATTACCAACGTAAACTAAAGAACCAAACTCATCCTCGATTTCCCTTTTCTCTCCTTTCCCCTTTTTTTTTCAATTCATCCATGTAAATACATACCTATACATACATATATGTCTTTATATACCCATATTATATGTCCAAAACATCCAATTTGCAAGAGTATAGTCAACTGAAATGCACCAGCAAGCTAAATTTGACGATGCAAATTTGACCCATTACAGGAGCATCAAACACATCGCCAAAGAACAGGTTTCATTTTGAATTCCTAACAAAGAACAGAAATTCTTACCACCAATAGAATAAAAACCAGAAGCTGGACTGTTGTGAACTTCAGATAGCACAAAGAACTCTAACAACAGAAACTTTTGCTACTAAGAATCAGAAAATCTGACTCCCTTTAACTACTTACGCCTCCAAACAAAAAAACAAAAAATTCAAAAGTAAACTGTAGCTGATAACATGGATTTTAATTGGTGGAAGAAGAGCATATAATTTTCAAGCCGGAAAAATAGTATCTCTATAAGCACCAAAGAATTAGCAGAATTGCTAAAATATGATTCCATTCTAATACGATGATAAATTTTAAGGGTGAGAATCCACCCAGAATATATCCATCCAAAGCAAAGAGATTTGCCACAAAACAGAGTAAAAATATCCACCCAAAAAGAACAGGTGAAATTAAGCTAGTTGCTTAAAAAAAAAAAAATTGAGCCATTAATAACACATAATCTGCCCACTCTCCCTCCCTCATGGTCTCTCCCTCTTCATCCCTCTACCTGTAACCATCACTAATAACACAATTTTCCCACACTCCCTCATGCCCTCTCCTCTTTGTCTCCATCCGTTACCAACCATCTCCACACATCATAGCCTAGACCCACCATGAGTAGAACAGAGAATACAAATATATACACAATGATTATAACAAATAGCCAAAAAAAAGAAAGAGGAGAAAACACTCAAAACGCTACAAAACCCATAAACACAAACAAAAATTTATGAGAAAACCAACCACTTGGATACCTGAACAGAACTTGTCTGTGATTCTGATTTCGAGTTCTCCTCTCTCCCTCCCTCTTATAATACTTTCCTTGCCTAGAAAGTCAAGAGATAAAGATCAGTTAAAAAAAAATCAATGAGAGTCATAAAGTACATAAACAAAGAGAAAGTAGGGTGTGTTGTGAAAACACATCCATTCGGGTTTTGCTTTAGAAAATCGATTGTCTTGTCTAGAGATTTATGAACAATGGCGCAGGAGTTCGGTGAGGAAGAGACGGCTGGTGTTCGACCATAACCATTTTTCAGCAATAGAGATGAAGAAAGTGAGAGGACAAGAAAGTGAGAGATGTATTGAAAGAGAAAGAAAGTGAAACAGTGGAAGGAGAGAGAATGGTGGGTCTTTAGCGGTGGTGGGTGGTGCTGGTGAAGTGCATCTGAGCTTGCTGGGTTTCTAGAGTGATAGAGTTGGGGAGAGAGAGGTTTGAAAAGAATAGCCTTCTGGTCTTTACTGTTCTTGCGTGCTAGGCTATACATTAGCTGTGTCTATATGCTCCAAAATGAAAGAGACGCATTTATTGCAAACAGAGCAGATGAGACAGAGGTGGCCGTTTGGCCGTTGTGGGTCCCATTTGATTTAATGTTATTGGGCGGGAATTTGAAATGGCAAGGAGACTTGAAGATGATCTCAGCCGTAAAATTGATTTGAACCGTTGGATGCATTTGTGTCTCTAAGACATTTTGAAACAACCCACCTGAAATATAATATATATACATAAAAATACTAGTAGTGGTGAATTTGGCAACTGAAACAATTGTATTTAGTTACCCCTCAAGAAATTATTCAAAGTAACCGTCAAACCACGTCATCATATGATACTACGTGTAGATAGAGAATACTCTTTAAAAAATTATAAGCATTATCCTAGCTATATGATAAATTTTCAAATTTAAAACTATCCTACACTATATCTGATTGATTACAAGGGAGCTTTAGGAGAGATCAAACTTACCTCATGCTTGACCGAACTAACAACCTCCCAAAGCTGCTGAAAACCAAAATTGGAGACTACTAGCCAGTAGCCAGAAGAGATAACTCAAAACACAGTTTTCGTAACACTGTAATATACTGTAGACAATAGTAGTAGTTCTCCTTTCAAAAGGGAAGACATAAACTCCATCACTTGGTCTTTAATTACGTCTATTTCCTTCTCTTCGGTGTCATTTGGCAAAATGGTGGTGCAAAAAAAAGGTTACTACAAAACCACTTTCCAAAGGAAGTCAGTAATAAAATAAAATAAAACAAAAAATGGTACTGTTGTAATCAGCCATGCTGTTTGTGCGACAGATATCCATGAGTACAAGCAGATAAACACAGAAACACAAACTTTCTAACAAAAATTATTACAAGATCAAAACTGCCTTACAAAATCTTCATTACTCCAAATTTGAGGTAATACAAATTAAATCATTTTCTTTCTGTATTCAAGAAAAGAAAAAGTAAGAATACAATCATCCTCCTCAATATACCGACAGCACGTGAAAATCCATCATGATATAACCCTTAATTAATGATCAGCAGCACTTGATAACCTTTAATATGACAGTCGGTATACGATCCACAAGATGATCCACACCATGCTTACTTGTAATGCTGTGAGACCTCCCACACCAGCTTATCCATGAACTGGCATTTCCTATCAAATCCCCAGCCTGGGTTGCTCTGCATGATATAATTGTAGAAAGAAATAACAAAGCTTTCACAATGTAGCATCTCAAATCAAATAAGTATCATAAACATTTGGGTTGCTCTGCATTATATAATTGTAAGAAAGAAATAACAAACTTCTCACATTGTAGCATCTCACATCAAACAAGTATCATAAACATCAGGGGGCTTTCAGAATTCTTTTACCCGCTAGTAAATCTTTTCAGATTCTTTTCAGCAGATTTATGCAAGTTGTTTTAACTATTAAGAAGTTCATAGTGAAGAATACAAATAAAATAATAACGATGATTTAAAAAAATGACAGAATTGAGAATTTTGATTTATAATCCAAAAATCACTTTAAGGAGATGAGCTTATTAACAAAAAGGAAATTCCATTACCAAAATACATAGAGATCAACAAACACTCCCAATATTACTTCGTATTGTAGTGTTTCATGTGCAACTTTCGCCCAATATTAAATGTGAAACACAAGAGAGAGAGAGAGAGAGAGAGAGAGAGAGAGAGAGAGAGAGAGAATCAAAGTTAGTAATACACATCTCATTTAGAAATCAATATGGGTAGAAATCAGCACAATCATATGATTTTGAGATATTCAGTTTTCCACTGTTATTCTAAGCAGAATGTTGGAAGTCTCGTCAAAAAAATGCTAGAGGTAACATAAAATGTAAAATTGAAGAGGTACCCACTAGTTCAAGCCATTTCTTTGCCAAGATTTTCAAGTAATTTAGAAAAATAGAGCTTACCCTCTTGCTTCTGCACATTCCCTATTTGGTTTGCTTTTCTCTCCTAGATGAAATTATTGTGTATTTGGATATTGTTTCTATACAAAATCAATCCAACTATCGATCGAAGTTCTATGAACTGTTGCAAGTCTGAGTAGATCAATCTAACTTCCCTGACTTTGACTATAACTTTAGGGCAGCATATTTTATGAGTTAGTTTCTATGCTCGGTTGCAATACATACTCCTTTAAAGTTTGTATGCTTGGTTACAATACATACTCCTTTATGTAGGATCATCATTACAAGAGTATTTAAAAGGCTTTAAAAGGCTAATAAAGGCATTGAAGATCAAATCTAAGGGTCTAGAGAATAGGTTAAAGTGTGAAGGACCTAAGATGAGTAATGGGGATACTTGGACCTCTCTACTCAACTAGATTTATTTACGAATAATTATTGTTTGCAATTCAAGTACAATTCATATACTGAGATTAAATTGTTATATACTTAGTATGTTATGCAAAACCCATAGACTTAGCGATATAAGTATTGTTCAAATATGCATTTTAAAAAACTATCGTGTCTCGTACTTGGGGTGCAATAACGAGGGACTAGAAATAAACCGGTAGCATGATGATGGGTCCTACAATGGGGAACCTGAAATAAATCAGCAACTGGTTACAACTACTATAGGAGAGACATCCCTACCACTAGGACATAGGTGAAAGTTTCACCTTTAGAGCCTCACTAGTGGTGGGTTTTGAATGGTATATCCGAAGAATTTAGACATTACCCATTATGTAGATAAAATAACAAATGTTTTGATATGATGAAAGTTATGAATGGCATACCTTTTGACCATGGTGTATTTTTATACTCCAAGTTCTTACATTAATCAGTAGGCTAGTTTTGCTCATGCTGTTACTTAATATTCCAGGGAATGAAGATTAAAGAGCTATACTTTTATGGACTTATGAGGATGCTTGATATAGATATTTTGAGGAGGCATGCAGTGTTTGCTAGGAGATGTATACCATGACTTGTCGAAGAACCATGTTTCAATGGATGCAAACCATATATTGATGACGAACTAAGCTAAAAGTTTTCTGTAAGAGTTTTGGATAAAGAAATGTACTAAGTTTTGTCAAATATTCATGCTAAGCTATGTTACTTGAACTCTTCTAAATTTGTGAAATGCCCGTGTGGGGCATTTGACATTCGAACAAGGATGTGGGATATATGTTGGATATGGCTACTTGGATACACATCTAACAAGTATGTATAAATAATTGAGTTCACTATAGAATTACGCATAAGGCTTCTATTTTATGCATAAAATACATATTCTGATTTGTAAACACTATTTTACCTCAAATCACTAAAAGAAGTATTTATAAAATATGAAATTTAGTTGTGTCCAAGTGTCCTTGGACATGAGAACTAGATGAATCCAATACTTGTACACGTACCAGCACCCGACACTCGTACCTGCGTCTAGGTAACATAGATGCTAAGAATACTATGTAATATTTGGAAGATATGACATGTATATAATGTATCGCCATATGGTTGTAATTACTTAATGTAATACGCTATAATGTGATGTACCCATTTGAGATTTGCGCACTTGCTCTAAACATAATGGAATGCACAACAATTGGTTTACTTTCATATGTAAAACTTATTCTAATTTATCATTAAATTATCACAAGGCATAAGTGTTGTTCCGCTTTCGATAGCTATGCTACTGGCCGATCGCAATCCCATATTCGCATAGGGTGGGTTGGCGGTCGTGACAAAGTGGATAAGTTGTTATTTTGGCAGAAATAACAACCATTTCTCACATAGAGCTAATGTCACCCATCTTTTATAGGTTGACCACATATATCTAGTAATGGTGCTAGAAAACCCCTGCATCAGGAGTAAGCCTCAAAAGGAAGCCATTGAATCAACAAAATACTTTGAGCTCATTAACTTTAGCGCCATCACATAAACTATTAGAATTTATATAAAATCATTATGAAGAACCCCAACCTGGAGAGAAAGAACAGCACGGTTAGTAAACCGCTTTACTGAAGCAGGTGTGCTTTCAGGAAGAGTTTTTGCAACCCTTTCCAGCTCTTCCTGTTGTTTCGTAGCAGTTACTCTGTCAGGTCCACTGTAGTAATCCACAAGCTCCTTCATAATGGGGACTTTCTCCATTGTTTCTTTCAAAACTTCCTAGAAAAGAGAAAAAGATAAAGTTACAAGCAACCAGTGAATAACAATGGAAAATATATATACCTATAAAATATAAAGAATTACTGCTACAGTCATTATCCACGACAAAAAGCAACTCATAATTAACAAATTGAAAATAGAATAATTACAAACTACAAAGTAACACATCAGATGGAATCAATCCTATGGCTTACAGAATGTTCTAGATTCAAGCCACTGAGCTGCCATGTTAATAGGGTTTCCAGGGAGAATATAGTCACAAAAAGTTGCAGACACGAGAACGATATGCCATAAGGAAATACAATACTATGAAAAAGATCAGAAAAGAGGACAAAAATATTAATGATTGATCACAACTGTTGGAACCACCCCCTAGAAAACAAACATGATTATCCATTTCATGTTTCTTGCCCCAGTTAAGCTTCATTTAAAACCATCTAAGGTCCTTTCACAGTATTCTACAGGGCAGGAGGAAAACTCTACTAAGTGTAGCAATCTGTAAAAAGGAGCAGGTTCTTTTTTTTTTGGTACTTCGGAAGTAAAAAAGGAGCAGGTTCCAGTTAGTTGAACATCATCCCCAGCATTCTCATGTTCACATAACAATTAATTAACTAGGAGCAGTATGACCAACTTCTACTAAATCATATGGTCACATAACTTATTAAAAGGTACAAAAAGAAATCTATCAATTGTTTTTTTTAATTTTAAAAAACATATTTTAAGAAAAGGGAAGAAAAACATTTTCCAGCAATGCAAATTTGTACTAAAACAATATCCAAACAAATACAAGTGCCGGAGCAGGAGTGCAGGTGTATCAGACTGAAGTTCATATGTTCATGGTATGGCCCCTATCAGCCAAGCTAATAGAGATGGACAGCAGAAGTGGTCACTATTTAGGTTACTGTTAGCTTATTCCTTATTTACGTCTGAAGAATAAACACAGGTCTGTAATTTCTAAAAAAAAATTACAATAAATTCCATCAGGAAAAATTATACGGAATAAACGCACAAAATAAATCAATAACAAATTCAAATATAGAACAAGGAATGCACATTGTCATTGCATAATTCATCATTTCTTTATTAAGCTTATAATTCACTGCATCATTTCCATTATATATTACTGACTGAAATTCGACTTAATTGTTGCACATACAACACATGAAGATGCATCTACAAACAAGCCTATAAAAATAATTATTACACAGTATCACAGAGCGTTTGAGGAAAACATAATAGTCAATTTCTCATTGCACTGTAAAGGGAAGCAGAAACCATGAGCCTAAAGGCTTTGGCGATTTAGAATGAATACAACAAAACTGTGTATTTCCAGGTTCAAGCAACTTACAATTGTAGGAAATTTGATGACTTACCATTTAACACTACCCTAGTGATTTAAGTTTTGAAATGCCACTTTCGAAACTTGGAGCACTTTTGTGCAAAATCACAAAATTTAGCATTTCAAACACTTTTTCCTCTTTATTTCCATAGCGTTTTTCCTTTTGAGAAAAAAAACATCAAACTTAATGAATTAAAATCTTGAAATAGTGGCGTTTTGAGAGGAAATATAAGAATATGATCATAACACATTAATAGCTTAACTTATGTAGGATAGAGTGTGTTTTCACTTGCATGACTAATTTGAATATAAGCAAACTTCCAAAGTAATTAGAAATCCCTCTTAATAAATTATCTTTCATTAAAATGTCTAGTTGCTAATGGAAAACCACTATCAAATATTGAAGTACCTTAACACATTCTAATATTGTGAATTACATAAGCCTCTAAACATATTATAAGGTACAAAAAAAAATACAAAAAACTACAGTTCAAGAAGAGTATTACACGATATAATCAATTACAGTTTCTAATGTGGTAATTAAAATAGAGAAAAACAAGCACTTATACATGATTACACCATATCGCATTTATCGAACTAGCAAATGTTAAGTTGAAACCACTATGTAACGCCAAATCATCATCAGAAATAGGAGAATATGGGTTTACAGCATAAAATCACACAAAAGAGCATTTGGCATACCTCCCACTCTTCGTGGCTCTGAATTCCCTCGTAAGCCATCAGGAATGGCTTCATCTTCTCAAGCGCATCCTGAAGTGGAATGGAGGGCTTCTCGTCAATGTCTGGATTTGTACCAAACTCCTCCATCAAGTACTCTGGCTCGCACTCGATCTGCAAGAACAAAGAATATGAAGAACTAAGATGCCAGAGAGCCATTACCAGAAACTGCTCATTCTTGTGATAACTAATCAACATTACAATATGCTTTACCATGAAATTCGTGTGAACAGCGTCCAAGTAGGCATCGTTCATGGGAGAAGGCAATACTCTTCCACTCATCTCTTCAAATGCTTCCACCAATTTATTCATGTCCTCGGCCCCAATCCTCTTAGCCAATTTCTCACCATCAGCATTGTCACCGAGGTAAAGCCCAGCTCCGTAGTCATCATCAGCATCTTGACCCCGACCTTCTCTTCCTCTGCCTCTCCCTCTCCCTCTCCAACCCTGAGCCCCCCTCCCCCTACTGCCTCTCCCTCTAAAACCACCTCTGCCCCTCCCACCCTCCTCCACTCTATCCCCAACACCGCCGCCCCTCGACAATATTCCCACGGCCTTCTTCACAGCCTCCTCGCGGCTCAACTTTGGGGTTGCACTGCCCTCAGCCGACACCGCACCAACACCTCTCCCTTGACCAGGTTGCCGGGACCTCAGGTGCCGATTTTCTTCCTTGGCCTTCTCATCGGGAACCGATTGTTTTGCGGGCTTCCCACGGCCGGCACCGGACAACACCGATAGAATATCGGAGGGGAGGTTGCTGTCTTGGGGGTTTCTGCCCGGATCGCCAATTGGGGTTTTGGGTGTCGTGGAATCAATCACGTCCTCTTTGCTGAAGAAAATGGGTCTCTTGGGTCCGAAATTCTCGGTCTCGGATTGCGGAGGAGAAGGAGCGGGGGCTCTGCCGCGTCCAGTGCTGCTGCTGCTATTACTTATAGCGGAGACGAAGGAAGAAAATGATGGAAGAACTCGAGTAGAAGGGAGGGGCTTACCTCGGCCGTGGCTCAGCCCATATGGGAAGGGAGAGGGAGTTTCTCGTTTGGCATCATCATCGCCGGGCTCACTTTTCTCCGGTGGGGTGGGAGCGGTGAATTGGAAGACAGGAGGGCCAGATAAGCAGGAGCCTCGCCCCCGACCTCTGCCTCCACCACCGCCGGCAGAGGTGGAGAAAGCTAAGGTGGACGAAGAGGATGTGATCAGAGTGTGCTTGGTGGCATTGCCGACGGTGGGATTTGAAAATTTTCCCAAGCTTCGTCTCATGGCAAAGAGCGGCTGAAATCTGAATCGCTCTTCAAACGGTGGATGCTCTGAATTATTTGCCACTATTAGGGTTTCCAACTGTTGGGTCTTCACTTGGACCCGGTTCTAATCCCTATAGACTTAACTTCTCTCTTCTGACTGCTTTGACTTCGAAAGGTGAAAGAGCGGAACGTTTCGCTCTCTGACTGCCCGCCTCGGCCAACCCCCCTCTCTCTCTCTCTCTCTCTCCTGTCTGGAAGTAGGATAAGAGAAAAAACAGAGAGGAGCGAAAGACCAAAATAATATGAGCTCAAACAGTAACAGGAGAAAAACGCGACTTGGGTCCGGTGGCGATTTATTGGAGAAACTAGCGGTTAACGATCCGTATTAAGTAAAATTTACTATTTGCGTATCATTATACTTTATTAAAAAAAGATGAATAAAAAAGATGAATAAAAAATATTTAAAAAGGTAATTATATATATATGTTGTAAGTAATTGATTTAAAATTTAAAATAATTAAGTATATAATATTAATTTGTTTTATAAAAATATAATATTGTGAAAAATAAAAAAACTCGTAAAAATTTAGGTAAGTTAATGTAATAGAGCTTTTTTTTTAATACTCTGCATGGAAGAAAAAATTAAACGTACTGTATTTAATCATAATCAATTGATTAAGTTATTTTTTTTAAATTTAATTCTATAATGTTTGGTATTTTATTCTTGTTAGACAAAGATACACATACTTTAATAAAACACAAAAACTTGTGATATCAATGATTTGCTAACTATTATGATTTACTTCATTTTTTTATGATTTATGGCGTCATAACTGTTTTGTAAACCACAAATCCTACAAGTAATTTATTTCTCTAGAGTCCTGCCTTTCTTTTTCTTTTTAATATTTTATTTTTTAATAGTTATTCTAATCTTATCTTATGTATATCTTATAAAATTAATAGTGTGGTCAATTAATAATTATTTAACCAATTACTAACAAATTCAATAGTTATTTTACAAATTACCCCTATGACGTGGCATTTTAAAAATATAAAAGTATTCAGAGCGCTACGTAGAAGTGAATCAAATTATAGGGACAAACACAACTTTTATATATTTATATATATATGATTATGGGTCCTCCTCAGCTCATCGTTGCTCCTCTTACAATTTAACTCAAAAAATCCAAAATTTACTTTACCCTACCCTTAATAAAAAGGTTTTGAGGTACGAAATATGAATAAAGGGAGTAAGAACAGAGTATCCAAAACAAAATATAACCTAACATGGGTTTGAGACGAAATAAAGTTTAGGTCACCTCACCCACTCTCATCTTGATTATATTATAAAATTTATAAATACTACTATTATATTTTAATAATACAAAATATCTTTGGTATGTACAAGTAAATATTAAGGTTTTAATACTACTTGTTATTATTATGATTTAGCCTGTTGTGTTTGTATTTGTGTTTGTGTTTATGTTTGTATAATTTACATTATTTTTAGTTTTAGATAATGTTTTTTAATTTAAAATTTTAATTCAGGAATTTGAATCCCGATTAACTTAAGTGAAATAGGAACGTGGTTGGAAAGTCCAACTCGTCACAAGTTTGGGACTGTGCGTGGGTAGAGTTTTTCTATTAGAGCAGTGTAGAATTTAGCCTAACTCGTATTGAACCTGCCCATTGGCATTCCTACACGCAAAGGTCGTCCCCCACTTGTGAGGTCTAATATTTGACCCTGCTAGGTGGATATTTAACCTTACGAGTAAGGGACCCCACCACTCTTCGTTTGGTAGGGCTTATTTCAATCTTTTATGTTTTGGATTTTTTAGGCTAATTTTTTTCTGCTTTTTTGCTTTTTAGTTAGTCTTAGCTTATGAAAGCAAAAAAACTTAGAAATTTTGTTATAAATTTTTTGCTTATAAACAAACAAAAAAACTAAATAAAAAAACGGTACCAAATGGGCTTTATATGAAAGTTGAAGTAAAAATGACATGGTGCTTCAAAAGCGTTAAATATTTTTTTTGTTTATTGATTGTGGGGCTGTACTTTCTCTCTTTTATTTATTTTTTATTTTTGTGGTACAAGTTTAGTGCCTTGAATAATATGTAATTCTACTACTTGGTTTTTCTTTTTTTTTTTTGTGCTCTACTTTGAATTCTTTATGTAGTTTAAGAATTGATAATTCTGGCTTTTAGAGTTGAAATATTTTAGTATTGAATTTTTTAAGTTAAAAATCCAAGATAATTTTGTGAATGAAGTTAAAAATAAAAAGTATCTCCAACTAGCTTGTTTTTATGTGTTATGCACACATTGTTCTTTGATATTACAACTTACAATGATGACAAAAATTCCAAATCTTAAATTTTTTCCTTTTTTTTTTAAAAATAGGATGCCTCTAAAATAAAAGAATCCAAATATGAAAATTAATTACAATGAAAATAAAACACTGCATCAAACTGGGGACTTATTAAGTTCTCATGAATGTTTAAATTATTCAGTGCTCCATGGCATGGCATTCACGCGGATTTGATTGGTAATGCATGGATGAGATTCATACGAAATAAGGTTATCCTTTCTTTTGCATGATGCATATTAACTTTGAAATAAAATTTTTTTTTTCAAACCCTCAATTACATCATAAGAAACTTACAATTATTGATTGTTTGGCAAAAATGCTGCAAAATAAAGTTTGACATGGAATATGGTTGGTGAAAGCAGCTTTCTCGTAAGTAAATTTTCTCGACAACTTAGTGAGACTAATCTAATATAAGAACGACAGTGGTACATGTAATTAGAGAGCCTAGAATATTTAATGTATTCTAATATACCCCATAGCAAGGGAAGTTAGACCCCAAAGAAACGTGGATACAGCTGCACTACTTATTATCATTTGTTGCCATTTTAGTGCGTAGTAGAATCATAAGAAGGGTAAAAAGGAGACAAAATAAATATCCTGGAAATAGGGGCCAATAGTAATTAGTTTTCTTTCAATTGAAGTATTTGTTGCGGTTTGAGGAGGGACCCATAAAACACATTCACGAATGGGATTCAGTTTCTAATCTGGTTGTGATGCTTGATTTGATAAGGGAAAAAAGCAGAGAAAGTACATTAAATTACATTGTGTGTTTAATTATTAAAAAAGCAAAAATTAAAAAAAATTTATATCTAGATTTAATTGGACCAGTCCGGAAATGGATATGGAATTGTCTATTCGTCTGTCTGTGTCAATGACTATATTTTGGATCCAGATAAGGATGAATATTTGGACAATAGAGCCAGCAAAGCAAAGGCCATCTTATTAAATAATCTCCATAATAATTTAATAAATGTAAACTGCAAAGACACAAGGGTGCAGACACCTCAAATTTGGGTGATTGATAATTTGGATTTCTTTTACTTATTATTATGTTCAACTCACCCTCCGCTTCGCCGTTCAATTGAATCTGGGAAAAAAAAAAGTCCAATCAATCGACCGATCAATCAATCACTCATTAGCACATAGCCAAACTCTCTATTCTCACTCTCTCACTGACTCCGTTCTCTCAATTTTTTTTTGTTTTTGTTTTTGTCAATATAGGCGGCGATTCTTAGGGGTGGGTGTGGGTCTTGTTTTCTTAGCAAAGGCACAGCGGAACTGAAATTGCAATTTGCAACTTTGGGACAGTTTTGTTTAGAGAGAGAGAGAGAGAGAGAGAGAGAGAGAGTACAGTCAGGGTATTGAGGTTTTATTTTCAAAAAATTGAGATTGAGGATGAGGTTGAGGATGGGGATGAGGCTGGGGATGGCAACGGCACGCATGGCCTTTGGCAGTGGGACTCGCAATTTGCACCCTCTCTCTCTCCCCTCCCACTTCGCTGCTTCCATGCATCGCGCAGCTACTCTCTGCTCTCGACAGGTCTCTTTCTCTCTCTCTCTGAAACTATCCTATTATCGTATTTCCAGGCCCGCACACAGCGACAAACGCTAGCTAGCATTCAGGGTTCCTCTTCCTTTTTATTCTATGGTTTAATCTCTCCTTTATTTCCTCCTGTATGCATTAACTGTGAATGCTTTTATCTTGCTCGATTCCCATCCATCCTTTCTTCTTGTTTATTTGCTCTAATATATTTGAATCCGATTATGGGTGGTGGTTTGCTTTCCTGACCAACTAACAATTATTCGAGAATTAGGCGTTTCTATACGATCATATCAGCATGGGAATTTTAAGCTTTAAACTCTGTTTGGTTGCCCATAAAATTGTCTGTAATAGTATTGTACTCTATCTGGTGGTCCCTTTTCTTTATTTTTCTTCCTTTTCTTTGCATGAGATAATGTCTGCCCCTTTGTCTTAAGCATCAGCAACAAAATCCTTGGCAAGAAATTCAAGGTGATTATGTCAAAACTTGAAAGACAAGTGTGATTATTTGAATCTACAATTGTATAATTGTAATTTGGAACCGTAAATTTCTCTAATTCTTCCAGTGTTTTTGATAGTTTCTTGTTAGAGCTGATCATACTTATATTTTTGTTTGAGGAGAACTTTGAAGTTCTTCTTTTGCTTTTAGATGGAGAAAAACAAAAAAAAGGTGTTTGTTAATGGATATAAATTAAACTTTTAAGCAAGAATATGTTGTTTCAGTTGAAGCAAAATATTATTGTCTTAGACGTAATCACTGTTTAGTCTCTTTTCATTGTGTCACTTGCATCACCATCTACATCCACTGCAGACATGCACGTCTCATTGATTTGGTTGAGTCAATACCTAACTAGTAGATGATTTGCAGTATGAAAGCAGAGCATGGACTCTATCCTAGCTCATAGGTGAAACAAAAAATGGAAATTGAGTTAGAAAAAAGAGATAGGGATAAACATTAAAAGTCAGGAGATTCCTATATTGCAACTGTGTAGGAAATTGCTAATATAGCAGACCCTTCGAACATATATGGTGGGATTAAATGTAGCACTCTCTGCAACTTATGTTATTGGTAGCTTAACCACATTGTAAACGACTCTGTCTCATAACATGTGCACTGTGCTTGCTAATGTCCTATAAAAGAATGTATCTATAATTGCTTTTGATGTCCTATAAAAAAATGTCTCTATAATTGCTTATGTTTCTACTCTATTCTTTATCTTAAGGTGAACTTGTATACAATATTAATTGCAATGACTTTCAAAATGTGCAAATGTATCTAACAAACGAGTTTGGGTGTTCAGATTAGCACGGAGGCACAAAGTGTTGCTGCTCAGCTCAATAGTTCTGGGTTTTTACGAACTCAGGGCCTTATTGGGGGGAAATGGATTGATGCATATGATGGGAAAACTATACAGGTCTGAAAGAAAGAATTTATTTCTCACACCTTTGATGTTGATGGTCTATTGATAATTATTATATTTGTGGAATATGTAGTTGGAGGCTGGATTGGTACCTTAGTGCTGTCAGTGTACCTGTGTCTTAAATTTGATATCTAAATGGTAAAAAATATTGTTGGAAGGAATTTCTCTTTCCTCTGGGTATAAATGGGAAAGTTGGTTGATATCGAAGAAATAATTGATCCATTGAAGCTTCTTTTCGATAAATTCTTAAATTTGGGTACTTCTTTCCATGTTTCATTTCAATCTGGGTCAAATTTTGCTTAATATGCAAGGGGCTTTCTTTCTTCGTGTCATTGTGTGTGCTCATGTTTGTGTAGAGGTTGTGGGAGTGGAATTCTACAATTACTTGTTTCATCAGCTAAATTTGTTTGTTCTATGCGAGGTAGTGAAACTAGGGGATTGCAGTAGAATTGCTCGTGTAAATGGGCCTACAATGTGTTACTTTATGCTCTTGTGGTTAAGAATAATTTGAGTTACTTGCTTATTCAAACCAAAAAAAAAAAAGAAAAAAAGAAAAAGAAAAAAAAAGAAAAATTTAAGTTGCTTATAATCTAAGGTACTATTGTTCATCAGAAGCACCTGCTCATTGCGTTCTTGCTTCTTAGTTTCACTAATCATATTGCAAATAATAATTGGTTCATTTTGTTTATGTGTCTATTCTTTGTCACTTGTTGTTCCTTTCTTTCATTGATTCTGCCAACTATGCTTGTTCTGACAAGCCCAACTCATCTCCTTATGGCAGGTTCATAACCCTGCTACTGGTGAGGTTATAGCAAATGTCCCATGCATGGGTGGGAGGGAAACGAATGATGCAATTGCTTCGGCCTACAACGCATTCAAGTGTATGCATCTTTATGCCAATACATTTAACTCTGTGTTTTTTAGGAGGAGAATATTGTTGTGCAAGAAACACTATATCCTTTTGACTTTGCAATCATATTTCTCTCGTTCTTTTTCTAGAGTAAATATACTTTTGAAATGAATGTTAAAAGATTGATATTGGAAATTTTTGAACCAACATGCACTTGTTTGTAGGGAAGTGATGTAGGATAGTAGTATAAACTTAGAATAGGGCAGCCTCCAATCTTTTTTGTGGTGGGTTAGGGCTAAAGCAAGCTTGTAGATTTAGGATTTAGAATGGTGGAAGGCAGGTTGTAGAGTTTCTAGACAGGAAGGGTTGAATTTGATTTAATATTTTACGTGTTTGGTTGTTGGAATTTCAGATTTTTGATTTTTTTTCCCTCCAAATATTTTAGAAGGCCAGTATTTAGGGGTTTAGTTATCCCACTTCCTGTGGTATCTCATGGTCGGAGACTAGTTTGTTGTGTGAGGTTATATTGTGTTGTGTATGATAGAATATAAAGTACTGTGTATCTATATTTTTGAATAATACTATGCAAGACAAATACAAGAGTTAAATAGGCAAAAGAAGTGTGTTGCCTTAGATGGCAAACAGACTAAACTATCCCTAACATAGAAGCGTGTTGTCCTAGATGGCAAACAGACTAAACTACCCCTAACATAGAAGATAAATAAATATCCATTCACACCCCCTCTCAAACTCAGGATGCGAGAGCAGAGAGCAGAGAGTATCGAGAGTTTGTCAAGGAGAAACTGAAAGCGAGCTGCAGTGTGAGTCTTCGTGAAGAAGTCAGCCAACTGCAGCGAAGATGAAACAAATGGCAAATCAATAGAGTCTGATTGAAGATGCTAGCGTACAAAGTGACAATCAATCTCAATGTGCTTAGTACGCTCATGAAAAATAGAGTTGTGAGCAATCTGGATCGCACTCTTATTATCACAATAAAGAGGCGTGGAGGCAAGCAAAGAAACTCCCATGTCAGATAACAACCAACGGAGCCAGACAATTTCAGCTGTCGCATGAGCCATAGCACGGTATTCTGCCTCAGCGGTTGAGCGGGCAACAACAGTTTGCTTTTTGCTTTTCCAGGAAATAAGAGACTCTCCCAGAAAAACACAGAATCCAGAGGTAGACTTACGATCAGAGACATTCCCAGCCCAATCTGTCTCAGCATAAGCCCGAAGAGTTAAGCTCGATGTAGAAAAAAGCACCAAATATTGATGGAGAGTACCACGAAGATAACGCAAAATGCGTAACACAGCAGTCCTATGTGTGGTGCGAGGTGCAGAAATGAACTGACTGACAATATGAATGGAATAGGTAATATCAGGCCGAGTCACAATAAGATATACAAGACAACCAACTAACTCGCGATATTCTGTTGGATCGTCAAGAGAAACACCATCAGAAGTAGAAAGTTTGGCATGCAACTCAAGAGGCGTATCAACAGTCTTATCATCAGTAAGCCGGGCACGATGAAGAATATCAGTAACATACTTGGTCTGGGACAGGAGATAGCCTTTAGGAGAGGAGGCAACCTCAATACCAAGAAAGTACCGAAGGGGATCGAGATC
The DNA here is from genome assembly GCA_033060915.1 of Euryodendron excelsum. Lineage (NCBI taxonomy): Eukaryota > Viridiplantae > Streptophyta > Magnoliopsida > Ericales > Pentaphylacaceae > Euryodendron > Euryodendron excelsum. The sequence continues at coordinate 201,306 of CM065386.1, read as the reverse complement.
CTTTATCTCAAACTCACGAAAAAGATGGAGCTTGACTTCACCGATAGCATCAGAATCAGAACCGGTGATGATCATATCATCAACATACAGCAACAAAAGAACAAGGCCGTGTGAGGTGCTACGAACAAAGAGAGCAAAATCATGCATACTAGGTTGAAAGCCAATTCGAAGAACAACATCCTGAAATCGCTCATACCAAGCACGCAGAGATTGTTTTAAACCCTAAAGGGCGCGATGCAGGCGGCAAACAAGACCTGAGGGACAAGACGAGCCAGGAGGAGGACACATATAGACTTCCTCAGAGAGATATCCATTGAGAAAAGTATTCTTGACATTCAACTGATAGAGAGGCCACTGACGTACAGCAGCAACAAAGATCAGAGTGCGAACAGTAGTCATCTTGGCCACAGGAGCAAACGTCTCCTCATAATCAATTTCATATTCCTGAGAAAAGCCTTGAGCTACCAGACGGGCTTTATACCGTTCCAAAGAACCATCAGAGTGAGTTTTAACCTTGTAGACCCACTTGCAGCCAACAAGATTCTTGCCCTTCGGCAGTGGAACTAACTCTCAGGTTTGAATTTTGGCAAGAGCAGCAAGCTGATCAGTCATGGTAGTCACCCAGTTCGGATCATTACAATCTTCTTTATAGGACCTGGGCTCAAAGTAAGTATGGATATGGGACAGAAAAGAATGATAGGAAGAAGAAAAATAAGTATTAGTGAAGCCATATCTTACTGGAGGATGACGAGTGTCACGAGCAGGATATCGGCGAGTAGGCGGATCAGAGTCTTCAGAAGCAGACGGAGTGGCAGTAGAGCTGGGAGAAGGTGGAAGAGCGGCAGTACGACGAGAATAGACAAGAGGATATGGAGAGACAAGAGATGAACCAGATGAAGCAACCGGAATATCAGAAATTTCGAATGTAGTGGTGTATTCAGTAGCTGGTATATCCATGGGAAAGGGGTCAATCTGAGTCAAAACCTCTTTGGTTACAGGCAATGCTTTGGGAGGAAGAGAGAAATACGGAAGACGCTTAAGAAAAATGACATGTCTAGAAACAAATAACTTTCTGGACACAAGATCATAACACCGATAGCCCTTTTGGTGAATATCATACCCCAAGAATACGCAAAGAACACTACGAGCGCTAAGTTTGGTTCGGTCTTTCTTAGGAAGAAGAACAAAGTAACTGGAACCAAACACACGTAACAGGGAGTAGTTCGGAACCGCACCAAGAAGCCGTTCATAAGGAGAACTACCGGAAAGAAGAGGAGTGGGCATCCGATTCAGAAGATAGGCTGCAGTATGCACAGCCTCTCCCCAGAAAACAGAGGGAACAGAAGATGACAGCAGAAGTGACCGAGTAGTATCAAGAAGATGACGATGCTTTCTTTCAGCCCTATCATTTTGAGCAGGAGTGTCAAAACACAAGGACTAACGAATAGTGTCAAAAGCATCTAAGGTATTAAAAAACTCAGAAAGAGTGTATTCCCTACCCAAATCCGACCGAAGAACTTTGATAGAGGCAGAAATTGAGTTTGAACCATGGCATGAAAAGTACGATAAATGTGAAAAAAATAAGATTTGCGTGCCATTAAGTAAACCCATGTATAACGACTGTAATCATCCACAAAAGAGACATAATAAATAGAACCACCTTTCGTGGCAACCGGGGAAGGACCCCACAAATCAGTATGAACAAGTTGAAAAGGAGAAGTAGAAATAGAGATACTTTTATTAAAGGGCAAAGCCGACATTTTTGCAAGTTTACAACCACTGCATTCGGAGAGATTACTAACATAAATATTTCCTAAATGATCAGAGGTGACCAAAACCTTAAGACGCTCACTCGACAAATGACCTAACCTAGAATGCCAAAGATAGAAAGGAGAAGACTTCTCATCTAAACGAAAAGAGGACGCGGCAGTGGAAGTAGACTCTGTCGGAACGTGCAGACTCTCCAAAACATAAAGATTACCAACTCTACGATCGGTCCCAATCTACTTCCTTGAATTCCGATCCTGCACAATGCAACCAGAGGATGAAAACATGACATCAAAACCAGAGTCAGATAATTGACTTACAGAAAGAAGACTTAAGGACAACTGGGGAATATAAAACACATGAGGGAGAGACAAAGAAGGAGAAGTTGTAACTGAACCAATTAATACAACATTCATAGAAGATTCGTTAGCAGTTGCAATACGAATAGGAGATGTAAGAGAAATACAGTTTCTGAGAAGAGAATTATTAGGAGTCATATGATGGGAGGAATCGGAATCAAAGATCCAGATAATGAGTAAGATACCTGTGAGCTGAGCTCCAGGCAAACCTGATTGAGTGGTGGTTAGAGTAGAAGCTTGCGACTAATCTTCCTGAATAGATGCCACAAATGAACGATACTCCTGAAATTGCTCAAACAAGGAATTAGGTGAAATATCACCGGGTGTAAATGCTGTAAGGGCTGTAGAGGGGCGAGACTGCTGATGTGAGGCTCGAGAGGAAGGTGATTGAGACACAGTCCGACCCTTAGGCTTGCCACGGTTAGGGCATGCAAACTTCCAATGCCTCCTTCTCATGACAATAACTACACTCATCCTTAGCAATTGGAGGCCTCGGTTTTCCTGTAATCTGGATCAAATGAGGAGTTAGAGGAGACTGGCTGGGCGGAACAAATGGTGTAGCAAATACAGATTAACCAGAGAGAGCAATACTACTCACTTTGAGTCGAGTCTCCTCTGCAATAAATTTTCGAACAGCCCCATCCACTGTAGGCAAAGGTGAGCGATGAAAAATAGCTCCCCTAAGATGTTTAAACTGATCACGGAGTGCCATGAGAAATTGCACAAATCGCTGTTTCTCTTGAAACTGGATACAACTGTTATCTGTCTGGAAAATAGCTGGTTCCATAAGAGCTAGTTGATTCTACAGGTATGTCATCTCATTATAAAATTCCTGAATTGACTTATCTTTTTGAGTAGCACTACGAATGTACATGTCTAGCTCATATTGTTTTGCAAAATTGGACTCCAGGTACATACCCTTCAAATAACCCTAAACATCTTTAGTAGTCCGATACTTAGAGAAGTTCATACCAATGCTAGGCTGAACTGAATTGTGAAAACATGTAAGAATCTGAGCATTCTCCACTTAGCGAATGCCACAACATATCCCTCAGCTTTAGGGTCAAAGGGCTGACCTACTGAACCATCAATATGTCCTCACAGTTCTTTCCCAACAATAAAATTCTCCATAACACTCGCCCAATAGGTGTAGTTATCACCTGATAACCGGATACTGATAGCATTTTGTTTATCATCCATCATCATGATATAAAGGAGAAAAAGCACACCGGTTTTACAGAAGCGAACCCAAGAGTCACCGGTGGTCAGGAACTTGCCGACGAGGTTCGTCGGTGATCGGGATAGGTCCGACAAGGGTCGCCGGTGGTCGAGACTCACTACCGGAGTGATTGAATTGCCAATTGAGGCTGGGTGAACTGATTTGACTCAGCTCTGGGTTGAGTTTCTGATTTGCGTGTGCCGGACGGTGGAAGAGGTTGCTAGTGGTCGGAGATCCCGGTCGGAATTAACTGATGCTAATTAGAGGCTAAACCTGCTTTGATACCATGATAGAATATAAAGTACTGTGTATCTATATTTCTAAATAATACTATGCAAGACAAATACAAGAGTTAAATAAGCAAAAGAAGCGTGTTGCCCTAGATGGCAAACAGACTAAACTACCCCTAACATAGAAGATAAATAAATATCTATTTATAGTATACAACTGATGGCATCTAGTTGAAGCTCATTTTTAGAAGAAACTATCAGGACAAAGAGAGTATCTGTCAAGATTTTTTTGAAGCTGCTTTATGCTTATTGACTCTTATTTGGCACATTATGTAGGTGGTTTGGAGAAAACTAAGAGTCTGGTTTCTTTTTCTGCATGGATGTCCCTCCTCCAACCCAATGTTGAAAGAAAAGATATCCCTATCAAGTTTCAACTAATTCTGTAGTTAAAATTCTCTCATTTAGTTCCTCCTACCTCCAATTAGTGGATTATCAGGGGCACTGTCTTTTACAGTGATAGCTGCTATTTATGCACAATGTCTCAACAGAGAAGATATAAGTTAACATGATTGGCCTGCCAAACTATATCTTCTTGCTCTACAACATTATGCCTGGCATGATAATGCATACCAAACTAGGAGTCTTCTCTTCTTGTTAATTAGAGAAAATCATTATAGGGTTTTTTTGATGGAAGTAAAGACATCACTTTCTTTCTTGTGAGGCAAGGAACATTCAGGTTAAGGTGGAGCCACGGTTGGCAATGGCTATCTGTTGCCCAATCACCTGATGGATTTCCATCTTGTGGATTTTGTATTTGATCAACAGTTAGGTTGGGTATGGAACGATTTAATGGGATTGCATTTTTTAGGTTTGACTAGCCCATTGTGGTGACTGGCAGAATATTAGATGCAGACTCATGTATTTCAATTCTGCATTTTGTTTGGTCCTTTTTTTTAATATTTTTTATTATGATTTTCCTCAAGGTTCTTCTTTACATGTTTATAACAAGAGTCATTTTTGTCTTCGTATATTTGTCATGATAAAGTTCAGACATTTTGCACAGGTTGTGCTACTAATAATTTTGATGCAGGACAACTTACAATACTCAGGTTTAAAGCTCCCTACAATTGCATTTTGGTGGATTTAGGGCTATGAAAGGTTGTAGAGTCAGATTTAGGATCTAATAGACCTAAAGAGACAGGTGACTGGATTCTGGAAATAGTGTACTGAAAGTCCCCGGGCAACTGGTTATTTTATGATATTATGGTGTGGAATTAAAGTGTGAAGTATAGGGAAAGGGTTTAGGAGTGATTTAGTAGGAACTTGGGGCTGAATTTGGGCCTATTGTATGGTTGAGAACAATGACCCAATAATAGTCATTGATGTTTTTGCAAAGAGAAGAAGGAGAAGAAGACGAGCTTTCCCTCGGCAGGGCTAAACAAATTCACACTAACACAAGTTGTTATAAAGCATAATACTCGGCCCTAACAAAATAAGGCCATAATACCACTTATATATATGAAAAATTCAAAGTTGGTGGCCAAGTATTTGACTTTTGGACACTTAACCTACTAAAATCTAACCCAAACAATATCCATGGACCCATTACATGACCCATAAAGCAAACTACTCTTAAAAAGAGCACAAAACAAAAAAGAGCGACAACTACTAACATAGAGTAAATATCAAGGAAGACCCTTAACACTATCATAAACACTTTCTTTTGGATAAAAAGGGCTCCTGCAATATTGTGGGACCTATAATCTTCATTTTGGGCTTCTAAAGCCCATTATACTTATTTGTGCATTTGATGGATCTGGCATAAACCCCCTCCCTCCCCCTCGGAAAAAATTAGACTATGTTGAGGTACGAGCGTATCCCCGAGTGCCATTACATGGAGAAGTTCGTTGAATTAGGTACAAAATTTTCTTCAACTCTGTTTATCTCTTTCAAAAGTAAGTGTATATATCTTTCCCCAGCAATAAGAAAGTTAGTGCTGGCACGTCTAGCATGATTCGCATCACGATCCCATATCAATGTTTTACCCAAGAGTATGAGGCAAAATTTAAGCGGAAAACCATCACCCTTTACTGTCTTTTGGGGTTACCAATGTTAAATGTGATGGGATATTGTTTCTCAACCCTCAACTTTGTTTTACGTTCATGATCCATGACACATGATATGGCTTTGGGCATGGCTTGACATTTAAACCTAACTTCTCTATAACTTCTTGTGAAACTCCATTAGTGCAACTCCTAGTGTTAGTCACCGATGAACATACTTAACCTTAACAACTTATCCTTGTTTAGAAGATTTTTTTGGTCTATATCACTCATGTGGAATTTGTTTAGTAGTTATTGTATGAGGACAAATACTACCCATCAAGTTTCTATCATCTAGGTCATCAAAATTAACTTCCAAATTAGCATCAAGGGGATGGTGAACCTGTTGTTCAAGTGGGGGTTCATTGGACTCTTTAGCTTCTTTGGAAATTTCCTTTTTGACCATAGGAATATGGTGGGGCATTGGAGAGATAGATGACCATAATCCTGACAATCATAATATCTAGTTTTAGCATTTAGAAATGCTACTTGCTTGGGTTGAAGAATAAGCATTAGAACAAAATGGCCCATTGAAAAACACTAGAACTTCTTTGTGGCTTGTCAATAGACTTACGTTGACTAGTATCCATGAAAGTTCCGTCACTAACTCCTCTTTCATCTAGTAGCCCACTTGAATCGCATCCACCATGGTACAAAATTGAATAGTTCAACTGTCGATGATACACATAAATTATCTCATCTTTGTTGCAGGGAAATATGAATGTTCTTGTCAAGCTGTAAACCTTTTTAGTGTACTTTGTAACAGACACTCCGTCACACCTGCTGTGAGTATTATAAGTGAACTCATTGCTTGTAATTAGTTGGTATGAAATAACGAGTCGTGTAATGTCCTTCTATGATCTAGTGGTAGCATAATGTGTTGGTTGGTATTTCTTTCACCAAAATGTTGTTGTCCCCTTTTAACTTAGCCTTTACTGAGTAGAGTTTCCACTCATTCGTCAAATGGTACCATTACCCTTCTTTGCTAAGACAAAGGCTGCAATAGCATCTATACTTTCCTTTGCTGATTCCAATAAAGCTATAGATACTTCCATAGAATTCACGTTATTGCTTAGCTGATTCAAATTCTTCTTGGTTCCTTCATGATCTTGAGAGAAAGCTTCAAATATAGAAATAATTCAGCTTCGTCATGATTCTGATAAAAGAGAAATTATTTTAAACAATTGATGTGAACCAAATAGGATATCTGAACTCTAATACAAAACTGATGCAAGATAGCATACGAAAGTTAGGATTAAAGCTTCCTAGCATTGGATTTTTGTAGGTTTAGGTTTGGAAAGAGGTTGTAGATTTACGGTATAAGAGATTATTATGAAGGTTCTAGGGTTTGTAGATGAAAAGGAATTGAGTTTGGTTTATTTTTTAAGATATAGAGAGTTGGATTTAAAAATAATGTGTTTGAATTCCCTTTTCATCAACTATCCTATGGTCTTTTGGTGTGGAATTAAAAGCCAAATATTAGGGAAAGGGGTTAGGAGTAATTTAGGCTTGATTTGGTATGGTTTTGGGGCTGAATTTGGACCTATTGTTGGACTGTTCACAGTAAAATGAGAATATTGACTTGGTTTTTCTTGCAAAGAGATGAAGGAAGAGAAAAAAAGGACAAGGGAGAAGGAGAAAAGCTATCAATTTGCAAGAGCAAAGCAAATTCACACCAACTGAAGCTCAAATTCTCATAATACTAAACTATAACAAAAAGCCACTATATCAGAATTATATGGGAAAGTCAAACTTGGTGGCCAACTATTTAACTTTGGATACTCAACCCATGAGTATTAAACTTAAACAATATCCATGGGTTGTAACGTGATCTGTGGACCCATGTTACAATCCAAACTACAACCTATGCCCAATAAATCTCAAAATTACCAAAATACTCTCAACTCTTAAAAAAAATAAAATAAAATATCACAAGACTGGCAGCATACCTAGAGTAGATTCAAAATGGACCCTAAACACTACTATGGACCAAAATGGTTTCTTGATAATTATGGGACTTGTAGTCAATGTTTGGGGCTTCCAAAAGCCTATTATACTTGTTTAGCCATTCTATAGATGTGGCATCACGTTTCCTGTGTTCCCATTAGGACCTTGGAAACGCTTGCAATCCATTATATGACCTGTGACACCCCAGGGTGGAACTTATGAATTGGAACAACAAAAAGCAACATTAAGCAGAAGCAGTATATATAATTATCTGACAACTGAAAATCTTCATCCATTTTTTCTCATTTGCAGCACAAAATCTCCATTTTTCGGTTTGACAATTTCCACCCAATGGTAGAGGTCACTCCTTTATTTATTTATATTTTTGATGATCTTGAGGAGTGGTGGCAATGGTGACATAATGTGAATGGAATGGTGTAGAAACAATGGAGTGCTTAAGTAACCAACGCATCTTGATAGGTTTCATACATACATATCAATTTTGAAAAATTTCATTCTTGTTCCATTTTTTTTTTCCCTTTTGGGATTTTAAAGTTATGGTGCTTCAAGCCTTATATTTCACATGGTCACATCATGTTACTACTTTTATTGTGAGATACGACGTACTGAACATTGCATAGGGTTATTAGCACATTATAATTTTTGACTAGTTTGCATTTAGTTGCTCTTACACACAGGTGCCTGCATATGTAACATTTGGCATGGATAAAACTAATTTTAATCTCTCTCCGACTTGATATATGTTCAAATGTGAAAGATCATATTATTAGCACTAATAAGTGGTGAATTTTATGTGTAGCTTGGAGCAAAATTACTGCTGCTGAAAGGAGCAAATGCCTACGGAAATGGTACAAGATAACTGTGATTCTATGATATTGTACACTGATGTTACTTGCATAAAAAATTTAAATGATATTGTAAAAATGTGCCTTGATAGAAAATGTTATAGCTTGTGGTTATTTGTCCTTCCATACATGAATAACCAAAATGTATATTTAAAAAAAGATGATTAGGGTTGCAAATGAAATGAGCCATTCACGAGCAGCTAGGGCTTAGCTCGTTGTTGGGGCTAATTCATTTAATTTTGTTAAACTATATTTGTATAGTTTCCTAATTCTATGGTTTCCTAGTTAGATAGTTACCTTATTTGTTTATTTCCTATGTTCTATTACTTGTACATCACTTTTCTTTGACCTATATATAAAGGCTCTCTCTCAATGTAATAGACAACCTTATTACTTCAATAAAATGCATTCTGATACGGAGATTTGGTTATAGGGTTCATCTTCTTCTGTCTCTATATTTTTCTCCTATTATTCTAACTTGGTATCAGAGCCACTGATCTATGGCTTTTTCTAACAACAATCACTCATCAATCTTCCGTAATCCAGCATTGAACTCGAGCAGTATTGGTTCTAGACATCACATAAGCCCATGTCCTCGCATGAACTAGATCTCTTCATATTCTTTGCCCTTCTCTGTTTCTTTTTTTTATCTTTTTGCCCATTCAACTTGCTACCAACCTCCTTTAACTTTGTCTTCTAACCCCTTAATTCATAACCAACCACTTGGTCTGTATCCTTGTTCTCACCATTCATACTGTCATGTCTTCCTCATCATTGTTGCTGCACAATTCATCTTAATATTTACCCACTTCACCATCCAACAACAGGCCATCATAGTTTATTGCCAATGACCCATTGTTCTTTTGGCTGTTAAACTTTACCGGAGACTTGTTCTGGCCAGAGACGCAATCATTGTACAACAAATCAAACCCCTCGTCATCCGCCATCATCGAACTTTTCCAGAGCCAAAGCAGCTTCAACAGATCCAATGTCGTGCCAGCATCACTTGGTGCATAGTGTTGCCACACAGCGCATACGAACCATCAACACTGCCTTATCACCATGACATCACAACCCATCAGATCACTGTAGCCTGACTCCCCACAACCAGAGTAGATCAGTGCGAACACCCACAGTAACTTGCTGGGTTTGTGCACCCGTCACTAATCCAACACAGACCACACTGAGCCGTACTTCGTGCAGCAAACCCATCACAAAGTCGAAGCCATAACAACTTTAAAAAGATTACCTGTTGTTCCTTCCATATAACCAGTCGCACGTGGAATCTTCACCGCCGGCTTAGTGCCAAACTTGTTGCAGCAACAAATCATCTGTTTAACACCAAGCGTAAAAGCATGGAGAGCATGCTTACGGGTCTGGCCATCCTTTGAAATACCAGCTTCAAAACCTACCATTAACAATTTCCCATTGATGGCTTCATCATCAACCCTCCCAATCTCAAGCAACCAATTAACACCTCCTTTGTTATTAGCTAATCCCAGCAGTCCATCACCACCTGGCTTGCCGCGTTGTCATCACGTGCCTCTCCTACTCCACCCCTCCTTGGGCACCCATGTTGGCTTGCGCCACGACGCCATCCTTGTCGACATGTCCACCTTTGAATCCTCATTCGGGTCCTCAATCATTGAACCCTTCATTCAACCTTCTTGTTTTTGGGCCCTTCATTTATTCTTGGCTCCTCAAGTATTGAGCCCTTATTTTCATTCTTGGCTCTCCAACCATTGAGCCCACATCCGTTTCGTTATTCAGCATACGCACAGTGTCAGCCTCTTCACGCATTTGCCTACGGGCTCACCGTGCCACCATCTTCTCAAAGCTCTTTTTAGAGCTTCTTGTCTTAGAGGTCATTTCAAAGCCTCTCAGCCTTGCTTGTTTTCAGAGCTTCTTTCATTGCACTCATTCTAGAGTTGCCTCAATTTGCACTCGTTCTGCAGTTGCTGTCTCGCACTCGCTTTCGAGCCTTAGAGTTCATTTAAGAGCTTTTTGTTTCATTGCTCATTTTTGAGCCATTCTTCTCATAGTTCGTTTTCAAGCCATTCATCTCAAGGCTCCCAATCAATGAGCTCTTTATCCATCTCAGCAGGCGTCTACCACAAGCGCCGAACTCTTAATGATCGAGCCTCTACCACAATCTTACTTTGCCACATGCCCGCACATGCCGTAATTCTTCTTCACATGCCTTGCATGTCTAAGCATTGAGCTTCTCTGGATCATTATGGCTCCTCTCTTACCTGAGCTTCTCTAGATCTCATGGCTCCTCTCTATCTTCTAAAGTTGTCTTGGCCTGTGGGTTATGTTCGTGGCATTGTTTGTGTTTGTTTTCATGACATCGTTTTCAAACTCAAGTTGGCCTCCATCTTACTTACTTGAGTTTGAGAGGGGATGTTTAACTATATTAGTATAGTTTCCTAATTCTATGGTTTCCTAGTTAGATAGTTACCTTATCTGTTTATTTCCTATATTCTATTACTTGTTGACCACTCTTCTTTTGCCTATAGATAAAGGTTCTCTCTCAATGTAATAGACAACTTTATTACTTTAATACAATGCATTATGATACGGAGATTTGGTTCTAGGGTTCATCTTCTTCCCTCTCTATATTTTTCTCCTATTATTCTAACAGAGTACATAAGGTAACTATCTAACTAGGAAATCGTATTAATATAGTTTAACAAATTCAAAATAAAAGTCGTTTGGTAACAAGCCAAGCCTGAATAGGCCACACTCATCTTGTTTTGGCTTGTGAACATGGCCCTATAAAGGTTATCCTGTAACGTGTTCAATTTTTTGTGGCTTTTGATTAAAATCACCTTCAAATTTGCCTATGGAAAGTGTACAAGATGACTGTGATTCCATGATGTTTTATACTGATGTTAGCTGCATAAAAAATTTAAATGATCTGTAAAATGTGCCTTGATAGAAAATGTTATAGCTTGTGGTTGTTTTTCCTTCCATACAGGCTTAACCTAAATATAAGAAAAAAGATGGTTCTTATGGTTAGGGCTGCAAATGAATTGTGCTGTCCATGAGCAGGCAGGGCTTAGCTCGTTATTGGGCTCCTTATTTAATAAATGATCCGAGTATAAGCTTCAAAATAAAAGTTGTTTGGTAACAAGCCAAGCCTGAACAGGCAATGCCCAGCTTGTTTGGGCTTGTGAACATGGGCCTCTAAAAGTTGTGCTGTAATTTTTTAATTTTTTTGTGCCTTTTTTTTTATTGAATAACATTCAAATTTGACTTTGAAATGGGATAAATAAAGTATTGAATAAAGATAATGTTGGTGCACGTTTTGTACACTTTCTCTGACTTAATTCTTTTAAACCATCGACACATCATGAACTTTTGTGCTTTTGCTTTTATTCTACCATTTGTTAGAACATGTGACATTTTTACAAAAGTTTTTTTAACATGCCTTAGTCAAGCTGAGCTGAGCTTGGCTCATGGACTCATGAACAATCACGAGCCGATTTCGAATAGGTCTGGTTGGGCTTGTCATGAATATGAGCTGAGCCCAAATAGTCTTGGAATGACTGAGCGAAACCCGAAAATGTCAGAGCTAGTCACTTTTGCAGCCCTACTCAAGGTATTTAGTGCTTTACACTGGTTGGCTAGGTGCATGGATGCTTCTAAATGAGTCAATGGTGGACCAGTTGATGCTTTCACCCTTAAATTTTTCTCTATGTTCATAACCTTTGATAAGCTCCACATAAAGTACAGATTGCTTTTTCTTCCATAGAACTTCAGAGCTGTTGAAACTAAGAAAAAATCTTTAGCCCAATATTAGATTTGTTGACTTAGACAAGCTTTCTGTTTAATACCAAACATATTTGATTGTTAAGATACATTTAAATGCTGAAGATTTATATGCTACGGTACTTGCCAAAGGTTTTTAAAATTTTAACTTTTAATTTTTTGAAGTAAGCTAATCACAAAAAAATATAATTGATGTTTATAAGTTCTTAATATTTACATATATAGGCATTTGTTATCATGGTATGAAAAGCATACCGTGATATACTCTCAAAGTTGTATAGTTCATGCTACTACATCAATATTTTACAATCACTGATGTGTACAACATTGTGATATAGGTAATTATTTCACTTTGTTTTTAGTTGAAATATGTATTTCACCACCACAAAAAAATTTGAAAGAAAGGGTTGAGACATATAATTGCATTTATTTCATATAATGTCTTCTGGAGCTTATTCGGTCCCGTTTATGTTTGTCACTTTGATTATTTATACCTGCACATATCTTTCTGTTTGTCTCTTTGCACATTTATTACAAGGTATGACTTAATAATTGCCCACAAAGAAGAGCTTGGACAAATTATAACATTAGAGCAAGGAAAACCTTTAAAAGAAGCTATTGGTGAGGTACTGGATTCACACTTTTTCTTTAGGAATCTAAGCAGTAGTGTTTAGTACTGCATCCTCCATGAATATTTACAACATGTGACACTATTCATGCAATTTACAGGTTAGCTATGGTGCCAGTTTTATTGAGTTCTTTGCAGAGGAGGCTAAACGTGTATATGGTGATATAATTCCATCAACGCTAGCTGATCGTAGGTTGTTTGTTTTAAAGCAGGTGAACTTTTGCCCTTCCCTTATGTTTCACATTCTATTTGTAAGTTTGTGGTATCACCGCTTGTCAAATTATAGCTACTATGTGTATAAAATATGCTGGGATAGACTCTATTTGATGACATCAAGGTCATGTGGTTGATGGCTAATATGAATTGTGGTTTTTGACATGGCAACATATGGGAAAACTGAAAAGTGACGTAACATTTTCCATGGACATAGTTGTGTAGGATGAATGCAACATGTGTGATGCTAGAAAAGGCAAAGAAAGTAATATTTCTTGGCATTGAATTGTTGACCACCAACTCATTTAAAAGCTTAAACTTTTAGAGAGAGAGGAGCAACTTAATTATTTATTTCTTAGCACACCCCCTCACGTGTGGCTAGGCTCTTGATCATAAGCGGGCCAAACACGTGGAAATATTCAATGTGTAAGTGGTGAGATTTGAACACAGGATTTTACCTGTTCTGATACCATATTAAGTCACTATTTGACCTAAAAGCTTAAGGAACATTCATAGTGAACATAAGAGAGCAAGCAAACAAGTTATTTATTTCTTAACCTAGGGAAGAGTTTGCTGTGTGCCCCTATTATATACATATAAATTGTTACATGTTTTACATAATAATTTCGATGGTCAAGGATAATAGATTCATCTCATAGGGAACAACAATTAATCCATGCCAAACCTCTCAATAATCTCAAGGGAGACTATTTCCTTTGTTTTTGTTTCATTTCCCTGAACAACAGAATCACCTTCTGGCACAAATTGTCAAACTCTTGATTCATCATGATTTTAGCTTTCGATGAACCCATCAATTTCATTCCATTTTTTTTGACAAGTCAATATCATTGCAATTTTTATTTTTATTTTTTCCCTTTTTGCAGCCTGTAGGTGTTGTTGGTGCAATTACACCTTGGAATTTTCCCTTGGCAATGATTACTCGAAAGGTGGGTTAGTTCTGATTTCTTACAGCCTGTTTGGAACTTGGGGAGGAGAAGGGAAGGGAAAGGAAGAGAAAATCACTATTTGCTTTCCTTTCTCTGTTTGATTCTCCTTAGGAAGGAAATAGAAGGGAAAAAGAGGGAAAGGGAAGAGAAAAGGGAGGGAATATTTTAAATCAATCTCTCTCTTTCTCTCGCTTCTTTCCCTCCACTTTTCTTCCATTTTCTTTGCAAAACCAAAAAGAGAAGTGAAATTTCTTTTCCTTCATCTTCTCTTTCCTTTCATTTCCCTTCCCTTCCCTTCCCTTCCCTTCCCTTCCCTCCCCCAAGTTTCAAACAGGCTGTTAAGTTTAATGACTATCCAGAGTTGCATGATTTGTGAAGTGTTTTGGGGGTCAACAGCCTGTTTGATTCGTGACTGTTGTGTTCAAAGTGATTTTTTCTATTCAATGTGGTAACAGGTTGGTCCCGCCCTTGCTTGTGGCTGTACTGTGGTTATAAAACCCTCTGAACTTACACCGTTGACTGCGCTAGCGGCAGCTGAGCTCTCCCTTCAAGCTGGAATACCACCGGTAATCTTCTATATGAGCATGATATGTTTGTATGTGGGTATGTATGCATGCATGTATTGCCATCATGAGAATTGACTGTGCATCTCAGTTTTAGTACCGGAATTGTATCCTTTAAACGGGAGAAAGGGATTTGTTCAGGACTTTTTAAGTTTTTTTTATGTCTTTCACGCTAGTTCTTATGTATTTAAAAATGTAATATTAATGATTATATCTGGGATTGTAATATGTAGGGCTGACATCTCCTTTAATCATGTGTACTGTTAACTGAAGTAGATTGCTTTGTTAGTTCTTCCTATGAAGGAAATGAGTAATGAGACCATCTTTCCCTTGGGGATTCTTTGCCATGATCTGTATTTAGTTTCTACTTGCCTTTAGCTACCTAACTTGACAGAAATTCAAGGGATTAGCCAATATCTAAGCAGGGGCTTTGGTTACTGTAGATTCTACAGTAACGGGCCATCCCACTTCCGCGTGGTTTATTAAGGAGGTATGGGACCCAGAAAAAGCAACTATAAGAGAGAAGAAACAAGTTCGGGAAACAGCTGGGTGGGATCCACTAATTATTGTTTTCTGTTTTCTCAAATCCCTGCGCAATTGCAGGGCACATTGTTAGTAAAATAAATGTGGTGGTTCGACCTCTGGTGCCAGCTTTCATTCCTGCACTGCATAAAGTTTGTATGGTTCACGTGGACTGTGGCCTTGCATGAGCTTGAGAGAGTAGTCGGCCGAAGGCCTGGACACCCTATAGCCAAAAAAAAAAAAAAAAAAAAATGATGGTTCGACACAATGCCCATCTGAGACATAGTTGCTCTCTTTTTGATTGCTCTGTCAAACAATCTTGTTGAACGATGCATCACATTCATTGCTGGCACAAATCTTATTATTTCCGAAAATAACACTAAGGTACAGGTGCATCCATATTGAGTGCAGAAGTGAATCATGGGGGAGCTTTCTTGTTAGATCCCGAAATGGGGCCATCTATGGTAGTTGCTGTGTGTCATGACCTATCGATACATTAACCATTTGATGTCAGAAAAATAGTATGATAAATAATAAGGGAAGGCAACATACAGGAAGAGTTTGAAGATTATGAGTGGGCGCTACACCTACTTGATGTCATTATATGTTTCTGGAAGAACAATGATGTTTCAGTTGTTTTCTCTTTTGTTTTGTTATGTCATCTCAATTATCTTCTTGTTTCCTTTGTCTCTAATGGCTTTTTTTTTTCTTTCCAAAAACTATATTTAGGGTGCTGTGAATGTAGTCATGGGAAATGCTTCTGATATTGGGGATTCTTTGCTTGCGAGTCCACAGGTTTTTTACTTTTTATTTACTGGCATCCTTCCTTTGTATGATATCATGATGCATTATTTTTCAATGGTTTTTTTGTATGTACAAATGACAAACAGTGTTTACTTATTTTATTTTAAAAACTTCTTTAGGTAAGGAAGATCACATTCACTGGTTCAACAGCTGTTGGAAAGAAATTGATGGCTGGTGCTGCTGGGACTGTTAAAAAGGTATGCACAGGCAATTAAGAGACTTCACCATGGAAAGAAAGGAATGACTGCATATTTTATTATGCACTAATCATGTTCAATATTGACTTTTCTAGATATCTCTAGAACTTGGTGGCAATGCACCTTGCATAATCTTTGATGATGCAGACCTGGATGTGGCAATAAAAGGAGCCGTAAGTCAGGATCTATCTAAATATACCCATTGGAATGGTATTGTTTTCATTCAGTAATTGCTGACTTCCATATGTGATTCGATTGAATGCACAGCTATTGATTTGTATCTTAATAATATTGACATGTCATCCTATCAGGGTTCTGTATGTTGTTTGAAAAATAATTCTATCGATTGGGCCTTTCCTATTTTTTCTTTGAGAAACAGCCAGATTCTTGTCCATTGACCTCGTTATCTTTTTTGTCATGACTCTGACCAGCGCTGGTGTATTTAGTCCCACATTGGACCTGTCCATGGAGGATCATGCGTGTATAAGTGAAACAGGAACCCAAAGTGCTTTAGGGGAAGGACTTGGGTGGTTTATCTAGGGTATCGAGGTCAATGTGCACACGTCATGTGGATTTGGAGGCACCGTAGCATGAGGTCATTCTGTAGTCTGTTGTGGTATTTGTGTCTAGTGGGCCTTGACAAGGCCGCTAGAGGGTGAAAGGGGGAGCATGTCATTGCTCAGGGCGTGTGTTGAGTCCGCGTAGGAATGTGCAAAAGAGATATTAGTTATATATGTGAGAAAAAAGAACCCAGCTGATATCCTAAGTTAGTCTTGAGTTGAGTTGAGCTAGAATTGTAGCAAGATTAATATATAAATTAATTATCTTTGTAGTAGCATTGGCTCATCAATTTGTTAAAATGATGGAATCAGAACCAGTAGTTTAATTGGAACTTATAAAGCTTCCATAGTATTAAAACTTATGGCTAACCAGTGCATCTATAGATCCAAAGTTTTGGTCCTTTTGGAGGTCCAATTTTGCGATTCCCTTGCATCTGACCTTGGACTGATGGAATTTACGCCCAGAAGGAATTACTGAACCTTGTGACTGCGTTAAATGTGAAATCAACAAAGTGAAAGAACATATCCTTGGTCCCAGAAGCTGACTTGTCTTGGTTAATCTCCCAACATGCCAACAAAGTGCATATCCCTTTCAGTTGAGATTTGTTAGTGGATATGGTTGAACAGTGGTGAAACTGCAAGTGTCTTGACATTATTCGAATCAGTGAAAGCTGCTGGCTTGTTAAGGATTTGGTGGGGGTAAAGAACTAACCAGAACTCCTAAGCTCCCTTATATCACATGGCTTGTGGGCTGTGCCTTCTAGCAGCTAAGCACTCGGACAAAAAAAAAATGAAATAAAAGACCTAGGAATCGGTTAATGATGTCAAAGCCCAAGCATGAAGCAGATACTAGACATTCTACAGTATACCAAACTTTATGGATATAAGTAATATACAGGCAATGTTATGAATGGAATATAATTTTTCTAGCAAGATTTTGGGCCAGATCTTGGAGGTCAGACAGCTAGTCCCTAAATTCTTTAGGCTGTTCTGAAAATTCACCTTTGGCTTGCTTTTCAGTTTCTTTGTGACTGAAGTATGGGAATACCTTTACTTTTAGCTTCAAAGCATCTGATTGATAGGATCACTATCAGTAGCTGTTTTCTCTCCTAGAGCCTCGGTTGCCTCTTCCTTGTTTAGTTTGGTAGATGAAACTTATCCAACTTTATTGAAGGCGTATGTATCGTCTCTACTTTCATGACATAATACTAGCTGGCCATATAGATGTGGCCTCTCAGAACTCAGAAGAATGCTTAATCAATACGATGTCACACCAATCAGAATCTTGGTAGTGGAAATCATTCATCTTTGTTCACTGGGATGGTGTAATTATTATTTGAACAACTCTTTCAGGGCCTTATTAGTAGTTTCAAGTTTGAGAAGATCACCATTGTTTTTGGGCAGCATTTTTTTGAGCTACTGCTGTCAAGTAACTTGCATATTTTCTTGCTGTGACAAATTTCTTTCAAGGAAATAGTTGTGTGCTACTCTTTCTTTTTTCCTTTCCTATGGAGTTCCCTGTTTAGTGTGAACAACATTTGGAAAAGAGAAGTGGCTTCCTCTTCATCGTCAGAACACAACCTTTATGTTTCTCTCTTAGCACTCCTATAATACATTGTTCAAGTGCTTTGTGGTTTTTAAGAATACTTTTTCCATTGTTTGTTTTGATGGAAGTTATTATTCTGTTTGACAATATTTTCATTTTCCATTTTATGTTTAAGTGAATTGTTAACATCCAATTTGTTGTTGCAGTTGGCCACGAAGTTCCGTAATAGTGGACAAACATGTGTATGTGCAAATAGAATAATTGTGCAAGAAGGTACCCGCGAAAGTACACTAAACTACATATATTTCTTTTAATTTTTTGTTTTGAAAATACAGATATGCAATTCATCTTATGTTGGATAGTTTATGTGTTTTGCACAAATGCAGGCTTTCATCACAATGAGAAGAGCTTAGGCAAAACTAGGATGAGGCATCCTTCTAGGAAATGTAGAGGAAAACTAAAAATAAAATGAAAAGCTATGGTCTTTGTTTTTGATAAGTAAATGAGCAACATATGTATTGAAAAAAGGACTCCAAGAAAAAGGGACATAACCCTGTACAATTATTGCTAGCGAAAAACCTCAGCCTACATATCTATAGGCATATACAAATTTCCTAAAAATAACAACAGAAGAGAAAACTGCTTGCCAGAAAAAAAAAAGAAGAGAAACAAAGGGGAACAGTCTCTCTCATTCAAAAAAAAAAGGAAAACGAGAGTAACTCCCTCTAAACAATGAGTTAGGATCCTCTACACCTTCGAAAGCTCTACGATTTCTCTTATGCCAAATGCACCATATAACACATAATGGAGTGACTTCCCAAACCTGCTTCTCCCTCTGCATTGGACAACTGCTCTCCTAACATGACAAAATATCCGCAATTGAAGAAGGTATAAACCACTCTGTGCCAAAAGCAGAAAACAAGCTCCAAACATCTCTAGTCATGGGACAATAAAAAAGGAGATTCACTGTCTCCCCATTGTTTATACCCATATAGCACCAATCCATAATAAACTTGCTTCTCTTCATATGATTATCAACAATAAGAATAGCCTCAAGAGATATCGTCCACATGAAGAAAGCCACTCTGGGAGGAGCCTTAGTTCTCCAAATCTTTTTCCATGGGAAGTAAATCTCCCCCTACCTGCACAAAAAGATTGTCATGTAGCATCCCAAAAAAGCTATTGATTATAAGTTCATTCCATACCCAGACCAGACCAGAATAGGGATATACATTCTCATTCTCAATCCTGCAAATTCCTTCAGAGTTGTAGTGCTCAAATAACCTCCCCAAAACTCATTTGAAATCAAGCTACTTAAAACTCGAATGAATCATGCTACTCAAGCAAGCTACTCATTTTGAAATCAAGCTAATGAAGTAAAAGAATTACATCAATATTTGTAAGGGCCATAAAATGAATCAAGCTACTCAAACTCGACTAGCATTCGGCTCGCTAAAAACTCATTCAAGATCAGCTTGTTAAATAAACAAGCTAAGCTCGAACATATTTTGAAACTCATTAATTTTGGAAGCTCAGCGGCAACTATATAAAAAACCAACTGTTCAAGCTCCGCTTGTGAATGACTTGATTGAAATTCGTTTGAGATTGGATCAAAATATAAACAAACCAAGCTTGAACACATTTTAAAGGTCTTTAATTTTTCAAGTCAAGCTTGAATATCCTACTACTCGGCATTGTTCAACTCATTTGTACCCTTAGTGTTTGTAAGTTTTAGTGACTCTAGAGCCTCTTATACCTAGAACTGGGATTCTGGTATAGGAAACTAGACATTTAGAAACTTATCTTCAACAAACCAATCTAAACCTAGAGAAGACCCACAATCAAGAACCAATAACATGACTCGGAGTATGATCTATGGCCCCCTATGGCCCATCTCCAGAGTTTCTGAAAATTAGCAAGATAACCCTGGCCTACAAAACTTCAAGAAAATATTAAATACTGACCAACGTCATATTTAACCTAAAAGACTAGTAACTTGACTATGCTTAGTTCCTGTAGACATTGCTTTGAAATCAAGTCAAATATCAAATATCTCTGCTGCTTTAAATTTACTTTTGCTTGAGCTTCTTCTCTCTTGCATTGAATCTTTCGATTAATTGGTTTTTAACAGCCTCATTTGTTTTCTTTTATACCATTCTATTGGCATCATTAACCTTTCCAAAAGTACTTCCTTTTTTTTCATTTAATTTTTTAGTGAGTGATGTAATGAACTTTTGTCCAGGTATTTTTGATACGTTTGCAACTGCTTTTTCAAATGCTGTCCAGAAAATGCAAGTTGGGGATGGTTTTCATGAAGATGTTTCTCAGGTAATATGTTGTGCACTATAAGTTAAACTTCATGTCTTCAATGAAAGTAGATGGTAATATTTTCATGGTGGAGATCAAATCATGTTATAGAACTATCTTGTCAATTTTTATAATGGACATGTGATATAGAATGCAGCTCAACGAAGGCTACCTTACTATCAAATTTGGTGGGTTAGGGCTTTCATGTGGTGTGTTTTTGCTTGAGAAGGTAAAATTAGGGTTAAGGATGGCTTTATGGTTAAGTTCACATGTTAGGCTGGTTTTGGTATGGAATTGAATAGCAATGCTTATGGGAAATTGTAGGCGGCAATGAAATTCAAGGGTTTAGGTTAGAATTGTTAGTGTGTTATTTTGTATAAGGGGTACTTTTGTCTTGTTCTACATATATATATATATATATATATATGATGAGGAGTAAGGATACATATATGTTACCCTAAACCAACTTTCTTTTCTCCAATCGCTCTCATCTCTTCTCTTCTCTTTCCATCTAAATCTAGTTTTACACTTCAACTTGGTATCAGAGCATCTCGATCCGCACCTCGAACACTTTAGAATACTGTAGGCATCGCTGTACGATAACAGGGACGTGCTGACGTCACCATCCGTACAATGACGCCAGCATGAGGTCAGCACTATATGGACACCGAAGTCTTGCGAACACCCTTTCCTGCTCGACTTGATCTCTTGATGTTTATGGTGATTTTTTCTAAATTTTTTGAAGCCGTTCGATGCAAGTTTTCTATTTATGAATATTTTCAGAATTTTTTGCACCAATTTCTTTGATATGCTAATTTGCTTATTACCCGAAGTTTTTGCTTCTTGGAATTTGATTTATAGGTGCCGAAAATAGCATCTGAGGACCTGTTTGATGTGTTCTTGATTTGCTGGCTTTTTGGGCTGTTTTGTGCAAGAACAATGAGTCGGCTAGGTATTTTTGCTAGAACAGTGAGTTGGCTGGTGTTTTTTTTTTAATTTTTCTCCTTAGTTCTTCTTTTGCTTACTTTTGGTGAGTACTGTTGCCTCTCTTGTGGCTCACTTCTAGTGTGAAGCCTTGTTTTTCTGTTGACTGATTTGTGAATTTCTTTGATTCAATGGCTACTCCAAAGACGCCTGAGTCAAAATCTATTGAATCCAAATCCTCTCTGCTTAAGGAGGATAATATGCCTAGATCAATTACTCTAAGTGATTGGATGGTTTAAATTATCTTGGATGGTTTAAACTATCTTGCTTGGGCATATGCTGTGAAATTTTTTTTCTGTGGAAAGCAAAAATCCAAATACATCACCAATTTATCTCCTTCACCAGACGACCCACTTTTATATGATTGGATGAGCGATGATTTCATTGTTATAAGCTGATTATAGCATAGTTTGGAACCTCATATTGCAACTACCGTTGAGTTTTGTGATTCCTTTAAGAAGATTTAGGATACACTTGCTGAATCTTTTTCACAACAGAGTAATGTTTTCCGAGTCTTTGAGATGTATGAGAAGATCGTCACCACTAAACAGTCTAGCAAGTTCTTATCTGCTTATTATAGTACTCTCAAGAATTTGTGAGAGCAATTGTTTTAGTTTTGTCCCTTTACTATTGATTTGGAGCAACAGAAACGACGTTGGGAGGATTTTATGATTGCACCCATACTATCTGCTCTAAATCCTGATCTCTGTGGCTTCAAGGATCAAATTTTGCTAGTGAGACCCTCCCTCCCTACTACTGCTAATACTTATTCTTGGTTGTTGCGTTCTTTTTTTGGGCCAGTCTTCTTTTATTGGTGGCTTCTATTTTGGAGTCCTCTGCCTTGATCATTCAGATTGGTCCTCGTGGTACCTTTCGCAGTGGGTATTGTAGTGGTCGTGGGGGCCGAAATTCTCTTGGTGGAAATTCTCGTGACGGTGGACGTTTTTCTAGCCGCAATCCGCAATGATGGTACTTAAGAGCTGTAGTGATCTTAAGTGTACTTATTGTGATGGTACCAATCATACAAAATCATGGTGTTAGACGAAGTATGGTAAGCCGGACAATGTCAATCATGTTGCCGATGGCTCTTCTATTGATTGTTTTGCGGATGCACTTATCACTTCGCTTGATGAACTTGTTTAGATCTTGCGTATTGCTCTTTCTTCTGCCTCACTTGTGCAGGTTACCGCGCTCGCTTAGACTGTGCGTTCTACATTCCTTTCTTCTTCCACCGCCACCCTAGCCAATTCAGGTAATGTTACTTGTGTGGTTGCTTCCACTCCCTCATGGATCATTGATTCTGGCGTTAGCTCACATATGTATGGTAATCTTTCTTTATTTTTAAATTTGCATTCCTTTCATCACCGTATTATTTTGGCTAATGGTTCCTGTCGATCGATTGTTGGTACAAGCATTTTACATCCTCAAAAATCATTCTTTTTACCATCCAGCCTTTATGTTCCTCAGTTTCCCTTTAACTTGTTTTCTGTTAGTCAATTGACTGAAGTACTACATTGTTCTATAATATTTACCTCTACTTCGTGTCTTTTTCAGGACCTTAAGACTAAGACGATAATCGGTTAGGGGCATGAGAAGGATGGCCTGTATCTCCTGGATTTGGATACCTCTCCTCTAATCACCTTCTCTGCATTGAGTGCTACAGTTTCTCCTCTTTAATAGCATTTTTGATTGGGTCATCCGTCCTTGGCCAAACTTAAATTAGTTGTTTCTCATTTAAGTCCTGTGTCTAGCTTAGATTGTGAAGCTTATTAGCTTGGAAAGCATCATTGTAGTTCTTTTTCAAGTCGTAGTCTTAGTCGTTAGTCAACGTCATTTGATGTAGTTCATACGGACATTTGGGGTCCTTTCCGAACTTCCACTATTAATGAATTTCTTTATTTTATGATATTTGTTCGTGACTATTCTCGCATGACTTGGTTGTTTTTGATGAAACAACGCTCTGAATTGTCTTTTATTGTTTCCAAATCCTATAACGAGATCTTTACTTAATTTGAAAAATGTATAAAAGTTTTGCGCTTTGATAATGCCTTAGAATATGCTCAGTCTGTTCTTCATTCGTTTTGTGCTGATCGTGGCATTTTTCATCAAACTAGTTGTATGCATACTTCTCAGCAAAATAGTGTTGCTGAATGCAAACACCGTCACCTCTTGGATGTGGCTCGCACTATGATGTTTAATATACATGTTCCTACCATTTTAGGGGGATGCAGTTCTTACTGTGTGTCACCTTATCAATCGCATACCTTCCGTGGTCATCGTCTCAACAGTCTCCTTTTTCCATCTTATACCCTGGCACTTCTACCTTCTCGGCTACTCCCCGTATCTTGGGTTGTGTTGCCTTTGTTCATAACCTTAATTCTGGTTTGGACAAATTATCTCTTTGGGCTCGTGTGTTTTCCTTGGGTATTCTCGTATTCAAAAAGGGATCGGTGTTATTTTCCTCCCTCGCAGCGATACTTTGTCAGCGTGGATGTTACCTTTTCTCTTTTTTCTTCTGTACTCTTGGTCGGCAATTGTCATCCGATCTCATATGTTGTCTTGAGGGGGAGCCATCCTTTCCGTCTTCTACTCCTACTCTTTCTATTCTCATGTCTTCATCCTTCCCATCTTCTTCTTCTATGACTTCTCCTATGACTAATCCTCCTTTGAAGGTTTATTAGCACTCCAGGATTCATTCGGTTGTCTCTTATGGCTCGACTCTAGCATCTTCTTTGTCTGAGGTTCCTACTGTTGCCCTTTTGCCTTTATCTTCTAGTGATTTACCCATTGCTATACGCCGAGGTAAACGTACTTGTACTCAATTTTTGTCTTATGCTCGTTCCTTATCGTGTCTTTATTTCTTTGCTTCTACCTTGTCTTCTGTTTCTATTCCTTCTACTTATCGACATGCTTTATCTTTGATTGGCTAGAAGTATGCTATGGATGAGGAAATAAGTGCTTTTCATTCTAATCAGACTTAGGAACTTACTCTTGTTCCTTTTGGAAAACACATAATGGGTTATCGTTGGGTTTATACTGTTAAATATCTTCTCGATGGCTCTGTTGAGTGAGTCAAGGCTCGACTAGTTCCTAAAGGATATACTCAGACGTATGGTGTTGATTATCTCGAGACTTTCTCCCTTGTTGCTTGCCTTAATTCTGTCCACGTCCTTTTGGCAGTTGCTGTTATTAAATCATGGCCTTTTTATTAGCTTAATATAAAAAATGCATTTTTTCATGGCGATCTTCGGGAAGAAGTATATATGGGTTAGCTGCCTGGGTACGTTATTTCTGGTAGTGTCCATCTTTTTTTTCGTCTACACAAGGCTTTATATAGTCTAAAGCAGTCTCCTCATGCTTGGTTTGATCGATTCAGTGTTGTTGTGGTTGATTATGGCTTTGGACGTTCTACTTCTGATTATTGTCTTTATTTATCATTCTTTTGATGACATTATTGTCTTAATCGTTTATATGGATGATATTATCATTTTCTGGGAGTGACTCTATTGGTATTGTAGACTTGAAGCGTCACTTGAGTACACAATTTCATACGAAAGATTTGGGAGTTCTTCAGTATTTCCTTTGGATTGAGGTTGCCAGCTCCTCTCAGGGCATTTATCTATCTCAACGAAAATATGTGCTTGATCTCTTGTCTGAGACTCGTCTCTTAGGTTCTCGAACAGTTGATACTTCGGTGGATCTGACTGTTAAACTTGATGTTGAAAATGGAAATATCTTTTCTGATGTTGGTCGTTATCAACACTTGGTTGGTAAATTGATCTATTTTGACTGTCCCTTAGCCAGATATTACTTATATTGTTGGCGTTGTGAGTCAATTTATGCATACTCCTCGTGATTAACACTTTGTTGCTGTTTGTCGGATCTTGTACTATTTAAAGAGTGCGCCGGGCCGTGGTTTGTTATATCAGCTCTCTACTTCGTTATTAGTTATTAGGTTTAATGATGCTGATTGGGCTGATAGTCGCTCTGATGGTCGTTCAACTTTTGGTTATTGTACCTTTGTTGGTGATAATCTTGTTGCATGGCGAAATAAGAAACAAACTATTATTGCTCGTTCTAGTGCTGAAGTTGAGTATCGTGCTATAACTCATACTGCTTTTGAGATAATCTGGGTCCAATCGTTACTTCAGGATTTTGGCATTTCTATTCCTACTCCGATGTCCATGTTTTGTGACAATCAAGTTGCTATCTTTATCGCTAATAATTCAGTTTTTCATGAGCGCATTAAACGTATTGAAGTTGATTGTCACTTTATTCGAGATTTTTTGCTGCGCAAACAGATTTGTACGCTTTATGTTCGTTCTTACTCTCAGTTGGGTGATATCCTTATGAAGCCGCTGGCTTGCTCTCCTTTTCGGTCTTTGAGTTTCAAGCTGGGCATGTTCGATTTGTATGCTCTAGCTTAAGGGAGAGTGTTAAGAGTGTTGTTCTCTCTCTCTCTCTCTCTATATATATATATATGATGAGGAGTAGGGATATAGATATGTTACTCTAAATCTACTTTCTTTTCTCCAATCTTTCTCTTTTTTCTCTTCTCTTTCCATCTAAACCTAGTTTTACACTTCAAGTAGAATGATATGTAAATTTGATTAGAGTTTTAGGGACTTGAAGAGGATGAAAGAAACTGATTATTGTTGTGGACTTGTGGTTATGCTGGACAGTGTTGGTAATAGAAGAAGAAGACTATATTATTGAAATTTACATAATCAAAGTGTCTTTTCTCTCTTTGAATTCGTATATGGAATCATAGACACTTTCCTACTAAGAAATGGATTTTTCAATTCCTACTAAACTATGGTTTCTTAAAGTAATTAAGAATCTACTAATACTGAACAAGTAAACGAGTAGAATAGCCCATTATCAAATAAGCCAGAACTTAAATGTCAAACAAAAATAAAATTACCCGTTAATGTAGAAAATTAAAGAAATATCTCTGGAAATTGTGACTTTTCCAATTCTAAAGTAGCTGGACTCTCTTGTTTTCACCCAAATTGATTAGAAAATAGTCTTTGATAATGTCAAACTTATGGCCTATTGGTCCATTGGTTCACCCATGGGGGCTTACTTTTTTTTCATCATTTTCCAAGCATGTCGTGGTTTGGTCCGCATAAAACATTGTTCCAGGATTTGCTTCTGCACCTTTCCAAAGAAATGTCTTTTTGTTTTGTTCTTTTTCAAATGGCTACAATTTAGGGCATTTTTCTCTTCCTGAGGACGGAGAACAAGTTACTTAAGAAACATGGTTTGAAGTGAAATTGTCTATTTCTTTCAGGGCCCCCTAATTAATGAAGCTGCAGTGCAGAAGGTTAGTTTTAAGGCTACAATTTCCATTAAGCAGTGTTCTTGTGATGCGGTAATTTCTTATATCTATTTTTTTATGCTATTTGACTCTTATTAGATTTGTCTTGCAGGTTGAATCATTTCTGCAAGATGCAAAGTCAAAGGTTTGTTCATCCCCTATATTTATGAAATTAATAAGTATTTATTTAGAGAAGGATCAGAAGCTATTTTTTTTGGTCCAACAGTGGTGGGCTACACAATGGGCAATAGCCCTCCCCTTCCCGTGGCCCCTTTAACCGGGTGAATGCGGGATTTGGTCCTAGGTCTCTGGTACCACACCAAGAGATTTTACCAACTAAGCTAGCTGGAACCTTCGATCAGAACTATTTTTGGTTCTAAGTTCATGGTTGTACTGTCTAAATAATGGTTCTCAGTTTCTGGTATAATTATTTTTTTACTACACACCTTTTGTTACATATGTTGAATCCTGTTGACTAGAGGTCACTAATTGGGTGACTTTGATTGACTTCTATTGTATAATTTATATGCTGAACTCATAAGTGAGTTTTGATGCTTGTTATGTACTTTTGTGGGTTGTTTTATTTTACTGAAATTTTAAATCTTTGATAGTAGTAAAATGAATATACTACCAGACTACATTGTAGTATAGAGGTGAATACTTGGTTATGTTGCTTGTATTAGGATAATTTTGGTTCTCCAGTGAACTTCCCATATTATCTTCCTTCAAAATTAAAATATATAAAGCCTTGCTCTGCCTAACTCTTATACCTTGCTTCTGCAACAAGAATCCTAGTGCATGAGTTAAGCGTATAGTTGATTGCTCTTTCTTTCAGTTGGGTGTGTGTTCTTTTCTCTCTTAAAATAGTAAACAAATAAAGCGAGGAGGAGCAGATGGATCCTATCTCCTATATCAAATGGTGCACTCCCTTGGCTTCCCGTCTTCCATGCCTGAGTTAGGGGTGTTTGTCTAGTGTCAGATGTCAAATCTGTAAATCTTGTGACATGGAATATGGGTAGAGTATCTGTTTTCTGTAAAGTAGACAGGTTGGACATGTCTGATGTTCATACTTGTCTTGTCCAATGCCAGTGGCCCATACATTTTGAAGTCTACATTTGATGTAAGGCATTTCTTTGTTGCAATTTTTTTTGACTGCTAACAATGTTAATTTCTAAATTTTTGTAACACCTATATTGTGACACGTCTTTCAGTAACGTTTCTCGTTGATATAGTTGGAATTAAGATGTTGAGATTTTTGTTCCTTTTTCCGTTATATTGTCAGGTGGGCTAGAATAGGCTTTTGTATTAAGGTTTGACATCTTTAGTTGCACCCAATTGTTTTCAATTTTGAATATATGAGCATGTAGGCAATTTGCATGCTTGCATTCATTTAAAATTGTTGTCCACCATGTTCGTCGTACCAAGTTTGTTAAAGTACGATTCTATAGGGGAGTTTGGGATGTTATTTTAGGTTTTTAGGAGTTGGAAAATGATTTATATGCATATATGCTCATATGTTTGAAAATCATAAATATTTTCAACATTTGAAGAGTGGTAGAAAATTGAGACAGTATAGGACATATTAAGAAACTTAAGGTTTGATTAAGACTAGGACTTAGTTCACAAAGAAATAGACAAAACAAACAGATAAATTAAGTGAAAAAGATTTAAAAAGAGCATTATTTCACAAAAGAATATATGAAGGGAGTTTTTTTGACTGTAGAACGGTGTTGTAGATAAATACTTTTGAAGAGTGGAACCGGAGGACATTTGAAGAAGTTGTTATGCCGATACATAAACTGAAATTTCTTTCGTTAAATACTTTTCACTTTTGATTGTCAGGACAGTTTTGTGAGTCATAGGTGATTGACGTTCTAGGTGATCTAATATAATTTTGCTTTAAGGGGGTATAATTGACGTTAACGTTAACAAGGCCTTACTTATACCCCCTTAATGTTAACATCTAATATTTAACGTTAACGTTATCAAGGCCTTACTAAGTGATAAGAATGCTCTGAAATTTTCCTTGTTAGAATGATTTTTGCCACTGTGTTACGCTAACTGTTTCTGTGTTCTCTGATGCTGCTTCAAGTTGATGTACCAGTGTGAGACTTTTTTTTTTATCCTGGTGCTGATTATTGTTGGTTTGCTTAACTCAGACTCTACCATTTAGTTGAATAGGAAATTTTTGCTGCAATACTTCATACGATTTCTCTCTCATAAATGAAAAATTTTCTGATATGAAGGGAGCAAAAGTCCTTCTCGGGGGAAAGAGACATAGCCTTGGAATGACTTTTTATGAGCCTACAGTAATAACTGATGTCAAAAGCGACATGCTCGTATCAAGGTAAAACTCTAGAAGCCCAATGATAACTGTTTTAAAATGTTGGCTGTTAAATTCTGAACTGTTTAGAAAAGATTCAAAACTAAGCGGAAAAAGGGAATGTTGTACGCTATTATGTTTCTTACTATGTAGTTTTGTCACAGAATTTTGACCAATGAAGTGTAGAAACTTGTGGTGAGACACTGGTTGCTATTTGATGCCTGTTCATGGTCATAAGGAGTTTTTTGGTGAAGGCCGTTCCCTGGAGTTGGTCCTCAATAGTTGAGAGTGCTGGGAGGAGTAAACTGGTACAGACCTACCATTGGTGTAATTTGCATGAAGTGTCTGCCCTCATACTGAACTTGGTTTTCTGCTTGGTATAGCGCAAGTTTTTACCACTACGCCAAGCAATGACCCCTAGTGTTTCGATAATTGACATATTTTTGTTCATTGAATTTCCCTAAACTATTATT
Organism: Euryodendron excelsum; assembly: GCA_033060915.1. Lineage (NCBI taxonomy): Eukaryota > Viridiplantae > Streptophyta > Magnoliopsida > Ericales > Pentaphylacaceae > Euryodendron > Euryodendron excelsum. The sequence goes on along the minus strand of CM065386.1, from coordinate 171,655 downwards.
GCAAGATGCATCTTGATAGATCCTAATAGCGTGAACAAATAGAAAATACAATAAGTGATAGTGGAATTTGGGAGTATGCGATCATGGGAATCAAAGCACTTTTATGGGTTAAATTTTAATTCCTAACGGTGAATTGATTTCAACATACTATGTTTTGTTCATTATTACCAAAAGGATGGCCTTGCAGAGGCATTAGTTAATTTTGGAGAAAGCAATCCATTAATAGGTTTCTTTTCTCTGTTATCATTTTCAAAAGAGGGGACCAGCAATAGGATAACCATCTATTAACCTGGAACCCAGTAGATGACAATCAGTGGTTTAGTAGTTCTTAAGGTAGTTGAGTTATAGCAAAGGCAGTTGCTTAAGGTGAATGAATGCTTGATGTAATTTGCTGATAGAGTTTATGTGCTTCTACATTTTAGCTTGAGGATTATAGAGTTTAGGTGGCATCACCTGTGAGGTGTGCACCCTGGGATTACCTGATGTGTATAGATTTTTGAATGTAGTTTGCTCATAGCTTAAATGTGCTATCATTCCGTGCTTGTTAGTTTAATAAGGGAAGTTTATGCCACTTGCACTTTAAGTTTGCATTGAAGAACCAAAAGGATACTCTATGGGGCATTAGAATTTAGTGACTTGGACTTCTGAACTTTTTGTCTAGTGGCTTGTTCATAGGACGGTACTCAAAACGGAGATAATTGGCCTGGACATTTAGATCCACTCTCTCTTCATTCTTACAAAAGGTTTTGGACCATTGTCCCCTTTCTCCATTTTTTATTTCAACGTCATAGCTAAACGAATTTTTATTCCTTTTCACTACATATGATAACACTGCTGCCAGTTTTGCCATCATTCTTGCTGCTTGTGGAGACTGGCCATTGCTCCAGTGAGTTCTGATGGTGATTGGTATAAGCAATTGCAGCTTTTAGCTTTTAGGTTCCAAATTTCTTCATAGGTATTTAGGTTTGCAAATTTTGATCCAATTATGATTGCTTAAAATTTTTATTTTTTGATATATGAAATGTGGCTCTTTTGTCTTATTTTATGCACTTACACATCGTATTTAAACAAGTTTCTCTTCAGGGAGGAAGTATTTGGACCTGTTGCACCCCTTCTGCGGTTTAAAACTGAGGAGGAAGCTATTCACATTGCTAATGACACGAATGCAGGTTTGTGTTCCAAAATACCCCATATTTTGGTACAAGATCAGAACAATGCAAAGTTGTGTTTTTTTGCATGTCTGGTTAACTAAGAAGCACAGGTGTGACATGATACGAACACGCCAATACAGTAATTTAATAATAGGGACATTGCACGGCAACAAATAAATATATTTTTATGTATTAATGAAAATAATAACTATTTCTTTGTATTTTATATTATTGTTAGATCACCACTTGACCTAAAAGCTTAAGGTGTTAGGAAATGGGTCCAAAAATGTATACCAAGTTACCTAAGCTCCCCCTTACGTGCAACCCCACATCGCACATAGAGTGCAAACAGAAGAACTAAGCATGGTGCACAAATGCATGCAGAACAGTATGCACAACAACAAACATAACAAGGGAACATACGAGATGTGAACTCAGGACCTCCTACATGTGACGTCCAAGACTAAAAAGACCTCTTAAATAGGGTAAAGTGAGGGGTTTTAAGCGAGGTGGTGTTATGAATTGAGTCCCACATTGTCTAGTGAAGTTGAAGTAAAGTGTCATAACCCTATGTATATGATTTTAACTTGAGATGTGTTGGAAACATAGACACTTGCGCTCAATACCAGAAAGATCTCTTAAGTGGGGTGAAGTGAGAGGTTGCAGGTGAGGTGGTGCTATGAGTTGAGTTCCACATTGCCTAGTGAAGTTGAAGTACAGTGCCATATATTTATGCACTTGCATCTACTTGATACAACGCGTTTTAAAGTTGTGCGGGCCAAGGCCCGAAGTGAACAATATTGTACCATGTGGATCTTGGGTTGTGACACTAGAGCTAGAGTTCTGATACAACGTTAAATTATTAAGTGGGTGTTTGGATGTAACTTATTTAGTAGCTTATGGCTTATGCTTATAGCTTTTTTGAAATGTATTTGGGTGAGAGGCTTAAAAAAGCAGCTTATGTCTAATCACATTTTTCGAGAAAAACTATTTTTAAAGGTAACTTTTTGAAAGTAGCTTATACCTTATAACTTATGGCTTATAACTTATGGCTTATAAGCCAGTTACCCAAACACCCCGTAATTGTCTAAAAAACTTAAGGTGTTAAGAAAATAGGCCAAACAATGTATATCAAACCTGTGTTACCATAATACTCTACTTCCTTAGCGAATTACGTTTTTGGAATGGCGTTCCGAAACATGGTACTCTAGCTTTCCAAAACAGTGAATTTAGCGATGTAAAGCGATCCTAAACTTTTTCATTATTGATATATTTAAAGGTCACATAACGGAGAAAAAAAATCAATTATAATGAACAAAAATATAAAAAAAAATAGAACTTTGGCATAACAATATGTAAAAAAATAGGCCATAATACTCTTGGAATGTGTTTTTAGATAATTAATTTGAAAATACATAAATTATGTTTTATTAAATGTCTAGATATTAAAGAAAATTCTTCTAGAAGTACCTTAATTCTAATAGTATACTTTATAGAAGTCTACCCCTAGCGTACCATATTTTAAAACACGTGGGGTACCACGTTCCCGTTCCTGTTCCACGTGCCGGAATGATTCGCGTTCCAGGAAACATAGTATCAAACTATCTAACAATTACAAATATTGTACTTCATTGTATCAAAATAATAATCAATCATTTTCTACATTTTACATATTGGTAAAGAATTGTGAACAAAAAGTAATGATATCTATTTTAGAAAACTCTATTAATAAATAAATTGAAAGTTTTGGACTTTAGAAGTCTAATGAAGGGGGAACTAATAGGTGTAAATCCACATTATTTTTATTTTATCATTGGCTTCCAAGTTATTTTTTTTAAAACTGCAATATGTTTCATGTCTTTAAGTTGTGAACAATGTGTCTCCCAAGTGTCCGAAGGGTGTCCGGCTTTAAAAAAATTTAAAAAAGAATAAGCACATTTGGACGTGCGCCCAACACGGGTTGGGGAGTGTCACATGTGTTTGACACAAACATTATACCTGATTAGAAGTGTTCATGTGTTTTAGCTGGTTAATCTGATATGAAAATATATTTAAGGTTTTTAACTATCGAAAAAGGAAAATCTATTTAAGGTAGTTTTCCACGTAAATATTGAACTTGAAAAAGCTTCTATTGTTTTCCCAAACCTCTTGATAAATAGATCCATGGATTTATTTGAAAGACGATGAGGCAGGCGTTTCACTATACCTTTTAACATCTACTTTTTCAGGATTAGCTGCTTACGTATTCACGACAAACATGCAACGCTCTTGGCGTGTCTCTGAGGCTCTTGAATATGGAATTGTTGGAGTTAATGAAGGACTAATTTCAACAGAGGTAGGTCTTATCCTGCATCTTCCATGGCCACCAGGAAGGAAATGTTGTGGACTGGCTTAGTGCTTGTTTGCTTTATGTGCAGGTAGCTCCATTTGGAGGGGTTAAACAGTCTGGTCTCGGACGGGAAGGTTCCAAATATGGGATGGATGAATTTTTGGAAGTAAGTATATTAAAAACACTTATTTTCCTTGCTGTGATAGCGGAACAAAAAAAAACAGGATCTTGCCACTTAAGTCGATAATCTAAGAACTGTGCATGAAAATTTGAATACATGGGTGAAGTTAGAGACTTCATGTTTTCTCGAGACTCACTTGATCATGTTGTAATTTAAGGATGATAAAAATTTCTTTTAGTCAATTTATTTTCTTTTTATGGTTTACTACCCATTCTTTGTCCCGTAGGTTCATTATTGACGATTGCTTACTATAGTTTTCGGGTAATGATATATGTACAGAGAAATTGTATAGAGAATGATGTCGTTGAGTTATAAGCTTATCACTTTAAAATAAACAACCCGTCAAGATTATATTTAATTATAGGACTGCTGCTGCCCCATCATTTTGGTACAACCCTACAAGATTTTGTACAGATTTTTTTTTCAGGAAGAGTCGCATTTTCCATATTTTTATGGTTATTGTGGGCCTTGTGCTATATAATGATATTCAGAAGCCCAACATTTTCAATATGCTTGTCCATTTTTGTTGCCAGTAGCTTAGGCACTCTTTTGTCTGTCTTTGTGCAGATTAAATACGTTTGTGTGGGAAACATGAACAATAATTGAGGATTGACCATTAGCAAGCTATCCAACACAAGGGGATGGAACCGAGATCTTGTCCTTGTTACTGACATGCTTTATATTTTGAAGGGGAAAAATAAATGTGTCAAATTAATTTACCATTGCGGGTTGTTGGTGGGGAACAGAGCTGATATCAAGCCCCGTATAATAATAATCTAAGATGAGTTTCTTCTATAGGTGGTCTAATTAAGTGTCAACTTGCACTTTATGTAAGATACTGTTGTTGCATGGTTTTTATCTTTATTTTTGTGTACCCTTCTCTATTTTGTTATCTTCTTCTCTACGTTGTTTTTTTTTTTTTCCTTTACAAATGGAAGTTTGATTGTATTCCTTCCTAATTTCGTTGGCGGGTGGGTGGGTGTGGTATGGACATTTGTTTCTCGTGTTTCGCAACCTGAATATTGCCATAAAAGTTTCCTTAAATTCCTCTAAAAGCAAAAGGGTTGTTGGCGTTATAATTTGAAACAAAAAAGGTGCGCATAAGCCTTAACTACTAAGTTTAGGGGGTGTTTTTGTAATTATTCTTGAATTATAGTTTAAGAGTGTTGTTGTAATTAATTATTTTCTTTTTATACACGTCAGAATAGCTGTGCTTACTATTAAAACTTTCATCCAATTGTGGGAAGATTTAGGCTTGGGCTTTGATATCGGGGTGGGGCTCTTTCTTGGGCAACCTCAATTAATGTGAGGTCGGGTTTTGATATCCTCCTGGTCCTGGGGGCTTCCCTTTGTGATTAACCCAATCTTAGTTTGGGTGAGTAGGTGGGTGGGTTTTGATGTTCTGCGCTTTCGGTTTTTAATCAACCCTTCGATCTTTCAATAGTATCGCCTCACCCAAAACAAAAGAAAGAAAAGAAAAAGAAAAAAGAAAAAAAATGGCCTGCCTAAGCCGAAGGAAAAAAGGAAGAAAAAGAAAAAAGAAGCAAAACAAAAGAGAGAGAGAGGAATGAAAAGACTTGCACCCAGGCTAGAATCAGATTCTTGCTGTCAAATGGTCAATCTGGCTGAGTTCTGAGTTGACTCATTTGTTGTGTACCAATTTGAATTTGCCTTCTTCCATATATGTGAAAAAAAGCACAAAATAATTGCCAGAAGGGAATGTAAAAGTTATAGTTGCCAATATGGGAAGCAAAAGCGGGATACATTAGGAAAAATGAAAACGGGAAGTGTGGTCAAAAAATATAAGGAGAAACGAAAAGCGGGAATGATTGAGAAACTTAATAAGAAATTTTTTCAAAACTCAAAGGAGAATTTTAAAAAATTTAGTGGAGATCTTTTGAAAACTTAGTAGAAACTTTGGGAAAACTTAGTAGAGATCATTGGAAAACTTAGTAGAAACCTATGTAAATAATTTCATAGATACTTAGTTAGAATTTAAAGAAAAAAATGTATAAAAATTAACATTTTAAGTTTTCCAAACGTTTTTCAGGAGTTTCGAAACATTTTTTCACGTTTTTTCAAAATTTTAAATCAAATTTCGTACTCGTCCTGAAAATGCATTGCCAAGAAAATGTGTTTTCGCCTCTCAAACAAATTTTCGTGCAACTATGATAAAAGATATACCCATCTCTTGTCGCGATCGTGATCTCGTCATCTTCTACCGGTACCGTACTTTGCAAATATCAGCCATTGAATTGAATTAAAAAGCAGAAAAATTTAACAGTTGGATTGGATGAGAGCCTTTGAAAAAATTGAGGTAGTGGTGCCGTAGTTATCATAAACGTGACACGTTATACAATGTGAGGTGTAGTAGTAGTAATCATAAATTACATGAGACCCGTTATTAATTGCCACAAGTGATATGGGAGCCATTCCCTTAATTTTATTGAGGAATCTTCCATTTCATTCAGTCTTTTTCTGCTGCATGTGTTTGAATTGTTGACCATCCAAGCATATACATACATACATAAATACGGTCGTTCACTGATTAGTTAGTGTTCGACGACGTTGATCGATCATCCCCGTTGGTAAACTAGAACGTACAGCACTCTATCAATTCATTCCCAAGGAGAGTGCTCATATTATATATATATATATATATATATAATTAGGCAGAAAAGCAAGAAGGAAGGCTGGCAAAATATTCTAATTGTTGTACGTACCTACATCTACATGAATTGAAGAGGATGGATGGCTGGAGAGGTCCCACAAGCACACACCGTCAAAGGATGGAGGAATATATTCATTGCTGAGAATAAATTCTCTTTAAAAGGATATATAAAGATGCTTGAGATTTAAGCAAACATGCCCCTACAATCTAAGCGAACTGATCACGTTTTGTCATTCGGATCATAGTTTACAAACATTCTGAATTGAATTAAAGGTTTTTTAAACCTTAGCTTTTTGCTTTTTTGTTTTTAAAAACATATATAGGCCAATATTGTAAATTCTAACACCGTAGTCTAGTCTAGTTTCTGTATGATGATCAGGGAATCTTCTTCTACTCTCAATGAAATGCTTTCCTTGCCAATGTATGGAGAGGTTCCAAAGACATAAAGGTCTCTCTCTCTCTCTCTCTCTCTATATATATATATAGAAGTTTGAATGTTTTCGTGGCATGCAGGCATTGGTTATTATGCGGATAATAATGGGTCCCTCCTCCCATGGACTATTTGGAAGGTGGCGCTAAATATTGTGCATGGTGGTGATGATTGCAAATCAACACATCCCAGTTAGATATCAATCTCTACTACATAAAAATGCGATTAGAAACCTTAAGAAGTCTTAAATATTAGTTCGGCGGAGAATCTTCCATTGATTGTCAAAGAAAAAAGAATTTATTCCTCTTCAGATTTGGGTGAATAGCGTTCAATTTTCCTTCCTTAGATTTTATGGTGCCCATTATATTTTTTATGACACCCATGTATGCATGGGCTCTCTCTCTGTTTGTGTCTCAGAGAGAGAGAGAGAGAGAAGAGAGAGAGAGAGAGAGAGCTACATACCTTTATAATGTTCCCACTCATACTCATTTACTTCTTTTACTAGGGATGGGGCCCGACGTCAAGGTTTTGGGTTTGACCCTTCTTAATTAGAGTCCTGTTGTTTGTTTTTGTGATCTGGATGACTGGATGAGAGTGCAGATCTGCAATGCTATACACACACACACATATATATGTATATTATATATATGTGTGTGTTTGTGTAGTATATATGCATGCATGTGATGTGCATGGGGATCGAGGACAATCTTCTATTCCACAAAAGTGCTAGAGGTTGAGTCCCAGCAAGCTTAGAACAAGGGAGGTGCCCTCGCACACCCACCTGCCATGAAAAGCTCCACAACATGAAACGCTTTATACATTGATGTTCACGTCGCCCTCCTCGCATAATACCATCCACATATCCTAAAGTTAGTTGGTTCCATAGTATGTTTGTTGTTCTCTAGTGCTTTCTTTCTCAGTTTGTTTTGTATAATTAATTGCTTATATTTGCACAAAAAGTTTTGGGTTGTTATCCATTAAAACAACATTACCGAATGCATTGATCTGAGAACTGATTTGTCCATTCATTCATTCTTGAATTCTAGTGTATGGAGCTCTTTCTATACACGAAAGAGTTTAGACGATCAATCAGTAAATCTTCCCCATGCTTTACATATATGTATGATGACCTAATAATGCATGCAAGAAGATCATGTGGAAATGGGAACCCCATTTCTATATATATATGGAACTAAGGAATACGTAGTAGAAGTAGTAGTAGTAGTAACAAATCCAATTAAGCTCCAACAGAAGTACTCAACTGCTTATACACTCACTCTTTTTTGATTATTTTTTCTTATTTTAAGAACGCATTAATCTCGTCTCTTGTTTGCATGGGAAGGCCAAGTGTTTAGGATATGAACAATTTATTTTATTTTATTTTATTTTTTTACTTGTGCATCACATTTGAATATTAATTTAAAGACCATTAACTATATGTTCACAACACGTACGTTTCAGAAGGGTTTGACATAGTCTTCGTGTTGGAAGGGATGTGCGGATACAAGAAAAAGCAATTCGATCTGGAAATTGCTTGATGGTTTGTTACTAAATCATATATGTACTAAATTAACATATCATGAAAGGGATCCCATTGTTGTTTAACCTTAATTGTTGAGAGCATGCACGTAGATAATGATAGAGATAAAACTTTCTAATTAATTGATTTCGAGAGCAAATTATTTATGGAAGCATATGAAATGGCCTTCAGGGCTGAACTTTACCTAGCTAGCTAGATATGCACCAAGCTAGCTAGACTGAGTCAAGGCCAAACTGGTAGCCATGCATGCTTTGAAGTATTAATAATTCGTATTGCTTCATGTGGTATTTATAATGGGGCGCGCGGGAGGATTCAAGGTTCAGTCCTTGCATACCCCAAAAAGAGAAGAAAAAAAATAAAGGCATTATGCTCTCAAGTGCCATCTTTTTTCCTAGTTGAAAAATTAATCCCGATTTCAAATTATCATGAAAAGGAAACACTTGAACTTGCATACTCGAAAACCATGATTGTGCCAATGAATGCTAAATCAAGACACGGAGGACCTTATCTTAGTCATCATAAGTTTTGCTGTCAAGTATCATGAGGCCTTTTTGTTGGGATGACATAACACACGGCTTTGTTCTCTAACCAGTGTATATATATAATTTGGCAGTGCAAAATATATATAAGCTAAAGAGAGGGTTGTACCACGTACTATGAAACAGATGAAAAAGCTAGCCAATGTATCATGGCAGGCAATTAATGTTTACATATGCAAGTGGTAGCTAGTATGTATGGTTTAAGTAGAGTAAGGATACAGTGCAACATTTTGCTCACCATGCATGATTGCATTGCATGAAGAGTCTTTAGCCTTTTACTCTTATCTTAATATTTAAAAAAGCTTTACAGGGTAGAAGAAGAATAACGCTACAAAGATATACTCTCCTTTTTGGTGATAACAGAAGATATAGTACCCTCATACAGAGATATTCGTACACTCTTTTTTAACTATTTAACTCCCTCTCTCTCTCTCTCTCTCTCTCTCTCTCTCTCTCTCTCTCTCTCTCTCTCTCTCTCTCTCTCTCTCTCTCAGCATTGTAACAAGGTAAAGGAAGGGCCGTATTTTTATTATTTGAAAATATTTAATCTTACAAAGTAAAAACCTCACCAAAATGATATGCGTGATGACATTTTTGCAATAAAATACTATGTTATTTTGTTAAAGAAAAAAAAACCGTATAAATTTTTGTTTATATAGCAGGGCTTATTCTTTTTAGTATATTTGGAATTCCATTTATTTTTTGGGTGCAGGGTTACCTTGATTTCTATTTGAGAAACCAAAGCCCTTTCTCTTCTCAAAAAACGCACCCTATTCTTCCCTTATTTGATCGCATTTGTTCTTGAATCTCTTCGTATTCCAGATCGCAGCTGAGAGAGAGAGAGAGAATGTTCCATTCCAAGAAGCCTGCGACTATGAATTCACATGAGAGACCCATGTGTGTTCAAGGAGACTCTGGGCTTGTTCTCACCACAGACCCAAAGCCACGTCTCCGATGGACCGTTGAGCTTCATGAGCGCTTTGTCAACGCTGTAGCTCAGCTTGGGGGACCAGATAGTACTTAAATTCTTAGTTACTAATAATTTCACTTGGTATCTTCGTGCCTTTCATTGTTACTTATTTTCTGTTTCTTACCCTTCCTTGTCTTCTATTTGCAGAGGCCACACCAAAGACCATCATGAGAGTTATGGGGGTAAGGGTCTCACTCTTTACCATCTCAAGAGCCATCTTCAGGTTTCAATATACGGAACTCATAATAATATTTCTTGCTTCTTTTTCTTTCTAATTGCACTTTTTCTGACGTTCTGATTTTGTGTCGGCTTGATCTCGTTACGTACCTTGATTAGAAATTCAGGCTTGGAAAGCAACCACACAAGGAGATCAATGATCACTCGATCAAAGATGGTGAGGAAGGTGACTTTCCTTACTTGGGTGCATGGTTAATTTATAATTCATCAGCGCAGGCAGTAGTATAATATAGCCTGCATAACTTATATTTATGCTGATCAGCTCTAGAACTCCCAAGAGGTACTACAGCATCTGCTTCTGGGATTATTGGGCGTAGCATGAATGAGTATGTAGTAGTTCCTAAATTTTTCTTTATTATGATTTTTCCGATGATCTCTATCTTAATGATTGTGTATGGTGTGTTTGTGCGATAATTTTGTGGTTTGTTTTTTGTTTTGTTTTTTTGTTTTTGGGAAGTCACCAGGATGATTAAAATAATAAGAAAACATGCGCTTTTTTTTTTTTTTTGTGTTTGTTTTCCTCTTTTTTATTTTTTTCTTCTTACCTTTGGGGTTTTTGATTTTCTCGTGGAACGTACGTTATGATATGGGTAGCAGTAACGTTCACTTCACTGATGCAATTAGGATGCAAATGGAGGTGCAGAGAAGACTGCATGAACAATTAGAGGTATGTATATAAGCACAGAATAGTAGTTTCCAACACCTCAACTGATCAATTCGTTTTGCCATTTCCAACTGAATATATTGATGAAGTGATGATCGAGATGCATTTGTCTTAATTAGCTAGTGTTGTTGTACGTTGTGGTTAAAAAACTTGACGGGTACCATCAATTCTTGTGTATACGCATATATATATATATGATATGGCTGCAGGTACAGAGACACCTACAATTGAGGATTGAGGGTCAAGGGAAGTACATGCAAACTGTACTGGAGAAAGCGTGTCAAACACTTGCTGGTAAAAACATGGCGGCTGCTGCTTCTTCAGGAGGAAGCTATAAATTAGGTACTGTTGGAAATCAGGAGGGAGTTCCCTCCGACAATATTGGAGCCATAAAGGGTTTTGGTTCGTCATCCCCACTGAACTTTCCGTCTCTACAAGACCTAAACATATATGGATCATCATCAGGTGAGCAAGTGGAGCTTCAACAGAACAACATGATGGAAAGATCAGTACCAGTACTTGTTGATGGATTTATGCCAAATATTAATAATAATGATAGCAACATTTGTGTGGGACCGCAGGAGGCAGAGGCGGCCAAGCCCATATGGTCATGGTAGTGGAAAGAGCCCCACCTTAATGATCTGGTCAGATGATGACGATGATCTCCGTTTGCAGAATTATTGGGAACAGCAGCAGTAGCATCAGCGTCAGAATCCGCAGGTGATGATGATGATGATAATACTTCTTCTTTCTTTTAAAGGTCTGATCATCATCATCCGATTCAGATAACAGGACCCCCGGTGGCAGTGATATATATGGACCCCATGTCAGAAATATATGATACAAAGCCAATATTCCTCTCTGGAGTGGTGACACACACAAACGCCATGGGTCATGAAAACAAGTATATATATCTGATGCATCATCATCATCGGCAAAGCTAATTGAAAGGCAATTCTCTCCACGAAGAGCAACAGTACTGCTGTCGGCTGATCATCATGGTAGGATCATGATTAACCCCCAGTAGTGACGAATACTACTGGCCGTGCCAATGCCAGCCATACCACAAGGAAGAAATTAATTCTCCATTTGGTTCATGAATCTATCTTAGCTAGCTGGGTCGTCGTCGTTGCTTACTTACACAAAAGTAGTTATTCAATACATACCTACCTACTACTAGAGCACTTCCTTATGAAGTATCATCATCCTCCATCATATCTAGGGTACTTGTGGTATTTAGAAAAAAGTAAGACGATACACCTATGAGCTTGCTTGCGCTTAACTATGACACATGCCATGCATATATGGCAACAATTAAATATTTTAATTAAGTTAGACTGCTGGCATTTAACTGGTACGTTAATTGCACTTCAAACTTATGCTGCTTGTCCTCCTGATCGATATTGATACTGAAATGGCCGGATTGCATTCTAGTTCTCATGTAGTGACTGCGTGAGTGGATATGTTCTTGTGTTGCAGATCATCATATCTATATATATATATATATATGTGCGGGTGTGTGTGTGTAATAGCATGTGTGACGGCGAACATAACTAATTGCTGAGAACGTACGGTTGTTTATGATTTATGCACTTTAAGGATAGGATAGCAAGCTACTGTTAGTGAGGGAGTACTCCTAGTGGATATAGCCAATTAACTCCAAAATCCAAGTGTTCATCTCTAAGCTTGAAGACAAACAATAGCCAATCAACTCCAAAAACCAAAAGAAAGTCAAATTGACAAAAGAATGCTACAAAATAAAAAATAGCTGAAAACAAGACAATAAAAATCCTATCTTTTACCATGAGCAACAAAACAATAAAAATTCACACTTTTTTACATTGAACTGTGTGTGTCACCTAGGGAACTTAGTGTTTAATGCCTAAATTGAACTAATTGGTCTTGTGCTTCAACAGTTTTTTTCTTAGTAGAAATACCCTGTTTCAACAGTTAAAACCCCCTGTATAATTTCAGTTTCACCTAACCCAGAAGTCACTCTTATTACCAACGTAAACTAAAGAACCAAACCCGACCCGATTTCCCTTTTCTCTCCTTTCCTTTTTTTTTTTAATTTCAATTCATCCATGTAAATACATACCTATAAATACATATATGTCTTTTTATACCCATATTATATGTCCAAAACATCCAATTTGTAAGAGCATAGTCAGCCGAAATGCACCAGCAAGCTGAATTTGACAATGCAAATTTGACCCATTACAGGAGCATCGAACACATTGCCAAAGAACAGGTTTCATTTTGAATTCCTAACAACAAAAAACAGAAATTCTTACCACCAATAGAATAAAAACCAGAAGCTAGACTGTTGTGAACTTCAGATAGCACAAAGAACTCTAACAACAGAAACTTTTGCTCCTAAAAATTGAAAAATCTGAATCCCTTTAACTACTTACGCCTCCGAACAAAAAAGAAAAAAATTTCAAAAGTAAACTGTAGCTGGCAATATGGATTTTAATTGGTGGAAGAAGAGCATATAATTTTCAAGCCGGCAAAATAGTGTCTCTATAAGCACCAAAGAATTAGCAGAGTTGCTAAAATATGATTTCATTCTAATACGATGACAAATTTTAAGGGTGAGAATCCACCCAGAATATAACCATCCAAAGCAAAGAGACCAGCCACAAAACAGAGTAAAAATATCCACCCAAAAAGAACAGGTGCAATCAAGGTAGTTGCTTAAAAAAAAAAATGGGCCATTAATAACACATAATCTGCCCACTCTCCCTCCCTCATGGTCTCTCCCTCTTTCTCCTCTACCTGTAACCATCACTAATAACACAATTTTCCCACACCCCCTCATGCCCTCTCCTCTTTTTGTCACCATCCGTTACCAACCATCTCCACACATCATAGCCTAGACCCACCATGAGTATAACAGATAATACAAATATATACACAATGATTATAACAAATTTGCAAAAGACAGCCAAGAAAAAAAAGAGGAGAAAACACTCAAAATGCTACAAAACCCATAAACACAAACAGAAATTTATGAGAAAACCAACCACTTGGATACCTGAAGAGAACTTGCCTGTGATTCTGATTTCGAGTTCTCCTCTGTCCCTCCCTCCCTCTTATAATACTTTCCTTGCCTAGAAAGTCAAGAGATAAAGATCAGTTAAAAAAAATCAATGAGAGTCATAAAGTACATAAACAAAGAGAAAGTAGGAAGTAGGGTGTGTGTTGTGAAAACACATCCATTTCAGGTTTTGCTTTAGAAAATCGATTGTCTTGTTTAGAGATTTATGAACGATGGCGCAGGAGTTCGGTGAGGAAGATACGGCTGGTGTTCAACCATAACCGCTTTTCAGCAATAGAGATGAAGAAAGTGAGAGGACAAGAGAGTGAGAGATGTATTGAAAGAGAAAGAAAGTGAAACAGTGGAATGAGAGAGAATGGTGGGTCTTTAGTGGCGGTGGGTGGTGCAGGCGAAGTGCATCTGAGCTTGCTGGGTTTCTAGAGTGAGAGAGTTGGAGAGAGAGAGGTTTGAAAAGAATAGCCACCTGGTCTTTACTGTTCTTGCATGCTAGGCCATACATTAGCTGTGTCTATATGCTCCAAAATGAAAGAGATGCATGTATTGCAAACAGAGCAGGTGAGACAGAGGTGGCCATTTGGCTGTTGTGGGTCCCATTTAATTTAATTGGGCGGGAATTTGAAATGGCAAGGAGAATTGAAGATGATCTCAGCCGTAAAATGATCCGTAAAATGATGACAACAAATTAATTTGAACCGTTGGATGCATTTGTGTCTCTAGGACATTTTGAAACAACCCACCTGAAATGTAATATATATACATATAAATACTAGTAGTGGTGAATTTGGCAGCTGAAACAATTGTATGTAGTTACCCCTGCTCGAGAAATTATTCAGAGTGACCGTTATACCACATCATTATACGATGCTACGTGTAGATAGAGAACACTCTTTAAAAAATTGTAAATGTTATCCTAGTTATATGATAAATTTTCAAATTTAAAACTATCCTACAATATATCTGATTGATTACAAGAGAGCTTTAGGAGAGATCAAACATACCTCGTGCTTGACTGAACTAAAAACCTCCCAAAGCTGCTAAAAACCGAAATAGGAGACTACTAGCCAGTAGCCAGAAGAGATAACTCAAAACAAAGTTTTCGTAACACTGTAATGTACTGTAGACAGTAGTAGTAGTCCTTGCAGAAGGGAAGACATAAACTCCATCAGTTGGTCTTTAATTATGTCTACTTCCTTCTCTTCAGTGTCATTTGGCAAACCGGTACTGCCAAAAAAAGGTTACTACAAAACCGCTTTCCAAAGGAAGTCAGTAATAAAATAAAATAAAACAAAAAATGGTGCTGTTGTAATCAGCCATTCTGTTTGTGCGACAAACATTCGTGAGTACAAGCGGATAAATACAGCAACACAAATGTTCTAACAAAAATTATTGCAAGATCAAAACTGCCTTACAAAATCCTCATTACTCTCCTAATTTGACGTAATACAAACTACATCATTTTCTTTCTGTATTCAAGAAAAGAAAAATTAAGAATACAATCATCCTCCTCAATATACCGCACGTGAAAATCCTGCTAGGGATTTATACTAAAAGGCATGCTTTGTGTAATAGCTTTAGTGTTTATTAATAAATTAGTTATTCCATTTTAATGAGAATCTGTGTGAGCAATGGTTGCATTGCGTTATTTATTTAATGATTATGCATGTGTGTCTCTTATTTTGTATAGTAGATGATTTGGTGTGTAAAGTACAGCTTACACACAGAATAGCAGAGCATCAGTTTTTATGGAATATAAGCTTATCGTTCACAATCTTAGATGGAACTGGGCACACCATCAGTAAGACTGTAGTACAAGATTTTAATAGGTCTGTCTTAACTATGGGGAGTGTATAATTCCAACTCCTTGCACTAGTACACTTTGTGTGTATTGAACATGACCATGTTGAGGTAATTGTTTTTATACTGACTATATAAAACAGTTAATACCTCGTGATTATTATGAGTGCTTATGCTGTTAATCCTAATATAATAAATAGACACGTGCATATAGTGTTTATTATTTTGATTCACAAAAAAGTGAGATTCTTTGTGGGTCAATAAACTCAGTGCGTTGGACAATAACATTACGTGTATGGTAAATATTAATTATTGATGGAATCCACGTCCCGGTATAGGGATTAATAATACCCTCTTGAGGAAGCTTGTAAGTTTTGATTATGTTAAACCCTACAGGTGGATTATGAATTCGACATATCAAATAAGTTAAGTGGAAGATCTCAAGTAATTAAATAAGTCTATTAAATTTAATTGTCAGTAATTTAATTTAATAGACGGGTATCTGTAATCTTAACGTGGGGAGATAAATAAGCATTTAATAATATGAAACTCGAAATATAATTCCTAGTATAACAGCGAGTGCAATTATAATTCATTAGTGATATAAATTATAATTTACGTAAATAAGGATTAATTTTAATTAGATTAGGAATCTTTATTTACGTAAGAAGCACTAGTTATACTAATCCTATGGTCCCTGTTGTAGTCTCTATATATACGCACTCTAAAATCAGTTAGGGTCACACTTGCTTATAATTAAGAGATACAAGTTTTTGTGGGGAAGAGAAATCCTAACAGTTGCGAACCCACTCTCTCTAGAGTAAGGCGTATACGAGGAATATAACAAAAGTCCGAAGGTTAAGTTCGAGCAGTTGATTCGTACTTGTTGCTGTTGCTTATTATTCGGGATCAAACCAGAGAGATGTCGAATATATGATTCTGATCACGTAGATTAGACTTTGCTAATCAGATCATAATTTTTGATAGTATGCATATGCACTATAGTCAGGTCGTGAAAAATTCCGCAGTCCCTAGCAAATCCATTATGATATAACCCTTAATGTATCAGTCGGTATACAATCCACAAGATGATCCACACCATGCTTACTTGTAATGCTGTGAGACCTCCCAAACCAGCTTATCCATGAACTGGCATTTCTTATCAAATCCCCAGCCAGAGCAATATATAATTGTAGAAAGAAATAAAAAAGCTTTCACAATGTAGCATCTCAAATCAAACAAGTATCATAAACATTTGGGTTGCTTTGCATTATATAATTGTAAGAAAGAAATAACAAAGTTCTTACATTATAGCATCTCACATCAAACAAGTATCATAAACATCAGGGGGCTTTCAAAATTCTTTTACCTGCTAGAAATTCTTTTCAGCAGATTTATACAAGTTGTTTTAACTATTAAGAAGTTCGTAGTGAAGAATACAAATAAAATAATAACGATGATTTAAAAAAATGACAGAATTGAGAATTTTGATTTATAATCCAAAAACCACTCTAAGGAGATGAGCTTATTAACAAAAAGAAAATTCCATTACCAAAATACACAGAGATCAACAAACACTTTCCCAATATTACTTCGTATTGTAGTGTTTCATGTGTAACTTTCGCCCAATATTACATGTGAAACACGAGAGAGAGAGAGAGAGAGAGAGAGAGAGAGAGAGAGAGAGAGAGAGAGAGAGAGAGAATCAAAGTTAGTAATACACATCTCATTTAGAAATTAATATGGGTAGAAATCAGCACAATCATATGATTTTAAGATATTCAGTTTCCCATTGTTATTCTAAGTGGTGGGAGTCTCATGGAAAAAATGCTGGAGGTAACACAAAATGTAAAATCGAAGAGGTACCCACTAATTCAAGCCATTTCTTTACCAAGATTTTCAAGTAATTTAGAAAAATAGAGCTTACACTCTTGCTTCTGCACATTTACTATTTGGTTTGCTTTTCTCTCCTAGATGAAATTATTGTGTATTCGGATATTGATTCTATACAAAATCAATCCAACTATCGATCAAAGCTCTATAAACTGTTGCAAGTCTGAGTGGATCGATCTAACTTCCTTGACTTTTACTATAACTTTAGGGAAGCATATTTTATGAGTTAGTTTGTATGCTTGGTTGCAATACATACTCCTTTAAAGTTTGTATGCTTGGTTACAATACATACTCCTTTATGTAGGATCATCATTACAAGAGTATTTAAAAGACTAATAAAGGCATTGAAGATCAAATCTAAGGGGCTAGAGAATAGTTTAAAGTGTTAAGGACCTAACGTGAGTAATGGGGATACTTGGACCTATCTACCCAACTTGATTTATTTACGAATACTTATTGTTTGCAATTCAAGTACAATTCATATACTGAGATTAAATTGTTATATACTTGGTATGTTATGCAAAACCCATAGACTTAGCGATATAAGTATTGTTCAAATATACATTGTAAAAAACAATTGTGTTTCGTACTTGGGGTGCAATAACGAGGGACTTGAAATAAACCAGTAGCTTGATGATGGGTCCTACAATGGGGAACTTGAAATAAATCAGCAACTTGTTACAACTACTATAGGAGAGACATCCTTACCACTAGGACATAGGTGAAAGTTTCACCTTCAGAGCCTCACTAGTGGTGGGTTTTGAATGGTATATCCGAAGAATTTAGACATTACCCATTATATGCTATGTAGATAAAATAACGAATGTTTTTATATGATAAAAGTTATGAATGACATACCTTTTGACCATGGTGTATTTTTATACTCCAAGTTCTTACATTAATCAGTAGGCTAGTTTTGCTCATACTGTTACTTAATATTAGAAGGAATGAAGATTAAAGAGCTATACTTTTATGGACTTATGAGGATGCTTGATATAGATATTTTGAGGAGGCATGTGGCATTTGCTAGGAGATGTATACCATGACTTGTCGAAGAACCATGTTTCAATGGATGCAAACCATATATTGATGACGAACTAAGCTAAAAGTTTTCTGTAAGAGTTTTGGACAAAGAAATGTTCTAAGTTTTGTCAAATAATCATGCTAAGCTATGTTACTTGGACTCTTTTAAATTTGTGAAATACCGGTGTGGGACATTTGACATTCGAACAAAAGTATGAGATATATGTCCGATAAAGCTACTTGGACACACATCCAACAAGTATGTATAAATAATTGAGTTCACTATAGAATTATGCATAAGACTTCTATTTTATGCGTAAAATACATATTCTGATTTGTAAACACTATTTTATCCCAAATCACTAAAAGAAGTATTAATAAAATATGAAATTTAGCTGTGTCCGAGTGTCCTTGGACATGAAAACTAGATGAATCCGATATTTGAACATGTACCCGTACATGACATCCGTACCTGTGTCTAGGTAACATTGATGCTAAGAATACTATGTAACATTTGGAAGATATGATATGTATATAATATATCGCCATATGGTTGTAATTACTAATGTAATATGTTATAATGTGATGTACCCATTTGAGACTTGCGCACTTGCTCTAAACATAATGGAATGCACAACAATTGGTTTACTATCATATGTAAAACTTCTGCTAATTTATCATTAAATTATCATTAGGCATAGGTGATGTTCCACTTTCGGCAGCTATGCTACTGGGCGATGGCAATCCCATATTCACATAGGGTCGGTTGGTGGTCATGACAAGGTGGATAAAGCTAGAAGTTGTTATTTTGGCTGAAATAACAACCATTTCTCACATAGAGCTAATGCCACCCGTCTTTTATAGGTTGACCACATATATCTAGTAATGGTGCCAGAAAACACCTACATCAGGAGTAAGGCTCAAAAGGAACCCATTGAATCAACAAAATACTTTGACCTCATTAACTTTAGCGCCATCACATAAACTATCAGAATTTACATAAAATCCTTATGAAGAACCCCAACCTGGAGAGAAAGAACAGCACGCTTAGTAAACCGCTTTACTGAAGCAGGTGTGCTTTCAGGAAGAGCTTTTGCAACCCTTTCCAGCTCCTCCTGTTATTTTGTAGCAGTTACTCTGTTAGGTCCACTGTAGTAATCCACAAGCTCCTTCATAATAGGGACTTTCTCCATTGTTTCTTTCAAAACTTCCTACAAAAGAGAAAAAGATAAAGTTACAAGCAACCAGTGAATAACAATGGAAAATATATATACCTATATAAATATAAAGAATTACTGCTACAGTGATTATCCATGACAAAAAGCAACTCATAATTAACAAATTAAAAATAGAATAATTACAAACTACAAAGTAACACATCAGATGGAATCAATCATATGGCTTACAGAATGTTCTAGATTCAAGCCACTGAGCTGCCATGTTAATAGGGTTTCCAAGGAGAATATAGTCACAAAAAGTTGCAGACATGAGAACGATATGCCACAAGGAAATACAATACTATGAAAAAAGTCAGAAAAGAGGACAAAAATATTAATGATTGATCACAACTGTTGGAACCACTCCCTAGAAAACAAACATGATTATCCATTTCATGTTTCTTGCCCCAGTTAAGCTTCATTTAAAACCATCTAAGGTCCTTTCACAGTATTCTACAGGGCAGGAGGAAAACTCTACTAAGTGTAGCAATCTGTAAAAAGGAGCAGGTTCTTTTTTTTTGGTACTTCGGAAGTAAAAAAGGAGCAGGTTCCAGTTAGTTGGACATCATCCCCAGCATTCTTATGCTCACATAACAATTAATTAACTAGGTGCAGTATGACCAACTTCTACTAAATCATATGGTCACATAGCTTATTAAAAGATACAAAAAGAAACCTATCTTTTTTTTATTTTAAAAAACATCTTTTAAGAAAAGGGAAGAAAAACATTTTGCAGCAATGCAAATTTGTACTAAAACAATATCCAACCAAATACAAGCGCCGGAGTAGAAGTGCAGGTGTATTAGACTGAAGTTCATCTGTTCATGGCATGGCCTAT
Source organism: Euryodendron excelsum (assembly GCA_033060915.1). Lineage (NCBI taxonomy): Eukaryota > Viridiplantae > Streptophyta > Magnoliopsida > Ericales > Pentaphylacaceae > Euryodendron > Euryodendron excelsum. The sequence continues at coordinate 151,117 of CM065386.1, read as the reverse complement.
CAGCCAAGCTAATAGAGATGGACAGCAGAAGTGGTCACTATTTAGGTTACTATTAGCTTATTCCTTATTTACTTCTAAAGAATAAAGATAGGTCTGTAATTTCTTAAAAAATTTTACAAACATAAAAAAAAATTACAATAAATTCCATCATGAAAAATTATATAGAATAAACTCACAAAATAAATCAATAACAAATTCAAATATAGAACAAGGAATGCACATTGTCATCATAGAATTCATCATTTCTTTATTAAGCTTATCATTCACTGCATCATTTCCATTATATATTATTGACTGAAATTCGACTAAATTGTTGCACATACAACACATGAAGATGCGTCTACAAACAAACCTATACAAATAATTCTTACACAGTATCACAGAGCATTTGAGGAAAAAGTAATAGTCAATTTCTCATTGCACTGTAAAGGGAAGCAGAAACCATGAGCCTATAGGCTTTGGCGATTTAGAATGAATACAACAAAACTGTGTATTTCCAGGTTCAATCAGCTTAAAATTGTAGGAAATTTGATTACTTACCATTTAACACTACCCTAGTGATTTAAGTTTTGAAATGCCACTTCCGAAACTTGGTGCACTTTTGTGCAAAATCACTAAATTTAGCATGTCAAACACTTTTTCCTCTTTATTTCCATAGCGTTTTTCCTTTTGAGAAAAAAAACATCAAATTTAATGAATTAAAATTTTGAAATGGTGGCGTTTTGAGAGGAAATATAAGAATATGACCATAACACATTAATAGATTAACTTATGTAGGATAGAGTGTGTTTTCACTTGCATGACTAATTTGAATATAAGCAAATCTCCCAAGTAATTAGAAATCCCTCTTAATAAATTATCTTTCATTAAAATGACTAGTTGCTAATGGAAAACCACTATCAAATATTGAAGTACCTTAATACATTCTAATATTGTGAACTACATAAGCCTCTAAACATATTATAAGGTACAAAAAACTACAGTTCAAGAAGAGTATTACACAATATAATCAATTACAGTTTCTAATGTGACAATTAAAATAGACAAAAACAAGCACTTATACAGGATTACACCATATCGCATTTATCAAACTAGAAAATGTTAAGTTGAAACCACTATGTAATGCCAAATCATCATTAGAAATAGGAGAATATGGGTTACAGCAGAAAATCACACAAAAGAGCATTTGGCATACCTCCCACTCTTCGTGGCTCTGAATTCCCTCATAAGCCATCAGGAATGGCTTCATCTTCTCAAGCGCATCCCGAAGTGGAATGGGGGGCTTCTCGTCAATATCTGGATTTGTTCCAAACTCCTCCATCAAGTACTCTGGCTCGCACTCGATCTGCAAGAACAAAGAATATGAAGAACTATGATGCCAGACAGCTATTACCAGAAACTACTCATTCTTGTGCTAACTAATCAGCATTACAATATGCTTTACCATGAAATTCGTGTGGACAGCGTCCAAGTAGGCATCGTCTATAGGAGAAGGCAATACTCTTCCACTCATCTCTTCAAATGCTTCCACCAATTTATTCATATCCTTGGCCCCAATCCTCTTAGCCAATTTCTCACCATCAGCATTGTCACTAAGGTAAAGTCCAGCTGCGTAGTCATCATCCACATCTTGACCCTGACCTTCTCTTCCTTTGCCTCTCCCTCTACCTCTCCAACCCTGAGCCCCCCTCCTCTGACTGCCTCTCCCTCTAAAACCACCTTTGCCCCTCCCACCCTCCTCCACTCTGTCCCCAACACCGCCGCCCCTCGACAATATTCCCACGGCCTTCTTCACAGCCTCCTCGCGGCTCAACTTTGGGGTTGCACTGCCCTCAGCCGACACCGCACCAACACCTCTCCCTTGACCAGGTTGCCGGGACCTCAGGTGTCGATTTTCTTCCTTGGCCTTCTCATCGGGAACCGATTGTTTTGCGGGCTTCCCACGGCCAACACCGGACAACACCGATAGAATATCGGAGGGGAGGTTGCTGCTTGGGGGTTTCTGCCAGGATCGCCAAATGGGGTTTTGGGTGTCGTGGAGTCAGTCACGTCCTCTTTGCTGAAATTCTCGGGCACGGATTGCGGGGGAGGAGGTGCAGGGGCTCTGCCGCGTCCAGTGCTGCTGCTACTATTACTTACAGCGGACACGAAGGATGAAAATGATGGAAGAACTCAAATAGAAGGGAGGGGTTTACCTCGGCCGTGGCCCAGCCTAGATGGGAAGGGAGAGGGAGTTTCGCCTTTGGTATCATCATCGCCGGGCTCACTTTTCCCCGGTAGGGTGGGAGCGGTGAATTGGAAGACAGGAGGGCCAGATAAGGCGGAGCCTCGTCCCTGACCTCTGCCTCCACCACCGCCAGCAGAGGTGGAGAAAGCTGATGAGGAGGAAGAGGATGTGATCAGAGTGTGCCTGGTGGCATTGCCGACGGTGGGATTTGAAAATTTTCCCAAGATTCGTCTCATGGCAAAGAGTGTCTGAAATCTGAATCGCTCTTCAATGATGGATGCTCTGCATTATTTGCCGCTAGGGTTTCCAAATTTTGGACTTTCACTTGGAGCTGGTTCTTTCCCCTAATAGCTTGTTTGGAACGTGGGAGGGAAGGGAAGCAAAAGAAAGAGAGAAGGAGAGAAAAGTAGTTTTTCTTTCTTGTTTAATTTTACAAAAAATTTAGAAGAAAAGTTAAGGAAAGATAGAGAGAGAAAGGGTGGGTGTGATTTTAAATTTTTTTTTCACTTTTTTTTTCTTTTTTTTCTCAATAGAATTAAAAAAAAAAATAATTATTTTTTCTTTTCTTCCTCGAGTTTCAAACAAATAAATTTTTAAAATAAAAAATTCGGCCATAAAAAGTCAATTTAATTAAACAAGCGCTAACACTGTTTTTTTTTTTTTTCAGAGCTAATAATTTGTTTTAATATATTGTTAACTCTAGTCAAGTAACTCAACTTACAAAAATGTAAAGAAGAGGAAAACTTGAAAAGAAAGAGTATTTTGGACATTCGATTTGCAGTATGGGTAGCACTGGTATCTTCTTATCCTTTACCTGCCTTTTTTGTTTGTCTCTTGTATTTGATTGTATTCTTTGTTTCACATTAGAAAGGTACTAATATTTAGTTAGGTATTTATTAGTCAACTCATCATATGCACTTAGATAAGCTACAAGGCCGTTACTAGTTTATTATAATTACACATGCACATCGCCTGTTATTTCACGAGTGCACTTAGCACGCATTGCGCGATTCATTTGAGATCGTTGGTAGAATTGCGTCTATTCTAATAAGGCACGTTTGCCTATATATATTAGGAGCCACGATTGGATTTAGCACGCATTGTGCAGTTCATCTAAGATCGTTGATAGGGTTACATCTATTCTGATAAGGCACGTTTTCTATATATATTAGGAGTCCTCAGATAAAGAACAGTAATAGAAGAATTTCGTTAGAAGTTTTTTCAGTTTTGCTGATTGTAAAACTTTGAATCAAAGTGGTTTTGTTGTATCCTGGGAACGATTTTGTTTGTAACCCATCAACAGCCTCAGAATAGTGGGGACAAATTACGTTCTCAAAGTTTTTTTAGATACGATTTTAAATTACGTTCTAAAGATAGTGTCTTTAAATGCGCTTCAAAGTTTTCATTATAATTTTCCAACAAACTCTAGTCAAATAACTCAACATACAAAAATATAAAGAAAAGGAAAACTCGAAAAGGAAGAGTGCTTTGCACATTCAATTAGCAGTATGGGTAGCACTCATATCTTCTTCTCCTTTACTTGTCTCCTTTTGTTTGTCTAGTCGATCAAATCTGAGTGCACTCAAAATCTCAGCGCTGCCACATGCAAAGAGAGGGAGAGGAAAGCTCTTCTGATCTTCAAAGAAGGTCTCATAGATTCCTTGGACCATCTCTCATCATGGGCTGGTGACAAAAATTGCTGTAATTGGGAAGGTGTGAGTTGCAGCAACAGGACAAGACATGTCTTGAAGCTCCATACGACCCTTATGAAAGAACAGATTTTGAATCATTCAGTTGGCTTATATCAAGTATATTCTTTTGTAATTCCTAGATTTTAAGAGAAATGCTATACAAACTCAATTTCTTCAACTTGACAACCAATATTTCCTTTTAGAATTCATAAATTTTCAGGAAATGCTTTACAAATTTAAAATTCACCACATTTTGACACTTCTACATAAAACATGTCAAACATCACAACCCCAGGAACTTGTTTTGGGTTCAACCCAACACATTATCCTTAGGGCCGGGTTGAGACAATTTGAAACTTAAAGTGATAATTTTAATTGTGACTTTTTAAAATTTTTAATATTGATATAATATTTTTATATGGTGGTAAATTAAGCTGAAATTTTATAAGAAGAATCTTATAGTTATACTAATGTTCCAGAACTGATTAATCCGAATCACGGTTTGGTTTGTTTTGGGGAATATAATTAAGCATACTTGAATGAGGACTTCGTTGTAGAAGAAAATACCAAGTATTGTATTGTAGTTCGGGATCGGGTAATGGAATCCAAAACTGCAACTCATAATACCATGAGTATTGAAATGGGACATCGATCAGCCTTCATCAGGACTTGGAGCCTAGCTAGCTCTTTTATTTGGCGGAAGCTACTGAAAAGCATTGAAACTGGAAGAAACCATTTCTCCTCAGTGATTGTAGATTCAACCATCCAATGGTACTCTACAACTATTCCATTTGGATACATATCACATATCTCTTCAGTGATATATGTTGTAGTTTGAACCACCACCGATTGGTTGGTCTCGTGGGTAAGAACTCGATTTTTGGATAAGAATTCAATTTTTTCCCTCAATGCTTGGTTTCGAGTTTTCATAGTTATGGTGGGTTAAATATATTCTTCACCATTCAGAGCACGCGGTATGACCTAAATTTCGATTTCAACGTAAATGCAATAAGATTTCTCATAAATAGTTATATGATGCTAAATGACAACGCTTGCTTGCAAATATATAAAGTAATTTATTTGCATGTTTATTTTGTTTTATCAAAACAATAAATGGTAGTTTGAACCCAATTTCCACATGTCGGCTATACTCCCTTGAGGCCAATATAAATAAATAAAGGAAAAGGCCGGTGGAGGACATAGTTTTAGATAAATTACTTCTTTATTCGGCGACGTGAGCTTCCATTACTGTTCTGGGTAGAACTGGCAACTTAGGCCAACCAGCTAGCGACTTCTTAAAGTCTTGCCTTAAAAATATAATTGTTTTTGAATTTTTAAAATTGATATTCTTATTGAAGCAACAGGGAGGCATAGAGCAAAAAGGAGGCATAAGTAAGTAGAAGGCAGCATTTCTCATTCAAATTCGTTAATATCAGTGGATTTACGGTCCAATTTTTTGCACAACTAGAAATTCATTGATTGGCCCAATCACGAAACATTATGAAATTGATTGTTTGGCCGAATATGGAAAAAATGAAACAAAATAAAATATCGTAGTTTATATGTAGTTGAAAAATGTTTATTTATCTTGGATAAATCCTTATTAAACAACCGAGACTTCATATCAAAGATAAATAAAAATCAATTTAGGTGGGGATTTTAAGGTTTTATAGTGTTGATATTTAAAAAATGTTATACATAAAATTATTTCGCACTCTCAAACAATGGACACAAGCCAGTGAACTCCACATGCATTTAATGTGGGTTCAGTTAACTTATGTCTTGAAATGGAAAACGAGTTTATGCATTGAAATGGAAAACGAGTTTATGCATAGCACTAATTTTCATATTTAAGTATACGTATGAACTTTAGAATTTGAACAAATTCAATTTCAAGCTTAATATATTTTGTTTCCATATTCCGAAATCACAATGAGATATGCGGAGAAAAAGGTAGAAAATAGTTTTAGGAGCTCTCTTTAAACTACATATCCATAGTTTTTTTTCTTTAGGTATTCTCGTTATATAATTTGTCAAGAACATTCCATAGTAGTACTCAAATCTATAGTTCAAGTGAGGTTCGGTTGGTTTCTCAAACTTTCGTTTCAGGAGCATTTTTGGTTTTGAGCTGGGCAAAACTTTTAGGCCCTGAATGTAATAATTGAGCTTAAGAAGAATGCTTGAAGCCCAGCCCAGCCG
>CM065386.1:117500-132500 GCA_033060915.1 Euryodendron excelsum | reverse complement strand
TCTCTACAAGTCTGCCAAATTAAACCAATTAACATTTAATTAATTCTCACTCAAAATTGTCCCATGACAACTCCTCAATGAGCTGATGATGAAAAAAATATATATATAATATCAATCGGTGCATCTCACCGTGTGTCCACAGCCAAAGGCCATATCCTTCCCATTAGTCAGGCAAATTGGGCAGACCTTCACACAAATAAGAAACATAAAAATCTCAACCAAAAAAAGAAAAATCAATATCCTGAACAAAAAATATTGGAATGATTGATCCATACAGTTAGGCCAGTCAATTTGCCTCTTTATAGTGATTGGAACCACCCAAAAAAAAAAAAAAAAAAGGAATTGAAACAAAAAATTAATTGCTCCAACAAGAAGAAATTGTACTTATTGGACGACAAACAATAAGTAGGATCAACAATTACCTGGTTTTGTTCGTCTAGCGTAGGGGTTGAAAGGTTGCTAGGTTCACGAGATGGCAGCACTATGCGGGGAGTGTAAGGAACTGGAGGAGGGCGTGGAACTATTTTCTTAGCTTTTCCTGTCACACGTCTTTTGTAAAAAATGAATGAGAGAGAGAGAGAGAGAGAGAGAGAGCGCATAACAAACGATATTGAAGGCTTTCATGCAATAGCTAGCTATCACTGGGATGATGGCTTCTGGAAAAGCCGAGTCATTTTTTTGTCTTTCAATATTATGGAAGGGCATGTATGCATCCAGCATTATGTTATCGCCACCAAAAAAAAAAAAAAAAAAAAATTAAAAGATCAAATGACCTCATTGTATAATTAAATTTTAAAACAAAAAGCAAAAGAGGTATCATGCATTCCAGCCTTCCAGGTACTCTTAGGATGTATTTGGATTTTGTGAGAGAAAAGAAAATGGAAGAGGATATAAAACTATATTACATGTCTGTTCCTAGAGAAGGTGGAGGGAAAAAAAAGCATAAAAAAAAGTAAGGATTTGAAATGTCTTTACTTTCTTTTACTTTTTACTTTCTCTGATAATCAAACATGTGATATTATTTCATATCTTTTTTTTATTTTTTTTTTCTCACCAAATCCTTAACCCAAACATAACATAAAGGACGGACCAGCATAAATTGCTATAGAGTCATGAGAATTAGTTAATTGGAATGACCAAGCTCAGTTCCATTTACTTTGTTCGAAATTCCCCATGCCAGGCGATTAAATAGGAACTTCTCATGATTTGAGGAAAGGATCAAAAGTCAAAATTAATAAAAGACTTAATTAGTATTGAGTACTCAAAATTTCAAGATGGACGAAGTAAGTAGAAGCAAGATTAAATAATGCTCCCTACCCTATTAGACCAAGTTCAACGGCTGCTTTATATTGTATGGGGATCTCCATGAGAGCAGCGAGAGCAAATGCAGTTTCTTTCTCGGAGGGAGTAGCATCTTTAGACATAATAGCAGTGAAGTTAACAAACTGTACGCATATGGAAGACAGTCAATCAAAGAGACCTTTAATGTTGAGTTTATATATATGCATATTTATAATGTGGTTAACTAATTAAGTTGCTCAAAGATGTTGCTGCATTGCTACTGGCCTCTTACCTGAAAGTTATCAAATTCACGAGCAGGGATCTTGTCATCAAATGTCTTCATGTCTTCCCAGGGTCCATCACCAACGCCAACAAGAACAATTGATAGTGGATAAAAACTGCTCAATGAGAGAGAGAGAGAGAGAGAGAGAGAGAGAGAGATTGATTTTAGAATTTAGTTTTGATCACTACCAGCTCTTGAAATGAACTTTGAAATCTCGGCCAAACCTTCCAAGGCAAAACTTAATTGGATTTAACTCAGACAATAAAAATAAATATAAAAGTTTACAAGGGCCAGAAGTACTATTATATTATTAATATCTTGATTTAGTATGCCAAAAAAAATTTCATTATTGCTGTGTTGGGAACCGAATTTATCAATAAAAAAAGAAAAATGTGAGAGAAAAGATAACAAAATAAAAGAGAATTTGTGCTCTCTTTTCTCTCAAATTTTTATTTTTTTTTCTTTTTCATCACTAAATTTTTAATCTAAACACAACGTAAATACTATCTATTAAAGAGTAACTGAGCAGGTTGATAGATATTATATTGGCAAACTTAAAAGTATATAAAAACGGATGTAGCGTTGGAGGGAAGAAATAAGAATGCCAATTATAGCATTTGAAAACTCATGTAGAAAAGGACATGCAGTTAATCAATCTACTCCCTGACGTTAAAAGCGCATCAAAATTTTGAGATCTGAGTGCACCAAATAAAAGTGAAAACATATTATAACTACGCCTAATTTCATACTCCGGCATTCACTGCACAAATTAACGTTCTACAAGGTCTAGTATATCCGAAAATTCTGTCTTCAATTAATTAAACCCATTGCCATTACAAGATTTGCACTGGATTGATTTAAGATGAACAAATAGATTAAAATTAGCAACGATCATTAATAGAACTGGCAGAAGCCTTAAACAAGATAAATAAAAAAAAAGACAAAAAAAGGTTATCTATGTTGAAATACCTTGCATTGACAATAGAATTAACTGTTTTCTCTTCTTGCGGGCTGAGTTCCCCATCACCTGTGTTGACGCTTCTTGTAACCTTAATGACAAATGAAATTATGTTTGGGAGGCCAAATGAGTTAGTCGAGTGTGTGTGTGTGTGTTTTTTTGCTTATGTGTCGCAGAGAGAGAGAGAGAGAGAGAGAGAGAGAGAGAGAAGGAAGGAAGGAAGCTTCAAAAGTGACCTGGCCATCTGCTACGATAACCAAAACATGGTATTGCCCCTCATTTTTCTCCACAATGTCTATTGCAGCCTCGACAACAGGTGCGTAAGATGTTGGCCCTTAAAAACAGTCAAATAAATAGCTATCAAGTAGGGATTATTGCATGTTTTGATAAGAAACCGTCCATGGGTTAATTAGAAAGAGCAGAATGGTCCACAAACAACAAAATACCAACACCATATTAGATATAAGATGATCGACCAAGACACTAACCTGATAGTCGCAAGTTTGGAACTATCCTCTTATAGCAAGCTAAGGCTTCTTCGAAGCCATGGCAAGGTGAATGATCATTGTGAAAGCTAAACACTTCTTTATCATGGGTCGTGGCTATCAAGGAAAAATCAATAGTACAATGAATACAAAAAGAACTTGCAAGTACCTAATGATCCGGAAGAAGTATGTATATATATATATATATATATTCAGAATAAAATTTTGAAAACTGTAGGGGGATTGGATGATGATCACAACTTACAATCACCAAACCCAAAACAGGGAATTAAGTTGTCTTCATCAAAGGGAGCCAAAGTCTTTCCAATAGTAGAGATGGCTTTCTCATATGGATTAGGTGTGTCACCAATGGCATGCAGGCTCCGATTATTAAATGAGATTTTTCCTTCAGTGACAAACATTGATGCATTAGCCTCCAATATAAGTATAATAAAGACAAATCATTTCATAATATAAGAACATAATGTAATCACAAGGAAAATGCTATTGTTTAACCAAATACATATAAATTCGAAGGGCAATGCAATCAATGGTTTCAAGGACATGTATGGAATCACGATCATTGGTCAACCAACTTTGGAGAGGCCATGCTATTATGTCAGAAATTAACAAATTTGCATGTTTTTCACCCTCGATCTACAAACCTGTCCATTCATTACTTTTAGTGAAATCTATTCCAAGAATAAGATTTGATGATTCAAGGCCTGATTCTCTCAAGGCTGCAGCAACCTGAAAAGGAAAAACATGTTTTGGACTTCGATCAAATCATGTACAATTTACTAAAAGAGAATAAAACACAACCACATGCATAACATGCATGCCGAGTGAAGTAACATAATCAGGCAGTCTAGTCTTCATGTGTAGTGTTTGGGGATCAATGACTAAATTAATGGATGAGTACAATTGGTATTTAAAATAAAATAATAACAAGTACTTCACTTACTTTTTATTTTCTCCCAATTTTGGAGGGGAAGGGAGCGAAAGAAAAATGCTTAAAAAGTGTGCTCTCTCACTTTTAAATTGAAATTTTAAAAGAAATTTTCAGAAAACTTTTCCAATACGTTTTAAAAGATGTAACATAATTTATAAAAACTTGGTAAAAAACTCTTAAAATCCTACAATGGAAATTTCTTAGGAATTCATTTATCATACTTTCTAATATTTTTTATGCTCTCAAATTTTATTCTTAATAATAATACATAATTTTTATTAAGTTTCTATCTATATTGGGTAACATGAGTATTTTTATTGATCATGAAAATATTCTAGTACTTTATATTTTTATTTTTGAGCTTCTTTATATTTTATTTATAAATATTTTTTTTGGTCTATCACTTAGCATATCTTGTTTTTCATAATATTTTCACTTAGCGTATCTTTATATTTTTACGTTATGCTTTTCCTGTATCATTTGATGCTTCCATTTCCATATTGATAACTACGGTGATCACAACAAACAAGATTTACGTAATAATAAAAAACACACCGATACACAAAAATTTATGTGAGAGAGAGAGAGAGAGAGAGAGAGAGAGAGAGAGAGAGAGAGAGAGAGAGAGAGAGAGAGAGAGAGAAGGGGAACCTGATCGAGGGTGGAGTAGTTGTCGGGGATGTAGTCGTACTTCTTCTTCTTCTTCTTGTAATTATTACTATGATTGCCGACACCGACACCACCACCACCACTGCCAGCGGCTGCAGTAGTAGAACTAGAGGTTTGTTGTCGTTGTGGAGGATGGAATGAAGACGAAGACGACGGCAGCGTTGCCGTTTCCTCGGAAGACATGATTGGCCGATATGAAGTTGTTCTTCTTACTGCTCCTAGGCCAACGTTGTTATGGTTGGTGGTGTTGGTGGCGGTGGGGCGACTGCTGCTGCTGTTACTGTTATCGAAACCCCTGCGGTTTAGCCTCCGAAACAGAATATTTCCCATTTCATCTTCTTCTGCTTCGTAAATAAAGATAACATAACAAGAGATTGAGAAAGAGATAGAAAGAAGGGTTACACTTACTTTTCTTTTAGGAAACAGCAATTCAGTATTAGATGCCACTCCTACCTTCCACTTTATCTACTTTTTTGTCTTTTATGGTAGCTTTGGTAGATTCTTACAATAGTTAAAAGGTTAAGTAATTATTTTTTCTCCTTAACTTTGATTAAGATTTCAATGTCCTCTATTTACTTTTATTTATTTTATTTAAATCTTTTAATTTTTAAAAATAAGTTAATATAGTCTAATATTTTAAAATAAGTGAGAAAAATTAAGAGTTAATTGCACTTTAATCACTTCAAATATGATTCAGTTTTATTTCACCTGTTAAATTAAAAATTATTATATTTTACTCCTAAACTATTATAATTTAAATTCGTGTTTACATGATTAACAAAAGAAAGAAATTGACACTTCTAATCTTTGTAATATTTCTTGGTTTTTGGTTAACAAAGGTGTAATTTCACAAATATCATCGATATTGTCAATAAAAGTCAAGTTTAATAGATATTTTGGTTATTTTTTTAGGCATTTCAGGGGGTTTACAAGATTTTATAGCCATGAAATCATTATTTTCTTCGCTTGATAGATTAATATACAATTCTTGCTAAATAAGCCTCTAATTTTAAATTTTAATAAAGGGTGAAAATATAATATTTTTTAGTTGAATAGAATAAAATGATATTGAGTGATAGTTTATAGGATCAAAGTATAATTAACTATTTATTTTTTATCTACTTTGAAATATTAGAGTATATTGACTTTTTTTTTTTTAAAAGATGGAGAGTTTAAATAAAAAAACATTAAAATTAAGAGATGACATTTAAATTTGAAACAAAATTAGAAAACAAAATAATTATTTATCCAAGATCAATGGAAAACTTCTGCGATTGCGAGGACGTGGGCGGAGGTCGACCCAATAATATATAGCACCACCGAAGAAAGAGGTTGCTTTTTATTTTTTTTGTATTGCGGTGGGGTGAATGTTCCAGGAAGGAGGTAAGAGGGGACCGCCATGGCGCGAATATGATACTCTCCGCCGCCGCCGCCCCCCCCCCCCCCCCCCCCCCCCCCCCCCCCCCCCCATCATATATGGTGATAAATCTAACCAAATATGAAAAAAAAAAAGTATAAAAATATTCTTCCTTCGCAGCCACTCAAAGTGGAACGGATGCCTTTCTAATTAGTGACGAATACCATTATCATAGAAAACTTAATTAATACTCGTTTTTACCCAAGTAATTTACAAATACACTTACTTTTTGAGTAAAAATATTCTGCCTTGGCAACCACTCAAAGTGAAACGGATACCTTTCTAATTAGTGACGAATACCAATATCATAGAAAACTTAATACTCGTTTTTGCCCAAGTAATTTACAAATACACTTACTTTTTGAGTAATTGTATTGTTGCCTTCATTTCAGTAGTAGTTCTCCGCCAGAGCCATAAACGACTTCGAGTTGTGCGTATAGAGACTACCACTGACAATAAGCGAATTGCTGGGCTTCTTATCCCAAATACAGCAGTTGAATCCGTCCTTCAAGGTTTGACACTCTCTCTCTCTCTCTCGCTCTCTCTCTCTCTCTCTCTCTCTCATTCATGTTAGCTATATTCTTTTCTTGGTTGTGGAATTAAGCAAAGGTAAGTGGAGGTTGTTAATTGCTGAGGAAAAGAAAAGGAATCTCTTTTCATTGTTTGCATAAATTTAATTCATACTCTATAAATTGGATTGTGATTATTGCACTGCTGCAGCAAGCTTTGTTGTGTTGTGTGTGTAAATTTTTTGACATGTATGACCGAAAATTTCTAAACACCTATGAAGATAATTGCCTTGAAAATTCAATCTAATTGTCTTTTAACACCTCACTGGCGGATTTAACAGGGGTTCAGGATATTGTTGATTGAGATGAAACAACAGAGGCCGCCATTTTTGCCAAGTGATGACCAGTTTGGTAGCCATCAGCAGGTTTCTACGCTATCCCTTCCCAGATTCAAGAAACATTTGGTGCCAGGAAAACAGTTCAACCTGGAAAACCAGGCAAAGTGTCTGAGTAGGAAAGAAAGCACAACATTTTGTCCATCCTGCAGTGGGATTGTGCAGTCTCACGGATGTCATCAAGTAATTTTCATGGATCCATTATTTTTGTATATATATATATATTTCATAATTATTTGCATTCTCACGGAAGGCAAATAATAATCACACGTAGTTCACCATGAACAAATTTGTATCACAATCACATAACATTGTCATCCGAAATATAGCTTAAATACAAAATAGTTTTTGCTTCAGAATTTGTTACTTGTGCGCCAAACAGAAAGTAATACGAGCACACCACACAAAGCCCAGAAATAACTGGAAAAATATTATTTGCTCCTCTGTCTTGCAACATTGTACTTGTTATATCAGCACATAAAAGGAGTGTCAACATGATGGTCACTGCAATAGAGGCCTGGTCTCTGAGTGTAACCCTGGCTTTTCAGCATCTCCCTGGCTTTCAATACAAGCTCCTGATTAGTAACTGTACCATCTGTTTCAGCAAGTATCCTTTGAATTGCATTGCTGAGAGCCCCATAAGCTTCATCAGCATTGCCAGATGGACTGGCATCAGCAGAAGTTTGGTCAGTTTGGCAGCCACTAATCAGAATGCCATTGTCAGGAAGTGCCCTCTTGCTTGCTCCTGCATAAACCTCTTGCTTGCTGCCCACTTCTGCTTCCAGGGCAGGTTTTGCATAGCCTTCATCGTTTTCCTCAAGCTTTTGCTTGAGGAACTCCTGAGCCAGATTCCCAACCATCCCCAGAAACCCACCACCTTCACCCTCGTACTCACCCTCACCGCCACTATGTTGTTGGATTTTGTTCAAGATGACCTTCATAAACTTCTTTACCTTAGGGCTGGCATCTTCACCAAAGATGTCAAAGAGAGTCGGCCTCAGCTTGCCCACGTCAATGTCGTCCTTTCCAGTTTTCTGCTTGAGTATCTCGATGAGAGTTGAAAGAGGCAAAGATTTGTTCTTCAAATAACCCCAACCCCCATACACAGCCTCAACTTCTCTGTCATCAAAACCTTCTTCTTGATGCGGATGGTGCGGATGCAAACCCGAAGGCAGGTGAATTCCACGGGACTCAAATGCATCCTCCACAGTTTGATGCAAGAAGCTTTTGAATCCAAAACCTGATTCGTGCCCTTGATGAGATTTCTTGGTGCTCTCCCCAATTTGCTCTTCAGCCTCATCAATAAGGCCGCCACTGTGGCACGAGTCTGATACAATTGTAATGCGGCAACCTTCTGGTACCTGGTCTACGAACTCCCTAAAATCATCATCTGTGCACAAGCCAAAGAAATAGTCAAAAACTACTGGTGCCCATCTCTCTCTCTCTCTCTCTAGGTTAAGATAAGCAAAATACTGCACTTTCTTCTATTTCATATTTGGAGAAGTAGACTGAAAGCCAAATGCTTGAGAATGAACAAGAGGGTAAAATCTTTGAAGCATGAAAATCTAATAGTTTTCCTTCCAGTTCACATTTGTGCATAGGCCCCATTTGTTTTTATGTGAAATATATTACACTGCAAAGTACTTTTCATTAAATTTTTGCATGAAGAAGGAAATAATTTTTTTTTTCTTCTTCTCATTCTCTAGTGTTTAGAATTGAGATGAAGTTTTGTAGAACTTTTTTCAGAAAATATTTGAATTCAAGACCCTTCAAATTTTACCATGAAAGTGATATAAGAAGACAATTTACATGAATTAAAAATAATATCTTTATCTGGAATCCTATTCAAATTTCTTAAATACTTGCTTAAGCTCTAAAATAGCAAACATCTAAAAAAAAAAAAAAAAGGAACAGATAAATTGGTCTATCCTTGGAAGCATTTCATCAAGCAGTTAGTAGACAAAGGAGGAGAAGGTATATTTGCGGATACAATCAGACAGAAATGAGTGATAGACTTGAAGATAATGCAAATGGTAGCTATTGATGCAACCAAAACATTTTGGAATCAAATCAATACAACAAAACACAAACAAAATGCTTAAATCTAATTCAAGAGAGGAAACAATGAATTATTAGATTCCTCAAACCTAAAATTCACCAAGGTCAAACAAAAATCAGAGCCACCATAACAGAAACTATCCGCAACTGATTGAGAGCCAAAAAGACAAAACAAAACCAGTATACCAGAAATTCTCAAAAAATCGATCAAGTGAGAGTGCATAATGATCTCCACATTGGAGCAAGTCAACAGCATCAAGAAACGGCTGCTGACATCAAAAAATGGCCGGCAGTCCGCAATTGCTGGTGTGAATGGTAGCAGCTGAGTAGTGGTCGAGAGTCAAATAACTGGAGCTCTAGCGAGCTCTAGCGCTTTCTGGATGCGTAAATAATTTTCAGGCAAAGCTTGATTGATGTACAACCAAACATCAGAAAAAGAGCAGAACGTTATTAGGGAACACAACGGAGCGTTAGAGTAAACAGATAGTAAAAGAAGCACTGATCCGAATTGAATTGATAGAGTATATTTCAGCGGATCACGGGGAGTCAATTGCAATAAATTTGTTTATTCACAGATCAGAAAGACAAAAAAAAAAAAGTAACAAAAACAGAATTGTTTACCGACAAAGCTTTTTTATACCTTGGTGTTGGTAAATGGGGATGGGGTGAGTGATTCATTTACGAAGAGTGCTACGATTGCCAAATAACCAAACTCTGCTGACATTCAAGGAGGGGGGCCTGTCTGTGTATGTGCATCTTATCTTATCTATGTATAATATTCTACGATCATCGAAAAAGTAAACTTTCCCAAGAGACTTTTGAGAAGATTTTTGAGAGAGAGAGAAAGAGAGAGATCTAAGAGCATCAATAAGAAACTAGATGATGGCAGCAGTATTCTCAGAGATTCATCACAATCAATTTAATCATAGATCCTAAAATATAGTGTGTCTGTATATATATATATATTTAACTCTATATATAATTGCAATGGGAAAAGAATATTAGCGAGAGAGAGAGCGCGTGCGCGAAAGACAGACCAGTGATGAGGTTCATGTCAGAGGGGACAATGCACTCGTCGTAGCCGGTGTCGTCGTCCTCGCCGGTCTCGGCAGGGAGACGGGTGCCGTGGCCGCTGTAATGGACGAAGAGGAGGTCCCCAGGCTCGGCCGATCGGAGGAGATTGGAGAGGGCTCGGCGGATGTTCCGGCCGGTGGGCTGGGTGTAGGAGTCATCGGTGTCAATGAGCACCGTGATGTCGTCCTCCGAGAAGCCGTACCGCTCCACAAGGCAGCTATACATCCTCCTCACGTCGTTTACGCATCCCTTCAGCTCTGCCTTCGTCCCCGGGTAGTTGCATCCTATAAGTACTGCTTTCTTCCCCATATCCTTTCTTTAAATTCCCCCACCGTCTCGATCCGCCTCTCGATCTCTAGATCTGCCTCTACCCCTATCCCTTTCTGTTCTGCAGTTACTTGGTCAGTTGCGCTTCAACCATCACCGTGCTTATTAGGCTGCGGCGTGTCTATGGAGTCTAAAAGGGTGATTACATTTTACCACTTTTTGGAGTGTTTTAGCCACCCAAAAAAAACAAAAAACATGAAACATTTTACCACCTATTATTTAGCCCGAAAACACCCGACTCTTTTATGCTTAAAAAATAAACACGTAACGCCATATAGTTTGAAACAAAATGCAAATTACTTTCGTGATGAAAAGACAATTTTTTTTTTCTTGTGATTATAGAGGGGCACACACCTAAGTAAATTTTAATAGTTTTCGCCCATTTAGCATTATGCTCCAAATCATTTGCTTCAAATCATGAGAGTAATGTGTTTACTTTTAAAACATATAAGGCCATGCCTTTTTTTGACTGTAATTCCTCCAATTTTAGAACTCTAACCAGAATTGGGAAATGCAAGTCATGCTTGGGATGTCGGCCATGCTATTTTTAGTTTTGGATCATATTATAAAAGAATAAAAAACTACAGACTAACGTGAAAAAAGAATAAAGTGATGCTCAAAAAACACTGATATAATTTTTCCATTAGATTTGATAAATGGCAAGTTGAGGTGTTTGGCTAAGTCCAGCGTTTAAGTCTAAGGCCCATCTTGGAGAAAAGATAGGGTGTTTAGTTTTGGATCAGATTATAAATGAATAAAAAAAACTATAAACTAACGTGGAGAAAAGATAAGGTGGGACTCAGGGAGCACTGATATAATATTTGGCTAAGGCTAGCATTTAAGTCTGAGGCCCAAGTTTCAAAAGCTTTCATTGCCCTGCTTTGTTTGGTATGCATGAAAAGATAGAAATGCAAGTCTATTTGAGCATGGGGAGCCCAATTCAGCAATGGTGGTCAAAGATGATCGCAATGCTGGAGCTCTGCCAGATTCTCAAGTTCCTTTATCTAAATTTCAAGCCATTCCTCAATTTGTGTAAGTCAACTCCGAAAAAGGCATATTAGTGATGGGCAGGTTTCCAAAATTTTTTGTGATTCACCTTTGTAATATGTTTGAAATCCGAATTTATCTAAAAAAACAGAAAACAAGAAGAATGTGAGAAAAAAATAAATAAATAAAACATCCACACACAGCCTTGGGTGAAGACTCGTTGGATGCCTCACTCTCTTAACATTCAAAGTGTGATTTTTGAAACAGACGCTTTAATGGTTGTTAGAAGCATTTTAAAACCAAAATTGAGGAATCTGGCATATTGAAGGTGTATGTCGGGATATCACTGAAGCATTACCGAATTCTACCAATGTTTCTTTTAAGCATGTTGCCTGTCCCGCAAATACTGCAAGTCATTGTGTTGCAATTCAAGCAAAGAATGTTTCCAGTTCGCCTTGGATGATTTCCATTCCCAAGTCGCTTAAGGTTGTTTTTGTTGGAGATGAGACCGGATTCGGGTCTAAAAAATCCTCTCCGAACCCGATCCGTTTAAGTTAATGCTTTTCAAATTCGAATGACTCTCACTCTAGGCCCGACCCGACCCAGAAAATTGTAGCCCGACCCCACCCCGATGTGAACCAGAATCATTAAGATACATACGCAGAGAGAGAGAGAGAGAGAGAGAGAGAGAGAGAGAGAGAGAGAGAGAGAGACCAAGCATTGAACTAGGCATGTGTCTCTGAATTTCACCGTCTGCTGCTGCTGCTGCTGCCGCCGCTGCTGCCGCTGCTTCTTCTTCTTCTTCTTCCTCCATTTGCAAACCCTCATCATCCACACAGAATCAGAAGAGTACAACATGAGATATAGAAACATTATACACGTTGTTCCAATATAGTCAGCCCCAAGGTCTGCGACCCTCGCCGTCGTCAAGGATTCCAACGACCCATCTCGGATAATAGTCAGAACAATCTGGAACTCAGCATTGTCCGTGGAGTTCGGATTGGGCAATTTCCCGTTCTTGGCGAACTCCTCCTCGGCCTTCACACCCTCGGGGATGAGGAGGGTGGCGTTGCCGCCGTCATCGACGATCAGATCCGGGCCAATCTGAGTTCTGCGAAGACGGGGGCAAAGTCACGGGCAATGGCAGAGGCGGCGTGGTCCTGCGTGGAGAAGATGTTGCAGGAGTACCACCAGACCTCGGGGAGCGCGACCTGAGAAGATTTCACCGCCGCATGGCTGCTAGGTTAGAGAGAGTAAGAGATAATCTGGGTGGAGAAACCCTAAATTATTACAAGTATATATAGCATGGGTTCGGGTCAGGGTACCATTCCCCCGAGCCCGACCCTAACCTTATCGTAAGAACCTACTTAATAGGGGACATAAAAAAATTGCATTATAATAAAAAAATAAAAATAAGGTGGCACTCTAATAACGTTAAATAATTTTTTCCTAACTGTTATCACTTGCCCCAAGCTCTACTATCGTAATGCCTTTATTATTATCATTCAAAAGCAATCATGTCAATTTTTTTTTACTAATTAGATATTTGGATTAGTTTGTGTGCACCTTAACTAATCATAGAGCTTGTACAGTTTTTCATTTTATACAATCAGATAATTATCAGGCCGAAGATTCTAGAATGATTTTAAAAATTTAATAAAACTTAAGAGATTTTGAATGTGAAACCTTGAAAGGAATAAATTTTCAAATCGTGATGACAGTGGTGGTAAAAATGACATGGTTAATCCCAAGAGTTAGCCTGATTGTCAGGCTAACTCTTGGGATTAACCATGTCATTTTTACCACCACTGTTATCACCATCGTTTTCCTATTCTTCTACTTTTTTTTATTTTATTTTTATCTTTTATCTTTATTCAACACTACCATTTGCCATAACCCTCACACTTCACACATTCATAGTTATTTCCACCGTTTTATCTCTGTAATTTGTTTACTATGTTAGACAATTAGACCCTCTCGTGTGAGTTCTGTATTTACGCTAGCAATTTCTTTGTGCCTGTGATTTGGTTAATGAAAATTATGGTTTTCTTTGCCCCCTTCATCTATCTTCTTGCTCTCTTCTTCATCCTTCCTTCCTCCTCCATTATACCTTAATCTTTTAATCACTTCCGAGCCAAAACATGTTCAACCTCTCAACCTTATGTCTTTGTTTTCTTAAGTCACTTCAATCTATATTACCTTCTTCCCACTTTCACATCAACCCCTTCTCTCATAAGTCATATCAATGGGCAACGATATTGATAGAAATATTAGAGATGAACTTTCACTACTTTATAAGTCCTTTATGTTAACAGAAAACAAATGAAGATGAATAAGTAGCCTTGCAAACGGATGATATATATGAAGTTCAATGAAGTAGAGTGTTCCTTGAGATTTATTGGTAAAGTTGTAAGGTCTAAACTAGTTAATCTGTAGGGCTTGAAATCCAGTATAAAGATGGTCTATGGCTATCCGAGAGGATCAGATAGGCTGAGATGGTGAAGGGATTCACGTATTTATTTTTTAGATAAACTAGATCCCATTAGAGTTCTAAACCAAAGGCCTTGATTTTTTTTTTGTGCTGAGCGAAAAGGGTGAGGGGGGCAGGCCATGATTTTTTTAATAATAGTCTTCATGCTCACAATGTGATTTCCTGGTTTCAGATTCACAAAAAATGTTTTTAAAGAAAGCCTTATCCTACCATCAATTAACTTGTTAATGTTTAGTGTTTACACATTGTCGGATATAGTTGTAGAACTTTAGACGATGTTGACAATTTAAATTACCTGCTTAACATTTATGTGTAGCCATCTGTGAATTGACATTAGCCAAAAGTGTTAAACATCAACACCCTTAACTGTGCTTTTTCTCTTCTCAAATATTTTATAACAACATACAATTCAAATTTGTTATGTGTTTAAAAACCTGATTTTACCACAATGTCTGCTCTTAAGCCCTTGCTTTGGCAAAATTATGAATCTCTATCCTAAAATATTATTACACGGTGTTGTCAAATACTCAAAACCCTCTTGAATAGGGTCAGTGGAACTGCATGCCTGTAGAAAGACGGCAACATGAATGGCTTGACTTGTTTGATGGTTTTGATTTGGTTTGGGAATCATTTTGTGAGAGAAAATTAATAATCTCATCCTTCATATCCTATCCTCTAGAAATTCACTACTGTGCACCATCCTCTATTTTGTAAAACGTTCTGGTGAGATTCTGGAACTTCTGTTAATGGAGGTCCTTGAATGTTATTAGAGATTTTTAGAATTACGTATTGATCAATTTTGCTTTGTGGTCTTCTGTTTATGATTTCAATCACCTGAAGTCGTTTTGAGACTATTTTCAGCCATTTCACATGTTTTTATTTAAATGCCTTAATATAGGAATTCATGGGAAGAAATCTCATTGCTTTAAATGTCATGTGGAAGTACATGGAGCAGGTGTCCCAAAATTCTAAATTATTATTATTTCATATATCTCTATCACATATAAATTTGTTAGTGTAAAATTTATTTTAGAGCATCTAGAATTATTCAACATGAGAGTGCATATTGTGTGTAAATTTTTATTATTAAAAAACCTAGTCTTTATTTATGTTT